>BSBK01003874.1:602500-1083046 GCA_027943335.1 Chamaecyparis obtusa
TTCTTGTGAAAGACCAGTGGAAACAATCAAGAGCAAACACTTGGTGTTTGATTTTAGAATTACAGATTGAAGTGTGTGTTGTGTTTGGCTATCATTTTTTTCTTTTATCTAAATATTTTTTGTACAAGTATTGTCAACAAACTTTACAACCAACTCTGTTAAGTTGTCCATCAAGGGTTGCATGTCCTTCAAGCTGACGAGTTAAAACCTTCAAATAATTCTTAAACCATAGAGGTACATCTTCCTCTATAAAGACTTCATCTAAAGACACACTTATACATCCTACAAAATACATCAACTTAAGCCAAACTTAAACACTTTCAATGAGTAACTCTTGGGATCTTCCCATGCATACTCTCAGTCGTGGACCCATCACTAGGTCTAGATCCAAACAACAACCAAATGAATCTTCCATCAATCCCTTCCCTTTGTGGGAGGAAGAACCATTGATAATCCCTATGAGCAAGTTGATCCATCTATGTATTATGAAAACATTCCTAAGTCATTCCAACCTCTTGAACCAAAATCATTCCAAAATATAACTGAAGGAGAGCTAGAAGATGTTGAATAAGATGTATATTCATCACTAGAAATAGAGAATGTAGTCGTATGTAATCCCCAGATGCACCTAGCAATGCTTCTAAGAAAAGGATTCATACTTCCTTCTGGGTTTGATTTCTCTAAAATATGGTATGAAAACCCTTTGGCGACACCTGGCATTACTTCCCAACTTCTGCCAAATAGCATAGTATCTCAAGTCATGTCCATGCCTGAAATTTCACAAACAATTACATCCCAAAAATTGACACAGGCTGACTCTTCTTCAACGTGGGGAATTAACCAAAACTAGATGATATCTCAAGGGATCCCTACCTTCCAAAATGCTAATGGCTCTTCTGTCATGGCTAGCTTGTCTCAAACATTGGAAGATACAAAGAGGAGAATATTTCAATTTAGGAGGACATTCAAGTGAAATCAATATTGGGTATAATATATTATTCACAAATACAACAATGAAAACTAGTGACTCAATTTTTCTTTGTTAACTAAGAGGTATCCCCGTGACTTAGTCTAGTGCCCAATTTACTTTACCTTGGTCTTACATATTTTCAAGATAGGGTTCAGGAAGGGGTGAGATGAGGCAAGACTAACCCTCTAAGGATTAATGTAAGAGGAAAATGAGTAACAAAAAAATATGGAAGTGACTTTTTCAAAGGCAAAGTTATGATACATTGTGACACTCACAAATGAAAAAAATGGTGAAGAGTTGCGATGTTTTTGAAAAGTGACAATTGCAAAAGGTTTTGACGATTGTAAAGGGTAGATATGATGAAGAAATATGACTCTCACCTGCATTAAAACATACAAAGTTTTGAATATTTCATTTTAAGAGGACATTTAAGTTAAATCAATATGGGGTATAGTATGACAATCCCAACCGGTGTTGAGAGGGGAGGGGTGAATCAGCACCTCTAAAAACTTTTTCTCACTAAATCCAATGAAGTAAACTTACAGCACAAAAGGCAAGTAGATTTAAGTAAATAATAACAATAAGTAAACAATCACAAAGTGACACCAAATTTATCATGTGGAAACCTGGTTAGGGTAAAAACCACGGTGTGAGGAGACCTCAAAAATTTTGTACTCCTGGAGTACACCCTGTTAAGAGCCTTCCCGGTTAAAGGATAAAAGCGCACTTGCCAGATGTGGCCCAGTCAAGGGATTTATTACAATAAGGTTTGTTAGGACCTGCCTGGTTAAAACACTTTACACACCTTGAAAGATGTCACCTAGTTAAGAGATTTTGATACAAGGGACATGTTAGAGTCCACCCAAATACTGGGATTTGTCTATTGTAGTTTGCTAGAAAACAATAGAATTGTGATCTTTATAGATGGCTTTGCTTAGCCTGATAAGATCTCTATTTGTGCTCAACTGAGAATCATCACTGATTGCCATAGGTGTATTCTCATCTACTATTATGCTGCTTTGCACAATCTTCTCTCTTTCTCTATTTTCTTTTACCCCTACTTCTATAGCATATAGGTTCACTCTTTTTCTCGGTAGAATGAAGGCAACTCTTATTCTCAAAAGGCATAAGAATATATACATTTTTGTTTCCCTAACTGTGCCTCAAATGCATGACCCAATCCTGAGATCTTACAAAAAAATCACTCAGTGGAGTATTGGTTCACTGAGCAAACATTCGATGCATACTCTAGCTTTATCTGCTTCATGAAGAAAATAGCAGTTGTGTGTCAGGAAACCTTCCTTCATAGGAGATAACACCTTGATTTAAATCCACTGAATCCAGCTTTAAATCCTTCAGTCACGCCTCAAGAAACCATTGATTCTAGCTTTAAATCCTTTACCTGTGCCTCAAACCGATCACAAAGACAACTCAAGATCACCCAGATTTACTACAATAAATCCCGATAGAAAGAGCTGGTTGGAACAGATAGTTGACAATTGACTATGACTTCCTGGGTTCATACCGAAGTCTTATAATATATCCAGTTGAGTCCTTCGATCTGTTGCAGTCTCTTTCTTGTCTTACCAGTTGCATTGTCCTCGGTGTGCTTCCTCTTGCGTGGATTATTGGTTACATTGTCCCGGTTGTGTTATAGACATTAGTTGGATATTGCTTTTAGCTATACTTGTCTATACCAGTTGTCATTTGGTCCCTGGTTGATACTGGAATACTCTCTTCCCTAATTGAGTGCATTGCTCGGTTACTGATACTTAGTGTAGCGACCGGTTACAATGGATTATGGTTATTCTTTTCTTGCCAAACTAGCCTCTCTGGATGTAGATTTTCTTAGAGCTTCAACCTGTATAAAGATGACAAATCTCTATCCTCTTTTGCCAATCAATGACAATACTTGGACTGGTTGAGAGCTTACTGATTACCATCATTTGATGCTAACAATCTCCCCCTTTGGAATTGATGGAAAAACTTTGAAGGGCATTTGGAGTCTTCATTACTTCCCTAGTTTGCCAACCGGTTTGATTTCCAATTGCCAATTGCCACAATCTCTCCCCCTTTTTGACAATAATGCCAAAAGGCTAATCAGAAAGATTTCCATTCTCTAATCTTCTCCCCCTGCGAGCAACAGTCATTTTCATTAGTTCATAAAAGATAGGTGTAACCTTCTGTTGAATCATAATGAACTGATGACTCCCTATTGATGATTACTAATGATCTGAGAGGGGTACAACCCCGAGTCTACCTCTGAGATACTCAAAAGTACTCTTTGGTAATGGCTTTGTAAATATATCTGCAATCTATTCTTTGGTAGGGACATACTCCAATCTTACTTCTTTATCTTGTACTAGTTCCCTCAAGTAATGATACTTGATGGCAATGTGCTTGGTCTTGGAGTGCATAATAGGATTTTTGGATATGTTGATGGTGTTGGTACTGTCATAGTGAATTGCAATCGGTTCAAGTACCTATTCCTGAATACCTTCCATCAGTTGTTTGATCCAAATCACCTGTGTGCAGTTGATTGTAGCAGCAACATTTCAGCTTTAGCAGTGGACTATGAAATGCAATTCTAATTCTTACTTGTCCATGATACAATCGTCCCACCTAGAAAGAATGCACCATCGTTTGTACTCTTTCTATCATCAATGTTGCCAGCCCAGTCTGCATCAGGGTAGACTTTTATTTGGAATCCTCCCTTGTGTGGAAACCACAAGCCATATTCCTTGGTTCCTTTTAGATATCTGAAGATTCTCTTTACTACCATCAGATGTGTTTCTTTAGGATTAGCTGAGAATCTTGCCACTATGCCAACTACATGAGCAATGTCTGGTCTACTATGAATAGCATACTGCAATTTTCCTATCATGGACTGATACATTGTTTCATTTACTTCTTTGACATCATCCTCTTTTGATAACTTGAGATTAGTTATCATTCGAGTTCCAACCGGTTTGGATTCTTCTAGTCCAAAAGTCTTAAGAATTTCTTTTATGTACTTGGACTAAGAGATGAAGATACCTTATTTTAGCTGATGGACCTGTAGTCCAATAAAGAATTTTATGTGCCCAATCACAGACATCTCAAATTCTTTCTTCATTTCTTCAGCAAAGGCTTTGCTCATCCTGTCATCTCCTCCAAAAATGATGTCATCAACAAAGATTTCAGCAATTAGATTTCCATCTTTTCTGGTTTTGAGATACATATTGTTGTTGTCACCGGTTCTTGTGAATCCAATGGTCAGAAGGTATGAATGCAACCTTTCATACCAAACCCTCAGAGCTTGCTTAAACCCATAGAGAGCCTTTTTTAGTTTGCAAACCATATCAGTCTTTTGAGTAGATGTAAACCCTTTTGGTTGCTCAATGTAGACCTCCTCCTCCAGTATTCCATTGAGGAACGCAGACTTCACATCCATCTAGTAAACTTTAAAATTTTTGTGAGTTTCATAGGCAAGAAGAATTCTTACCCCTTCCAATCTAGCCACTGGTGCAAAAGTTTCTCCATAGTCTAGTCCAACTTCCTAAGCATATCCTTTGCAAACCAGTCTTGCTTTATTCCTGATGACTTTACCGTCCTCATTCAGTTTGTTCCTGTAGACCCATTTTGTCCCAATGACATTTTTGTCTTGAGGTCTAGGCACAAGTTCCCATGTATCATTTTTCTCTATTTGTTCAATTTCTTCATCCATGGCCTTGACCTAGTTCTCATCTTCCAGGCCTTCTCTGGTGGATTTGGGCTCAACACATGAAAGCAGACAGATGTTCCCTTTGGCCTTCTTCCTAGTCAAGACGTTCCCATGTTTGTCACCAATTATATTGTTAGTAGAGTGATATGTGACATACCTTGGGAGAGCCGGTCTCTGTTCTCAGTCAAGTTCATCTTGTTGAGCAACTTCTTCATCATGGTTCAGAACATCTTCTTGTTCACCATCCTATGGTGGCCTGTCAGCTTCGGGTACAATCTCCTACTCTTGATGTCTATCCATGAGTGTTACTCCCTCATCTTTAGTTGTAGCTTCATTGAACTCAAAGGCATCTCCTCCATTAGTATTTTTAAGACTTTCATGATTGTTATGACCGGTCTTCTTATTTGGTTCGAAAGATTCATCAATTCTTACATTTATGCTTTCAATTATCTTGCCCGTTCTCTTATTCAGACACTGATAGCCCTTGCTTTTGGTAGAATAACCCAAGAATGTTCCTTCATCACTCTTGGGATCAAACTTCCCAGAAAACATCTCTCTTTTGATGTAGCATTTACTACCAAAGATTTTGAAGTAGCCTACACTGGAAGTATGCTTAAACCATAGTTCGTAAGGAGTCTTACCGGTTCCCTTTTTTACTTGAACTCAGTTTATGGTGTAGACAACAGTACCGACTACTTCTCTCCAGAAGTGGTGAGGGAGATTCTTCTTGATCAATAGAGTTCTGGCACAGTCGATTAGCGTCTTGTTTCTTCTTTTTGCTACTCCATTTTGCTGAGTCCTAGGTGCAGAAAACTGTCTCTTTATGCCATGTTCCTCATAGTAGTGAGTGAACTCCTGAGAGGTGTACTCACCTCCTCTATCCGACCTTGAACATTTCAAGCTTCTACCGGTCTCCTTTTCCACTCTAGCCTTGTAAACTTTGAACATGTGAAAGGCTTTTGATTTCTCTCTAAGAAAGAGTGTCCACATCATTCTCAAAAATTCATCTACAAACAGCATGAAGTACTGGTCTCCATGATAGCTCTTTGTCCTCATTGGTCCACATAGGTCTGTGTGCACAAGGTCTAGAACTTTTTTAGTAGAGGACTCACTACTGAAACTTGCTCCTGTCAGTTTTCCTAACTGACAATCTTTACAACTACCACTCATGGGTTTTGCAATTTCTGGGAGTCTTCTGACTGATTTCTTTTTACTTACTTTGACAATACTATTAAAGTTTATGTGGCAGAGTTTCTTGTGCCATAACCAACTATTGTCTTCTTTGGAGATAAGACTGATTTTGCTTGACTCTCCTCTGACTGAAGCTATTAAACAGGCTCCTTCTATTGAGTCTAGGTAGATCAGGTTGCCTTTTCTCTATCTACCAGTTACAACATGAGTTACAGATTGATTTTTGACTATGTAGGGACCTTGACTGAATTCCAACTTGAATCTTTTATTATTCAATTGTGCAACACTCATCAAGTTTTACTTGAGTCCTTCAAACCAATACACATCTTCATAGACAACATTATTGCAGAGAGCGATAGATCCCTTAACCCTGATGGCACAAGGGGCATTATTTCCAAAGGTGATTGATCTGTTGTCATTGAGCTCCAAGTTCATGAACTTATTCTTGTCACTGGTTATATGGTGTGTGCATCCGCTGTCAATGATCCAATTATCATGCTGATGAGATCTGGATATGAGTGCAACTTCATTGACAACTAGGCTCTCCTCCTTTATTGCAACAAATGCAATTTCTGGATCATCTAAGTCATCAAACTCATTCTCTGTGACTCCTTCCTCCACCAGGTAGCATTCCTACTTTTCTTTATTCTTGAACCGGTCTCTTTTGTCTTTGTTATCATTGTCTGGACATCGGGCAGCAATGTGTCCTATTTTGTTGCAGGAGAAGCATTTCAAAGGGAGTTTTCCTTTGTACTTCCCTTTCCCTCTGAGAAATCTCTTAGCAATGAGAGCTTCAAACTCATCTTGCTCCATCTCCTATGAGAGCAGATTCTCAACAAGGTTGCCGATCTTACCGGTTTCTCTTCACTTTTTGGTGGAAAAGGTGTTCACAAAGGACTTAAACGCTACTTCCTGAACAGACAAGCTATTATCAAAGTTACTTAATTCAAAGGCAACCAGCTTACCAATTAGGGAGTCTAGGGTGACTTGATCTTTGGTCACCGACCTGAGCTCTTGAATTGTAGAGATCTTTATGGCATACTAAGGTCTGAGAGTTCTCAGTATTTTGCTAACCACCTCTTCTTCACTCATCTTGCCTCCAGCACTTCTGATGGAGTTGATCACCTCTTTGATTTGGTTGCTATATTGCTCAATGTCATCTCTTTTGTTCATCCTCATGTCGTCATACTTTCCTCTGAGGCTTTCGACCTTGGCTCTCTGAACATTAGGATCTCCTCCATAGACCATTTGTAACTTGCCCCACATCTTGAAGGTAGAATCAAGATGTTCAATCTCAACATAAACATGATCAGGCAGTGTGCTAGCTATCATATCCATGGTTGTCGTGTGCTCAGTCTTGATATTTTATTTGATCAGGTGTCAAGGTGCCAGCGGGCTCACTATAATCGAAGGTAATATGATTCCAGTACTGGTCACCAATGGTCTTCATATACAGCTTCATTCTGCTGCACCATAAGGTGAATTTTTCTTTTGAAAACTTTGGTCCTTCCTTCCTCATCATCTTGACTTTTTCCTTGTGCGGTTAAGTAGTAAAGAAAACAAGACTTGGCTCTGATACCAATTGACAGTCCCAATCGGTGCTGAGAGGGGAGGGGTGAATCAACACCTCTAAAATCTTTTTCTCACTAAATCTAGTGAAGTAAACTTACAGCACAAAAGGCAAGCAGATTTGAGCAAATAATAACAGTAAGTAAACAATCACAAAGTGACACCAGATTTATCACATGGAAACCTAGTTAGGGTTAAAACCATGGTGTGAGGAGACCTCACAAATTTTGTACTCTCCTAGAGTATGCCCTGTTAAGAGCCTTCCTCATTAAAGGATAAAAGTGCACTTGCTAGATGTGACCTGGTCAAGGGATTTGTTACAATAAGGTCTATTAGGACCTGCCTGGTTAAAAGACTTTAAACACCTTGAAAGATGTCACCTGGTTAATGGATTTTGATACAAGGGACCTATTAGAGTCCACCCAAATGTTGGGATTTTTCTATTGTAGTTTGCTAGAAAACAATAGAAGTGTGATCTTTACAGATGGCTTTTCTTAGCCTGATAAGATCTCTATTTGTGCTCAACTGAGAATCATCACCAGTCGTCGCAGGTGTATTCTCATCTACTTTTGTGCTACTTTGCACAATCTTCTATCTCTCTTTCTCTATTTTCTTTTACCCCTACTTTTGTAGCATATAGGTTCACTCTTTTTCTTGGTAGAATGAAGGCAACTCTTATTCTCAACAAGCATAAGAATATATACATTTTTGTTGCCCTAAATGCTCCTCAAATGCATGACCTAATCCTGAGATCTTATGAATACATCACTCAGTGGAGTATTGGTTCACTGAGAAAACATCTAATGCATGCTCTAGCTTTATCTGCTTCATCAAGAAAACAACAGTTGTGTGTCAGGCAACCTTCCTTCATAGGAGATAACACCTTGATTTAAAGCCACTGAATCTAGCTTTAAATCCTTCAGTCGTACCTCAAGAAACCATTGATTCCAACTTTAAATCCTTTACCTGCACCTCAAACTGATCACCAAGACAACTCAAGATCACTCAGATTTACTACAATAAATCCTGATAGAAAGAGCTGGTTGGAATAGATAGTTGATAGTTGACTATGACTTCCTTGGTTCATACCGGAGTCTTATAATATATCCAGTTGAGTCCTTTGATTTGTTGCAGTCTCTTTCTTGTCTTACTTGTTCCATTGTCCTTGGTGTGCTTCCTCTTCGTGGATTACCGGTTACATTGTCCCGGTTGTGTTATAGACATTAGTTAGATATTGCTTTTAGTTGTACTTGTCTATACCGGTTGTAGTTCAGTCCTTGGTTGATACCGGAATACTCTCTTCCCTAATTAAGTGCATTGCTCGGTTACTGATACTTAGTGTAGTGACTAGTTACAATGGATTATAGTTATTCTTTTCTTGCCAAACTAGTCTCTCTTGATGTAGATTTTATTAGAGCTTCAGCCTGTATAGAGATGACAAATCTCTATCCTCTTTTGTCAATCAATGACAATACTTGGACCAGTAGAGACCTTACCGGTTACCATGATTTGATGCTAACATATTATATTATTCACAAAGACAACAATAAAAATTTGTGACTTAATTCATATTTTTGTGTTTACTCAGAGGTATTCTCGTGACTTAGCTCAGTACCCACCCCACCTTAACTTGGTCTTACATATTTCCCAAGTTGGATTTCGAGAAGGGGTGAGCATAGACAAGAGTATCTCTCTAAGAATTAATGTAAGAGAAAATGAAATAAGAAGAAAAAGAAGTGACTCCTTCAAAAGGCAAAGTTATGAAAGGTTTTGACATTTGCAAATGACAAAAATGGTAAAGGGTTGTCTCTTTTGAACGGTGGCAATTGTTAATGGTTATAATGATTGCAATAAGAGGTGTGACACTCCCCCACATTGGAAGATATAAAGCGGAGAAGGTTTCAATTTAGGAGGACACTCAAGTGAAATCAATGTGGGGTATAATATATTATTCACAAAGGAAACAATGAAAAGTGGTGACTCAATTATTATTTTTTGTTAACTCGGAGGTATTGCCACGACTCATCCTAGTGCCCAACTTCGTTACCTTGCTAATACACATTGCCAAGTTGGCATACAAGAAGGGTGAGGTAAGGAAAAATTGACCATATAAGGATGCACATAATAGCTCGCAAACCATGTACATTGGATAAGCCCGAGCCTTGAAGTCAAACCTGATACCAATAGAAAGCAAACCCATGGCCCAAGCCAACTCTTCTATACATGCAGATTGTGTTGACTCATTTCTTATGAATGATGGTGACCCTTTCTCCAATAAAGTATAAAGGATATTTCATTCCAAGCATTGAAGGAGGACTTATCAATCATTATACTTCATCCATCATCTCGCAAGAAATCAAGCAATCAATCAATTAGAAAGATCAACCAAACAATAATCAAATTCTCATTAATCATCACTTCAACCTGGGCTCAAGAATACATACAATTCAGTAATCAAGTATCACTCTATCAAATCAACATTCATTAAATCACCATCCAAAAACATGTCAAACTAGCATTTATTTTATCATCACTTCTCAATCATCTAATCGATAATTACTTAATCATAACTCATCAATACCTCAATTCATCAAACCAATTAAATCTATCTTACAACATACATAATCTGAATATAATTATAAATTGGTATGAAGTATTATTTCTTATAATAAACATTATAGTGGTTCTCATTTATGATTTTTATTACTTATGAATAATGGTCCAATTAATGATTTCTTGCTTATAAATAATGTGTATGAATATGATATTTTTGTCACCCTATATTTGGATAATACATGTAATAATGTGTAGCTCTTATTATCTTATATGTTTAACTCATAGATATCATTGCAACTCAGCCCAGTGCCTAACCTGCCTTATCTTGGTCTTATATATTGTCAAGTTGGGTTTCATGAAGTTGTGAGTTGAGGCAAGACTAGCCCTCTAAGAAATAATAGAAAAAAAAAAGAAGTAACTCCTGCAAAAGGAAAAATTATGAAAGGTTGTGATGTGACACTAACAAATGACATAAATGGTGAAGGGTTGTGACTCTTTTGAAGGGTGACAATTGTGAAAGGTTGTGATGATTGAAAAGGGTGGGCATGATGAAGAAATGTGACTCTCCCCCACATTGAAAGATACAAAAGGGAAAAGGTTTCAATTAAAGAGGACATTCAAATCAAATCAATATGGGGTATAATATATTTTTCACAAAGGAAACAATGAAAAGTAGTGACTCAATTCTTTTTTTTTTAACTCATAGGTATCCCTGTGACTTAGTGCAGTGACCAATTTAACTTACCTTGGTCTTACATATTGCCAAGTTGGGGTTCAAGAAGGGGTCACTTTTCCAAAAGACAAAGTTATAATACATTGTGACACTCACAAAATGGTGAAGATTTGTGACTCTTTCAAAGAGTGGCAATTTTAAAAAGTTGTGATGATTGCAAAGGGTACATAAGATGAAGAGATGTGACTCTCCCCCACATTAGAAGATACAAAGGTGAGAAGATTTTTTTTTATTAGAACATTTAAGTGAAATCAATGTGGGGTATAATATATTATTCACGTTAAAATACTTAGATCAGATGTGATAGATATTTAATTCTATTTTATATCAGACTGTATACTTGATGTATATGTTATACTGTATATATAAATCTACACTTGAGAGAACAATACTATTTATTTATGTGTCTTCAAGTGCAGATCCAAACTACATATAAATAAGAGACATAGATCATGTCTCATGTAGAGACATGCCTCTACGTATGTAGAGACATGTCCCTACATAAGACATGCTCTATTAATTCTTGTTGTTATAAGTATCATTTCATGCAGTAATAAACCATTGCAGATTAGTATTTGCCTTTGTATCTCAATTAAGATACGTAACACGTAATAGTATATGTGTTACGATAGTTAGTAAGTATCAAAACACATATATTATTGTGTTACCTTACTTCACTTAACAATGGTCTTAATGTCCCACATGATATGTGTATAAAACATGAAACAGTCAAATGCTATATTTTGGTTGACTTGTTAATATTACCAATAATAATATACATTATTAATTATATATATAAATTATATAAATATATATACAATATATATATATATATATATATATATATATATAACATCTCAAATATATATATATACATAATAAATGAACGTAATTATATGTAGTTCATCAAAAATATTTCCAATAGAATAACTTACTATTGGGATAAGTTGATCCGACCGAAGCTATAACATTAACAATTCACAAAAGAAAAAATGAAAAATGGTGACTCAATTCTATTTTTTTGTTAACGATGGTCCCAAATGGTGCTAAGAGGGGAGGGGTGAATCAACACCCACTAAAACTTGAAAACACTGATATCTATTAACTATTACTGCATGCAAAACAGATCCTACAAAAGAAATAACTAACACAAGATCACAGCAGCATAGAACACCAAATATATCACGTGGAAACCCAAAATGGGAGAAAACCATGATGTGAGTAGAACTCACAAATTTTGCACTCTTCTAAAGTGCTCCCTATGAAAATCCTACCTTGTTAAGAGATTACAAACGCACTGTTAAGTGTGACCCGGTTAAGGGATTTAAAATAAGGTCTATCAAAGCTTGTCTTGTTAGAGGACTTTAAAACATCTACTAGATGTCACCCGGTTAAGAGATTTGATACAAGGGACCTATTAATGTCCACCCAAATACTCAGATTTGACTATTGCAATTGTTAGAGAGCAATAAAGGGGTTGATCCTTTGAAATGGCTTTGTTGAGCCTGATAACATCACTGTTTTATCCACTAAGAGTCATCATCGGGCACCACAGGTATGATCTCTTCAAGTTGTTGTGCTTCCTTGCACACTCTCCTCTTCTTCTTGTTCTTGTTCTTTTCTCCTTTTCCCCTATAGTAGCTTTCAACAGCTTACACTTTCACTCTTTTTCTTTGGCAGAATGAAGCAAATGTTTTTCTTCACTGACTGAAGAATAAATAGACTTCCTGCCGAGTGTGGGACAGATCTTCTCGCTCTTTGTTATTGAGCTCTCCGTGAAGATCTCCTTTTGATCTACCATCCATTTGTGTTTCATTCATGTGAGGGAACATCAGATGTGTGACACAAGCTTTCCCTTAATGGAAGATCTGCCATTCAGTCATGTTTCAATCTTGTAACAGAAACATCACATACGTGTCACAAAATTTCCCTTAGAAGAATTTCCTCCATGATTTGTGCAAAAAATATCAGCAAAAGAATCTCCTCAGTATTCTTCAACTGTGCCTTTCTCTAGTCTTTTCCATAATAGAAAATCCTATGTGATTTGTGCAACAAATCTTGGTAGAAGAGTCTCTTAAGTGTCCGCCAACCATGCCTTTCACTAGTCTCAAAGATATCTTAATGATTATCTCTTTCACTGGTTACATCTTTCCTTATGCAGTGTTCTAGACTCTATTTTCATCGGTCACTACTCCGATTAGTGACTTCACCGATCTCTATCTTCATCGGTCACTACACCGGTTACTAACTTCACTAGTCATTGTCTTCAAGCAATAAGTGCATTGGTGCTCATCACTGTGTCATCGGTTATTGGTTTCCTAAATAGTTTCTCTTGTCACTTGTTCCCTATTATTTGGACAATGTTAGCTTAGACATTTAATGACGTCAATGACAACACCACTTTACCATGTACCGATTGCATCCTTACCGGTAATGCCAACAATCTCCCCCTTTGGTATTGATGGAAATACTGTGCTACCAGTCCAACAATACTTCTTTAATTATCTCCCCCTTTGACAATAATGCCAAAGGCTTGTCAAATGACCACCCTTCCCGATGACTGCTCCCCCTTCGAGCAATGGTCCTTGGTCACCTATCTAGTTTAGATGAGGTTGTTTCCTCTATTTGAGCTTGTCAGATTAATGATCTCTTTTGTCCTTTTACTAAAGATCATGAAGGGGAATTACCCCTAATTTACCTCTAAGATATTCAAAGGTACTCTTTGGTAAAGGCTTTGTGAATATGTTAGCTACTTGTTCTTTTGTGGTAACATATTCTAGCTTGACTTCTTTATTCTGCACTTGCTCTCTTAAATAGTGATATTTTATAGAAATGTGCTTCATCTTTGAGTGTATAACAAGATTTTTGGATATGTTGATTGCACTCATACTGTCACAGAATATTTCTATCAATTCAGGTACCTATTCTTGGATTCCTTCTAATATTTATTTTATCCAAATTACCTATGTGCAGTTGATTGCTGCAGCAACATACTTAGCTTCTATTGTGGATTGTGATATGTAGTTTTGTTTCATTCTTGTCCATGACACAATCCTTTCTCTGAGAAAGAATGCACCTCAACTTGTGCTCTTTCTGTCATCAATAATATCAGCCCAGTCTACATCACTGAACACTTTTACCTTGAAACCTCCTTTGTGAGGAAACTAGAGACTATATTCTTCAGTCCCCTTTAGATATCTAAAGATTTTCTTGACTTCTATCAAATGTATCTCTTTTGGGTTTACAGAGAATCTTGTCACAATACCTACTGCATGTACAATGTTCAATCTACTATGCACAACATACTGAAGTTTACTAATCATTGATTGATAAAGTGTCTCCTTAACCTCTTTGGCATCATCCTCCTTTGATAACTTGCAATTAGTTATCATTGGTGTGCCAATCAGTCTAGATTCTTCTAGCCCAAATGTTATAAGAATCTCTTTAATATACTTGGACTGAGATATGAATATACTTTTATTGAGCTAATGGACTTGTAGGCCTATGAAGAATTTTATTAAGCTGGTGTAATCTCTCATACCAAACCCTTGGGGCTTGCTTCAGTCCATAAAGAGCCTTCTTGAGTTTGTAGACCATATTAGTTTTCTTTGTGGATGAGAAGCCCATCAGCTTCTCTATGTACACTTCCTCTTCCAGTAGACCATTCAAAAATGTATATTTTACATCCATTTGATATACTTTAAACCTTTATGGGCAGCATAGGCAAGTAGAATTCTTACCCCTTCTAGTCTTTCTACTAGTGCAAAGGTTTCCCCATAACCTAGTCCTGCTTCTTGTGCATATCCTTTGCAGACTAGCATTGCCTTGTTCCTCACCACCTTTCCTTCTTCATTCAGCTCGTATCTAAACACCCACTTGGTGCCTATAACATTTTTGTCCTCGGGTATGGGTACAAGAGTTCATGTTTCATTCTTTACTATTTGCTCTAGCTCTTCTTCTATTGCCTTGACCCAGTTGTCATCCTCCAGAGCTTCTCTTGTAGTTTTAGGCTCTATGCTGGAGAGAAAATAGGTACTTTCTCTAGCCCTTCTCCTAGTTAGAATTTTGTCATGTTTGTCACCAATAATGTTATCAGTGGAGTGATAGTTAACATACCTTGGCAGAACTGGTCGGTGATCCCGGTCTTCTCTTTTTAGTTGAGGCACATTTCCAGAAAGATCATGAACATCTTCTTGTTAATCTTCTTCAATTGGTCTTATGTTTGATCCCTTCCTTGCTCAGGCACATTACCCTATTCCATGGGTCTTTTTACTTGTTCTCCTTCATCAACGGTTATTAGTTCATTGAATTTTGTTGGTCATTTACATCCAAGCCTTGGTGACTGTCAGATTCGCCTTGACTAATCTTATCACTCGATTATGAATGCTCATCTATCTTTATGTTGGCACTCTCCACTATTTTTCCTATCCTTTTGTTCAGACACCAGTAGGCTTTGCTTTTGGTGGAGTAACCCAAAAATACACCTTCATCACTCTTTGGCTTAGACTTGCAAGAGTAAACATCTCTCTTGATGTAACAGTTGCTTCCAAATGCTCTGAAATAGCTTACACTAGGACTATGACCAAACCATAACTCATATGGAGTTTTATGGGTTCCTTTATTAACTTGAACCTGATTCAGTGTATATACAATGGTGTTGATTACTTCTCTCCAGAAGTGATGGGATAAATCCTTCTGAATCATCAAAGTTCCTGCATAGTCTACCAGAGTCCTATTTCTTCTTTTAGTGACTCCATTTTGTTGAGGGGTTCTTGGTGCAGACATCTACCTTCTTCTCCCTTGTTCTTCACAGTAGTTAATAAAATCTTGAGAGGTGTACTCACCTCCTCTATCTGACCTTAGACACTTCAAGTTCTTACTCATGTCCTTCTCCACTCGGGCCTTGTAAATTATAAACATATGGAAGGCCTCTGATTTTTCTTTTAGGAATATTGTCCACATCATCCTTGAAAAATCATCTACAAAGAACATAAAATACGTGTCTCCATAGTAGCTCTTTGTCCTCATTGGTGCACACAGATATGTGTGAACAAGATCCAGTAAATTCTTAGTTAAATAAGACTTGCTACTGAAGCTTGTACCTGTCAGTTTATCCAACTAATATTCTTTTCACATGGCTCTGTTTGGCTTTGTGATGTCAGGAAGCCCTTTGACTGACTTCTTCCTACTCACCTTGACTTTTCTATCAAAGTTTATGTGGCAAAGTCTTTTGTGTCACAACTAGCTATTGTCATCTTTTTCCATTACGAAAGTTTTCTTTATTTCCCCTTTTTCTTTTGTCATAAGGAAAGCTCCCTCGGTTGAGTTTAGGTAGAACAAGTTCCCTTTGCTTTGTCTACTGGTGGCAACTTGTGCTCCTGATTGATTCTTGACAATGCATGCTCCCTGTCCAAACTCTAACTGATATCCTTTGTTGTTCAGTTGAGCAATGCTCATCAAGTTGTACATGAGTCCTTCTACCCAGTACACATCATCACAAATAGCTTCATTACCAAGTTCTATTGAGATTTTTCCTCTAATAACACAGGGAGGATTGTTTCCAAATGTCACTGATCCACCATCATTAAGCTTCAAGCTAGTGAATTTGTTTTTGTCACCAGTCACAAGGTGAGTGCATCCATTGTCAATGATCTAGTTGTCACATTGGTGGGAGCTGGAGATAAGTGTCATTTCACTTATCACCATGCTTTCTTCCTTTATTTCCACAAAGGAAATTTCATCATCTCCCGATTCTTCAGATTTATTATCAATGACACCTTCCTCAACAAGGTAGCACTCCTTTCCTTTGTTCTTGAGTCAGTTGAACTTTTCTTTATTTTCATTTTCAAGATACCTGGCCACAATGTGTCCTATCTTGTTACAAGAAAAGCATTTCAATGTAAGTTTCCCTTTGTACTTCATTTGAGCGACACTCATCAAGTTGTACATGAGTCCTTCTACCCAGTACACATCATCACAAATAGCTTCATTATTAAGTTCTATTGAGCTTTTGCCTCTAACAGCACAGGGAGCATTGTTTCCAAATGTCACTAATCCACCATCATTAAGCTTAAAGCTGGTGAATTTGTTTTTATCACTAGTCACAAGGTGAGTGCATCCATTGTCAATGATCCAGTCGTCACATTGGTGGGAGCTGGAGATAAGTGTCATTTCACTTATCAATGCTTTCTTCCTTTATTTCCATAAAGTAAATTTCATCATCTCCCAATTCTTTAGATTTGTTGTCAGTGACACCTTCCTCAACAAGGTAGCACTCCTTTCCTTTGTTCTTGAGTTAGTTGAACTTTTCTTTATTTTCATTTTTAGGACACCTGGCCACAATGTGTCCTATCTTGTTACAAGAAAAGCATTTCAATGTAAGTTTCCCTTTGTACTTCCCTTTTCCTCTCAAAAATCTCCTTGCAATGAGTGCTTCAAACTCATCCTGGTCTTGTTCTTCTGAGAGCAGATTGTCAAGGAAATGACCAGACCTCCCGGTAGAACTATTACCAGTCTCTCTTCCTTTCTTATTGCAAGCAATATTCACAAAAGACTTAAAAACAACATCTAACATAGGTAAGCTATTATCATAATTGTTTAATTCAAAAGTAGTTAACTTACTGATAAGAGAGTCAAGGGTGACTTGTGATGTGCTTACTGATCTAAGCTCATGCATGGCTAAGATCTTGATAGCATACTATGGTCTCAACATCTTCAGTATCTTTCTTATCACATCTTCCTCACTCAGTGTTCCTCCAACGCTTTTGATGGAGTTCATCACTTCTTTTATTCTATTGTTGTAGTGCTCAATGTCTTCACCTTCATTCATATTCATGTCATCATATCTTTCTTTGAGGCTTTCTACTTTTTCTCTTTGAACATGAGGGTCACCTCTGTATACAGTTTGTAGCTTTTCCCACATTTGACAGGTTGTAGTCAGATTTTCAATCTCTGCATACACGTTATCAGGTAGCATACTAGCTATCATATCCATAGAAGCTGTGTGTTCACTTTTGACCTTCAATTGATCAGTCGTAAAGGTACCGGTAGGTTCGTTGTAATCCATGATCACATGCTTCCAAAACTAATCTCCTGTGGTTTTCATGTACAGCTTCATCCTACTAAACCATAGACTAAAGTTTTCCTTGGAGAACTTGGATCCTTCCTTTCTCATCATTATGATCCTTTCCTTGTTGTAGTTAAGCAACTCAGAAAAAGAATGTGGCTCTGATACCAATTCATGGTCCCAAATAGTGCTAAGAGGGGAGGGATGAATTGCACCCACTAAAACTTGAAAACACTCTGATATCTATTAACTAATATTGCATGCAAAATATATCCTCAAAAAGAAATAAGTAACACAAGATCACAACAGCATAGAACACCAAATATATCATGTGGAAACCCAAAACGTGAGAAAACCATGGTGTGAGTAGAACTCACAAATTTTGCACTCTTCTGAAGTGTGCGCTGTGAAAAGCCTACCCTGTTAAGAGATTACAAACGCATTATTACATGCAACCAGGTTAAGGGATTTAAAATAAGGCCTGTTAAAGCCTGCCTTGTCAGAGGACTTTAGAACATCTACTAGATGTCACCCGATTAAGGGAATTGATACAAGAGACCTGTTAATGTCCACCCAAATACTAGGATTTGACTATTGCAATTGTTAGAGAGCAATAGAGGGGTTGATCCTTTGAAATGGCTTTGCTGAGCCTAATAAGATCACTATTTTATCCACTGAGAGTCATCACCAGGTAGCACAGGTATGATCTCTTTAGGTTATTGTTCTTCCTTGCACACTCTACTCTTCTTCTTCTTCTCTTCTCCTTTTCCCCTACAATAGCTTTGAACGGCTTACAATTTCACTCTTTTTCTTTAGCAGAAAGAAGGCAAATGTTTTTCTTTGCTAACTGAAGAATAAATAGACTTCCTACCAAGCGTGGGACAGATCTTCTCACTCTTTGTTGTTGAGATCTCTATGAAGATCTCCTTTTGATCCACCATCCAATCATGTTTCAGTCATGTGAGGAAACATCAGACGCATGACACAAGCTTTCGCTTAATGGAAGATCCGCCATTCAATCGTGTTTCAGTCTTGTAATGAAAATATCAGATATGTGTCACAAACTTTCCCTTAGAATAAATTCCTCCATGATTTGTGCAATAAATCTTAGCAAAAGAATCTCCTCAGTATTCTTCAACTGTGCCTTTCACCGGTCTTTTTCGTAACAAAAAATCTTGCGGGATTTGTGCAACAACTCTCGGCAGAAGAATCTCTTAAGTGCCTGTCAATCGTGCCTTTCACCGGTCTCAAAGATACCTTAACGATTATATCTTTAACTGGTTACATATTTCCTTATGCAGTGTTCTGGACTCTTTCTTCATCGGTCACTACTCTGGTTATTGATTTCACTGGTCTCTATCTTCATCGATCACTATACCGATTAGTGACTTCACCGGTCACTGTCTTCAAGCAATAAGCGCATTGTTGCTCATCACTGTGTCATAGGTTACTAGTTTCCTAAATAGTTTCTCTTGTCACGTGTTCCCTAGTATTTTGACAATGTTAGTTTAGACATTTAATGGCATCAATGACAACACCACTTTACCATGTACCGATTGCATCCTTACCAGTTTTACCAACAATTAACTCAGAGATATCCTCGGCACTCAGCATAGTGCCCAACCTACTTTACCTTGGTCTTACATGTTGCCTAGTTGGGGTTTAGGAATTGATGAGATTAGGAAAGATTATCTCTCTAAGAATTAATGGAAGAGAAAAATGAATAAGAAGAAAAATAAGGAAGTGAGTCCTTCAAAAAGAAAAGTTATAAAAGGTTATGACACTTGCAAATGACAAAATGTAATATCCCCATCATTAAATGAATAATATTAATTGTATTTGGGTCCTGATAGATATAGTTTATCTCGAGCCCATATTTTATTTTTGGCATAGGTGTAGTTGTTTCCATCGGCTCTATTTGTGCACCATCGGGAGTTTTCTGATGGGTATTTATGTCTGACGTGTAGGATAAAATTCATATGTTGAGATTTGATATTTTATTTGTAATTGTGAATTCCTGTTGGGATTCTGATGGCTGCTATTTCAAAGGTGAAAGATCATCCCTATTTGATATTTTGCAGTTTCGGTGGGATTCAACCCTCACCCTATTCTATTTGTTCTCTTGTTTTGGATCTGGAAAATCTAAAATGCTATATAATCATATTATTATTTTCCTCTTGCAAATACTTGTTCCAACATTATGTCAAGCACTAAATTCATTTACAAAATAGCTTAGGTCAACACCCGAAGGAGAAGATAAAGAGGATTTGTGTGTATATTCAAGGAGCTAGACGCGCACCTACAACATACCGTACGGACTTCTTACCACTGTACGACCTGAGAAAACACCGTATGACACTTCCAGTCATATGGCCCTAGGCACACAAACATCGTACGGACACTTTCAGCCCCAAGCCACAAAACCATACGGACACTCCCAGTCGTACGACCCTAGGAAACAACACCGTACTGCCCTCCAGTAGTATGGCCTAGACATCTACCTCACCGTACAGCCTTTCCTTTACCATACAGCTTGCAATCTATTGAGCACCTCACGTATGGTCACAGACATTGCTGCGCATTGTCTTCTGTGTGAACACTCGGCAGTACATTTTGAAGAATGAAGATTCACCAGGGTTTGTGAACATTACAGTGGTATCATAGTTGGTGATTCTTCCAGCTTGTGGGTAGTGAATGCAAGTTTATACCAGGAAGATAAGGTATCACTCAGTTGGTAGAATAGCAGACCCACAAGATCCTACCACCGAAGTCATGACTCTTTTGAGAGAGATCACTAAGAACCAGGCACAGATGAATGACACCCAACACCTCATGGAAGAGACACTGTGAAAATTAGCTGAAGGCAAGATATCTACTGAACAAAGTGACAATTCTATCTCAGGAAAGGCAAAGCCCCAAACTGTATGCTCTCGACCGTCGATGTTGACTTTTCCTCCATGCATAGAAGAATAGCACAGAGAGCAACCAACTTTCCAAGAAATGCAAGATCAACTTCAGGAAGATTGGAGGAACACAAATATGGAAGGAGATATATCCTACAAAGATTATGCTAAGCTGAGAATGAGATTTTCTGGTGGAAACAAGCATGGCTAATTTATTGACGTTCTCAAATGGAAGATTGGTAAAGTTAGTCTGTCATCTTTTGATCAGTTTGGGTCCATCACAGCTCAGACATCAGTGCAAAAGGCAGACACATATTTCCA
Source organism: Chamaecyparis obtusa (assembly GCA_027943335.1). Lineage (NCBI taxonomy): Eukaryota > Viridiplantae > Streptophyta > Pinopsida > Cupressales > Cupressaceae > Chamaecyparis > Chamaecyparis obtusa. The sequence goes on from BSBK01003874.1 coordinate 623,513, forward strand.
ACTCAATCCTATGCCAGAGGATGAGGCCATCAAATTTTCTACACTGCATCTAAAAGGAATAGCCCACAAATGGTTGCATCATGGCATGGTTACTCTCAGCCAAGATCAAATAACATCCTACGTCGAATTCACAAAGAGTCTAATAGACCATTTTGATAGAAGAGATCCAAAAGTAAATTTTAAAGAGTTGGCTTAGCTGAAGCAATTCGACACAGTCGACGGTTACATAATGAAATTTCAAAGAATGTATGTCCTGGTAATAGATATTTTAGAAAGATGATTGGTGGTACTATTTATGGATGGGTTGGCAGAGCCTTTGAAGGTTTGGGTGAAGGGATTCAACCCCATCACACTCACAGAGGTAATTAAGAAGGCACGTGACATGGTGACATCCTCTTCTTCTTCCACCAAATATTACTCATAGTCCAAACCACCTCTCACTCCAAGGGAGAAAGACAACAAATCCCCACCTAAGAAGCCCCTATTGGATGAGGCAACTCGACAGGAACTTAGAAGGAAGAAGCTTTGTTTCAACTATAAGGAGCCATGGGTGCAAGGACATCAATGTCTTGGCAAAGGAAAAATCCATTACATTGAGGTGTTATCTAACAGTGAGGAGGAACAAGCACCAGAAGCTGAAAGTGATGAATAACAAGTTTCTGGGGAGGTAAACATCAATCGCGTAGAAAGGATCACCACACTCTTAAAGAGAGGAGGGATCATTGTGGCTCTGGCAGGGACACCAAGGTGTATTGTATTCCAGGTCGAGAGTACCCTCCAAGGTCAATGGGTTGTGGTCATGCTTGACAGCTCAGCCACACTCAACTTCATTAAATCATCACTGGTCAGCCGACAGAGTTTGTGTATGGAGGCACACCAAGGATTTGATGTCAAGGTGGCGGGAGGAAACTTGTTGAGATGCACCCATCTGGTTTTGCAGCTGAGAATCACCATGGGAAACCACACAATAATAGATGATTTCTTCGTGGTCGATCTGGATGACATGGAAGTCATTCGGGGCACTCAGTAGATGGAAACATTGTATGAATACACATAGAGCTTCAAATGAATGCTAAGTTGCCATATTCATCCTAGCTATCCCAAATTCGGCATTCGGTTAGGTCAGTATTTAAATTCCATTCGAATTTGCGATTTCTCTATGTAATTCACCAGGAATTCGTAAAAATGAACCCTGGCCAAATTTGTGCCATGTTCTAGTGAATTTGGAATTCGGCAAGTGAACCTGGGTCGAATTTCAACCGAATGTTTTTGAATTTGACTTTTCAACATGATTTTTAATTTTTAAAATCATTTTTTTTATTCTTTTCAATTTTAAACCCTAAAGTTCCTATCGTGTTTTATTTTTTTCATTGCTTTCTTTGTTCCGACTGCCGCTATCATGTTTCATTGTTTTAAATTCTATTGTGAGCCTATGTTTCCTTCCTTCCACTACAAGAGCCCATGATCTCCTTCCACGTGTTTCCTTCCTTCCATTGCATGAGCTCCTTCTGTTGGCGTCAGCTCCTTCCACTACAAGCTTCTAGTTCTCAAGCTTCCACTGTCATGCAAGCAAAGAGGTATAACTATATCTGAATCATGTGTTTAATCTAATTTGTTTAAAAATTAAAGACTTTAATCAAGACTATGCTTTGTTTAAAAATTAGACTTTAATTTAGACTATGCTTTGTTTAAAAATTAAAGAGTTTAATCAAGATAGATAGAGTTTCATCTGCTAGTATTTTAATAATAACTACATCCAAAATGGAATTTCCAATCAAAGAAAATAGATGTATCATCAAAGAATGTTTATTTTGAAACTGCACACATGACAATCATCTAAGATAAAAAGAAAAATTTTAACAGGTCTGTTGTACCATTGAAAAGGCTAAAACTTTAACTTCAAAATTTAAAATTTTATACCGTGCAATGAGGTATTTCTGTACACATCCTTCTCTTGTAACTATTTTAAATTTATATTAATATTTGATTTGTTTTTTGTTTATAGATTTTGATTCATCATTCAAACTCAAAGAATGGCTACAAGTGCTTCTAGCACCGAAAACTCCCGCTTCAAAATAGAAAGATGCTCTCCACTATGGAAATATGTGAAAATGGTTAAACCAATGCCAGGTGGAGGAGGTTATGTGTGGATTTGCATCCATTGCAAAGAGGAATCTAGTAGCTCTTACAGTAGAGTGAAAGCACATTTGTGCTTTATTCCTCAATAGGGAATTAAATTTTGTACAAGGAGACCAAGAGTTAATGGGGTACTACTTAAAACCCTTCTTCCAAACCACATTGTGAACAAATATATTCAAGAGAAAAAACAAGCAGACGAAGCAGCTGGGAGGTCAAGTTCTCATCCTTTGCAAAATGCTAGGAAAAAAACAAAAATATCATCTATGTCTTCAACTTCCACTCCCAATGAGCCACCCGTAGAGGGCCATCCATTCTTGCGTGGTCCTCAAGAACTAGTATAGAAGAGAGCAATGGAGCCCTTGGAAACATCATTTCAAAATGAAGCTATAGACATTGTTGAGGAAGCCATAGTGAGATGTGTCTATGCATGTGGATTGGTGTTTAATGTTGTTCACTCACCGTATTGGCAAAAAATGGTGAGATCGATCAATGAGACTCCAAAGGGGTTCAAGGGCCCGGGTTATGAGAAGGTGCGCACCACTTTATTGGATAGGGAGGTGATAAATGTAGAGGCTTCCATGCAGCCCATCAAGGATTCATGGATCGAAACAGGTGTGACCATAGTATCAAATGGATGGAAAGATGCGAGAAATTGTCCTTTGGTCAATGTGATTGTAGTGTCCACAAGAGGTGCAATGTTTCTAAAAGCTGTGGATTGTCAAGGAGAGGTGGACAGTCCTTTCATTGCAAACATTCTCATCCAAGCCATTGAGCAAGTTGGCCCTCAAAATGTTGTTTAGGTAATAACTGACAATGCCAAGAATTGTAGGGCTGCTGGCTTATTGGTTGAGGAGCGCTTCGAACACATTTTTTGGACACCTTGTGTTGTGCACTCACTCAACCTAATGCTGCAAAAAATTGGCACTAAGATTGAGTGGATTAAAAAAATGTATGAAGAGGCACAGGAGATCCAAATGTTTGTCATGAACCACCATATGACTCAAGCCATAAAATGACAATTCTTGAAATTGGAGCTTTTGAAGGTAAGTTCAATTGTTTTAAATTTGAACATCTTTTAGAATTGTAGTCACTTTAGTTTAGTAAACTTTCAATGTTTTAAATTTTAAATTTTAAAAATTTAATCTTGATCTTAATTTATTATTGTTTTGATCTTAAAAAAGGTTGTTGAGACCCGCTTTGCCTCCAACACTATTATTTTGAGACACCTTGTCAAGGTTAAAGAGGCATTGTCTAGAATGGTAATCAGTGCTAATTGGAGCATATGGAGGCAATCTAATAGTGCCAAGGCAGCTGCCATTAAGGCATTAATACTAGATGACTCTTGGTGTGATCGTGTTGAGTACCTTCTGAAGTTCACCGAGCCTATATTGAACATGATCTGATACACTGACATGGATAGGCCTTGCTTGGTTGAGGTATATGATGGCATTGACTCCATAATTGAGGATATTAGAAATATCATAAATGAGAAAGAGGAAGATCCAAATGAAAAGTTCTTCAAGGAGCTACAGGTAATCATGGTAGAGAGGTGGAACAAAATGACTACCCCTTTGCATCTACTTGCCTTTGCATTGAGCCCCAAGTTCTATAGCCAATCCATCCTTAGTGAGAGTACCAGTAGAGTTTCCCCATTTACAGATCCTGAAGTTGCTCAAGAGTACAAGGCAGCCCTTCAAAGACTCTTTCCTGAGCACCTACAACCTACAGTGAGGTCTGAATTCATGAGTTTTGTGAGCACCGATGATTGTGATCTTGAAGCTCTTGCAGACAAGAAAAATGTTGATTCTCATAAATGGTGGTTCTTCCATGGACAAATGTACCAGTTCCTGTAGCCCGTTGCAATCAAAATTTTATCAAAAGTAAGTTCTTTACTCTTAAGATTCTAATTTCTAAATTGTTGTTGATAAATATTGAATTTATATTCAAAACTCTTAACTCTCTAATTTCAAAATTGTAAATATTGCTAGGTTACTAGTTCATCATCATCTAAGAGGAACTAGAGCACATACTCCTTCATCCACTCAATAAAATACAACTGACTAAACTCCAAGAAGACAGATAACTTGGTCTTTGTGCATTCAAACTTGAGGCTCACAACACAAACACAATACTTACAAAAAAGAGGAGGCACATCATTGGGATATTGAACCAGAGTCTGCGGAATTGGAAGCCCACTTTGATGCACTTGCAATTGATGATGGTGATCGTGAGCTACATAGTAATGGTGAGGCTGATCCCGAGGCTGGGCTTGAGGATGCTAGTACTGATGCTAGTGGCATTGTTTGTGCTTCTAATCTGCAATAGCATAATGATGATGATTTTTGATGATATTTTGATCATTGATGACTAATAGTGATTATTAAGGTTGGCATTATTTTTTTTGAACCAAAACACTGATATGGTGGTGTATTTTGACATTTTGTTATGTCATTTGAACTAAAATTACAATATATGTGGTGGTCTATTTTTCTATGTTGCTTTATTATTAGCATAGTAATGTATGAACTTATTTTCTGATGCATATGTTTACATATAGATATATATTTTATAAATAAAAAAATCTTGTACGAATGAACCCAAAATGAATCGAACCCATCCCAAAAAACTTTTGGATGAATTTTGAACCCACATCCAAACTGGAATCCGAACCGGCAACTTAGAACGAATGGAGTTCTCCTTCGTAGTGGATGGAAAGAAGATTGTGCTAAGAGGGATGTTGAATGGAGGGCCAAAGGGAATTTGAGCCTGATGGATGGAAGAAATCTTTAGGCATGATGACATGGTCTGGGCCACACACTATTTCATCATACTAAAACCTGGATAGGGACAAAGGGCTTACTACTAGGATGAGGAGTTTCTAACAGTTTTGGATAGACATCACCATGTCTTTGCCGACATACTACCAAGCATACCACCACACTATGAGTTTGAACATACCATTGAGATGCAGGTTGGTGTCAAACCAGATATCACTATGCCATACCGCCACCCTAACAGGCTTAAAGATGAGATTGAAAAGACAATACAGGAACTTCATGACAAGGGTTGGATGAGGCCCAGCTCCAGTCCTTTTGCATCATTAGTAGTGCTGGTTAAAAAGGATGGAACATTGTGTATGTGTGTAGACTACTGTGTGTTGAACAAAAAGACCATCAAGAATAGGTATCTAATTCTTAGGATCAATGAGTTGTTGGATGAGTTACACGGTCCAGTCTATTTTTCCAAAATAGACCTCCGATAAGGGTATCACCAAATCCACATGAGAGAACAAGATGTGGAGAAAATAGCATTCCGTTGTCATTATGGACATTATGAATTTTTGGTCATGCCATTTGGATTAACCAAACACCAACTACATTCCAATCTTGCATGAATCACATTTTTAACAAACAATTGCGCAAGTTCCAATTGGTATTCTTCTATGATATACTAATCTACAGCAAGACATGTGAGGAGCACTTAAGGCATTTGGAAGAAGTGCTCAACATTATGGAGTCACAACTGTTGTTTGCCAAAAAATCCAAATGTGAATTCGAGATGATGGAAATATTATATCTAGGGCACATTGTCAATAGCAGAGGAGTTCAAGTACGTCAAGAGAAGATTTAGGCTATCTTGGATTGGCCACCTCTGAAGAATCTTTCAGAACTATGGTTTCTTTGGCTTGTGTAGTTACTACAGAGAGTTTGTGAAGGGATTCTCAAAGCTCGGTGTGCCACTCACTGATCTTAAAAAGAAGGGGTCTTTCCAGTGGAGTGAACGGGGACATCAAACATTTGAAAGGCTCAAGGAGGCTATGAGTTCTTGTCTGGTTCTTGCACTGTCAGATTTCACTCGGCCTTTCATCCTGGAGTGCAACACCTCTGGAGAGGGTATCGGGAAAGTGTTTATGCAGAACCACCACCCAATTACTTTTGAAAGTTAGAAGCTCTCAAGAGCTGAAAGGTTGTATTCCATATACAACAAAGAAATGCTCACCATCATGCATGCCTTGACAAAATTCTGGCAATACCTCATCAAGGCAAATTCATCATCCGTACAGATCACAACAACCTCAAACATTTTCTTGAATAGAGGGAATTGAATGAATGACAATAGAAATGGGTAAGCAAAGTGTAGGCTTTCAACTTCAACATTGAGTATGTAAAAGGAAAAAATAATGTGGTGGTTGATGCATTATCAAGAAAGTCGGCCATATGTTCTTTATCTCAGATATCAATGGATTGGAGGGCACATTTGTTGATTGAATATTCCAAGAACACTTTCATATGCCAAATGCTAGACGAAGAAGTCTAAGATGATAGGTATAAGGTGGTTGATGATATTATTTTCTACAAAGGTAGAATTTTTCTAGTACCTGAATCCAAATTGAAGGAGAAAATCTTGAAAGAAATGCATGACTCGCCATTAGCTGGGCATCGGGGATACTTGAAGACCTATACGTAGATCAGGGAAAGGCTTTCATGGAAGGGCCTAAAGAATTATATATTATAGTACGTCTAGGAATGCGCTACCTGCCAAAAAAATAAATTTGAACACACTCTGCTAGTAGGTTTATTTCAACCATTATCGATTCGAGAGAAAAAGTGGGACAACATCTAAATGGATTTCATCTCTAGGCTCCCTAAGGTGCAAGGGAAGGACTGCATCTTTGTGGTGGTTGGCATATTAACCAAGTATGTGCAATTCTTTGTTGTTTCAATAGAATATCAAGCCTCACAAGGGGCAGAATTATTTTTTTCGAGAGGTGTTCTATCTCCATAGGGTCCCTCGAAACATAGTTAGCGACAGAGATAACCACTTCCTCAGTACTTTCTGGAAATAATTGTTTTGGCTAGTAGGAACGGAGTTGTTTCCAACCACCAGTTATCACCCCTAGACTGATGTACAAATAGAGATTGTGAACAAATGGCTGCAAGGATATCTAGGAAACTATGTTTTGTAACAACAAAGAGCATGGATCTATATCGGGTAGAAATGATGTGTATGGGTATAATGTATATGAGGATATGGAATGTATGGCTTCAAAATATGTAATGGAAAATGTTATGGACATACAAACTTAATAAGATAGGAATACTTATCTTGAAAAGAGGCTGATTAGGAAATCACTATTTTCTGATATATGTGTTCAGTTTCAGGGGATTCTGTAACATGATCTGGCCTAGAAATGTAGAGATAGAGAAAACAAAGAAAAATTCTATTTTTCGGAGCAAGTTCAACCTTGACCTCAAGATCAAGGTAAGATCTTAACCCAGGGTAGAATCTTGACCCCCACTAAAAGTCATCCTTGACCTGAAACAACTCCGACAGAAATTCTCTTCGCGGATCTCAGAAGTTCACCGAAAAGGGTATCCAAATCTGCACCAATATTCATTGTCTCGCACCTGCACCTGCAAGAAAAAATGGTTTTGTTGTTGGGATGAGGGGTTTTCCTTGGTAAAACCTCGATTTGGAATCAACCTTAATAATGAAATTGAAATAGAGAATGCTAGAAAGTAGTAGAAGTAGATCTAACAACGAATCTATGATATTCAATAGATATGCAATTGTATTTGAAATGTAATCAAGTATGTTGATATGAAAGCTTAGACTCAACACTAAAAACCATAAATGTAAATCAAAACCTCCATGATTGTCATCTTGGAATCCACCTTGAGGGAAGCATGAATAGATCTTGAAGATGAACAAAGGATCTTGAAGGAAGATCACACCACCATGATGGATAGATCTAGGGTTTGAATGATGAATCTTGAATACTTGAACCAAATCCCTTCGAAGGCTGGAATGCTTGAATCCTTGATCTTCAATGGAAAGCTTGAATGGATGATAATGGCTTGCTTGATCGTGGAGGTCTCCTTGAGAGCTCTTGATGTCTTGATCATGAGAAATTGGATTATCATGAAGTTTCTTGGTTGTGGATTTATGAGATGGATTGAAATGAGAGAGGAAGGCTTCTTTTTATACTAGTCTAGGGCACAAACTTTTAGAGAGGCCAACATAGGAGAATTAGATTTCAATTAAGCATTAACCCCTAGAAAAGGACCTAGATTAAATATAATTTAAGAGTATACCGTTCCAAAATCTGAATCAGCCGACCCGGAAGTGGGAAAACAAATCTTTGTGAAACCTGACACCCGAAAATCATGGAATTTTGAAATTTGGACCTTGGGTCAAGGTCAAGCTTGACTTTTACCTAGGTTAGAGTCGAGGTCGACCTTGACCTTGAAGTCAAAGATCTCAAGATCTCAGTCTAGAATGCCAGAAAAGTGCAGAATGAGGGTGGAAAAAGGGGCAGAGTGAAGAGAAAAGCCAGATTCAAGCCAGGGACCTACCCAAGGCATTTGACATGGCCCCACACTACCTACTTGGAGAGCTAAACCTTTCTTAAAAGGAAGTTCTTTCAATTTCTGATGACACATTTAGCCCCCAATTTAGCAAGAGTATGGAATCAATGCAAACTCTTGGTAAAGGAGAAGAAAGAAGAGATCCAAGTGGATTCGCAATGAAATAGAATAACACTTAGCTAAGGACATGAGCCCTTAGGCTAAAGATTCTAACTTAGCATACATGCACGAGGGTGCAAAGAAAAAACTAAAAGACACAAAAGAGACAGGTTAGTATTAAAACAAACCCAAATCAACTAACAGAGGAAACCTTGCTAAGAAATGTTTCATATACTAATATCATATTCAGAAAGTTATCATAAAAGCATAAATGATTACATAAGAAAGACAAGAGCAACACTATAAATAACATAGCTTCATGTTCCATTCCTACTAGCATGATAGAAAAAAGAGAGAAAAGACAAAGCGATTACCTCACCCAATAAGATGCCCACCTTACCATGAATCACCAAGGAGGGAGAGCCCAACAAGTGGCCAAACCTGATAGTTCACCCAAAAAGTGTGCCTTGAAATTGTAATACGGCTTCTGATGGCTTTAGGAATATCCATAGATTCACCTTCTTGTATCACCATGGAATATAAAATCTGTGTCTCCTTAGGATTTAGCAACTTATGTGCATTACCTTCAAAAGATTTAGCATATTTGAAAATTGAAAATGCATGTCTCTTTAGGAATTAGCAACTTATGTGTGTTACCTTCAGAAAATTTAGCATACTGAAAATTGAAAAATGTGTGTCTCATCATGATTTAGCAACTTATGTGCATTACCTTCAGAGGATTTAGCATATAAATGAAAAACTATAGTACAAGGAAGACCCTATATATGCCCCCCTCCTTATTGTGGCTATCTACTAGACATGATAAGGAAGAGAAACAGGATACCTACTTCACAATGTAAGGAGATATCCTATTTATCAACAATGTATACTACATTCCTAGCAAAGGGTATTGACCCTTACATCCAAGAGCATCGATAATCATGAAAAAAGATATGTCACTCATGGAAAAAGGATCCTCAAAGAAAGACATCTTATCAACAACATCCCCACCATAGAGGAGTGCTTTTAGATAAAATATCATCTTTCAAAGATAAACCAAGCGAGAACAAAAATTCAATCAGAAGCACCCTGTACTCAAGAGGAAGAGGAATCTTTGAATTGAGGGAAACAACTCTAACCACCAAAGCAAGGGAAAGAGTTTATAAAGAACATAATTTGCAAAATAAAGGAGAGGTGATGACCTAGGACAACAATCTCTCATATAAAAGGATATCCATGCTCGAAACATCTGTCAGTATAATGAAATAATGTTGCAAAATAAACCAATGCCACTAAGCTAGGGAAAGCAGATCCCTAGACAAAGAGAAAGAAGGAAAAACCTTGCCCCCCAAGGATGAAAGCAAGGCATACCTTTGCAAAACAAATGTCTTGAAAAAGATATCTTGAATATAGAATAAATTCTATGAATTATTATAAACATAATGTAAAAACCATAGAAAAGAAGGGAAGAAGGGTAGAAACAATACCAATTAAGCTCTGGATAAAATATATGCCAAGAGCCTAATGGATCCTAGAAGACTGGATTACATACCTCTTGCCCCCCAGTCATGAGATAAGAGGATAAAAGATCTATATTATGGAAGAGTCAAGGGGATGCTCCCAATCAAAGTTATGAAGGAATTGTAAAACTGCATGAGAGTGAGATATAATTCCTAAAGCAGCTCATTCTCTAACATATAACTTTAAATGCACACAATCACCAAGTAAATGTGTATTTTCTATAATGAAAAGGACATTTGTACTTGGATAGAGCATCTTTTGGTATAGGTCTAAAGATTTCTTTCTTGGAATTCATCAACTGAACATACACCTTCTTAGCTACATCTTGAGGAGTATCAAGGTAATCTAATTTAGGAGTGGGGAGAAGAACATGAAGAGGATGATGATGATCAAAATCAACTACCTTGAATTGATATTGCGAACAACCAACACCATGCATATCTTGTTTAGGGGGTATATGAACCGGATATTTAATACCATGCTCATTAACACCAAGCCCTCAACCTTTATAACCTTGTTTAGTCATCATATTATATCCTGTAGTGTATATATCATGTAAGGCTTCTACAGGAGGTGATTGTTTATCATGTTCATGAGTAAAGGTTGTATAAGGTGGAATAATAGGTTTAGAAGAAGTTTCTTTACCCTTTCCTTTAATATAATCATGAATCAGAGAAGGTAAGTCAAAGGACTCTTGCACATCTGCATCATGAACTATAGCTTGAATCCCATCATAAGTATGGGAAGAACTAAGATTAGCCAATGGAGAATTAGGCATATTAGGCATTGGATTAGGAGTAAGAAGGTTAGGAATTAAATTAGGGAAGATAGGATTAGGATTAGGAAGATTAGGAAATGGTGTATCATCTACCCAATTTTTCACATAATCCAAAAGAGTAATAAGTCTGCCACATAAATCTACAATAAAAGTTTTGAAAGTAAGAAGACTAGTATCCGTCCATTTCATAAAAGCATAGGCAAGTGAAAGATGAAGGGTAACCAACATAATGAAGTGAATGATACTCTCATAAACATCATAAGTTTGATAAAGAGATGCTAAGAGGAGAACAATAAAGAAAATAAGCACACACCAAAGCATCTTAAAAATCTTCATAGTAGATGAAATGCAAGAAATATTTTTGTATTTTTCTTTCTATGATTTTTTTTAATTTTTGAAATGTAATACAATAAAGCATCTAATTCCACAAAAGACAGGGGATAAGTTTGTCGAGTAGAAATGATGTGGATGGGTATAATGTATATGGGGATATGGAATGTATGGCTTGGAAATATGTAATAGAAAATGTTATGGACATACAAACTTAATAAGACAAGAATACTTATCTTGAAAAGAGGCTGATTCAAAAATCACTATTTTTTGATGTCTGTGTTTAGTTTCGGGGCATGCTGTAACCTAATTCAACATACAAATGCAGAGACAGAGAAAACCTAGAAAACTTCTATCTTTCAGAGCAAGGTCGACCTTGACCTTAGGATCAGGGTAAGATCTTAACCTGGGGTACAATCTTGACCCCCACTGAAAGTCATCCTTGACCTGAAATAGCTCTGATGGAAATTCTATTTGCAGATCTTGGAAGTTCATCGAAAAGGGTATCCTGCTCTACACTATTATTCGTCATCCCACACCTGTACCTACAAGAAAAAATGGTTTTGTTGCTTGGATGAGGGGTTTTCCTTACTCAAACCCCACTTTGGAATCAACCTTAATAATGAAATTGAAATAGAGAATGCTAGCAAGTAGTAGAAGTAGATCTAACAATGAAGCTATGATATTCAATAGCAATTGTATTTGAAATGTAATCAAGTATGTTAATATGAAAACTTAGACTCAACACTAAAAACCATAAATATAAATCAAAACCTCCATGATTGTATGCTTGGAATCCACCTTGAGGGAAGGATGAATGGATCTTGAAGATGAACAAAGGATCTTGAAGGAAGATCACACCACCATGATGGATAGATCTAGGGTTTGAATGATGAATTTTGAATGCTTGAACCAAATCCCTTCAAAGGCTTGAATGCTTGAATCCTTGATCTTCAATGGAAAGCTTGAATGCTTGAATGGATGATAATGGCTTACTTGATCATGAAGGTCTCCTTGAGACCTCTTGATGTCTTGATCATGACAAATTGCATTATCATAAATTTTCTTGGTTGTGGATTTATGAGATGGATTGAAATGAGAGAGGAAGGTTTCTTTTTATACTAGTCTAGGGCATAAACTTCTAGAGAGGCCGACATAGGAGAATTAAATTCCAATTAAGCATTAACCCTTAGAAATGGACCTAGATTAAATATAATTTCAGAGTTTACAATTCTGAAATCCGAAACAGCAGACCCGAAAGCGGGAAAACAAATCTTTTTGAAACCCGACACTCGATAATCATGGAATCTTGAAATTTGGACCTTGGGTCAAGGTCGAGGTTGACTTTGACCTAGGTCAAAGTTGAGGTTGACTTGATGAACTACAATTGATTGAGAACCTGATTGCAAAACTTCAAGTGATTTGAGTTCACCGAACACAATTGTTATGTAACATAATTGAATCAATTTTATGTTGTCATTGATGTCAACTAGTTTTGACAGTACTTATCACAGAGTTGCAAATATCTAACATATCTGTAGAAGAGAAGAGAAAGATGAAGAACCGAGATATCTACATGGAGAAAGATGGATATAACAGATAAGGATAAGGATTACTCTTGGTAACTTAATTATGAGTCTATGACTTCATATTGTTGACTTGATTATGTTTCATTAATCTTTTATGAAGTTGGGAGCAAAATGTTACAAAGCAATGTTGTCAGTTAATGAAGCATTCCAGTATACACCAAGCAGTGTAGTGTATACCGAGCATAGTATAAACCAAGTTTGTGTTCACCAACACATTTCTTTGTTAACCAAGAATGAACAAAAGAATGAAATGATTTGTTTAGCCGAAAAAAGTTGATGAGCTGTAAAGTGTATGATCATGTAGTGAAAGATAAAGTTTGTTACGAGATCAACGGCTAGTAAAATTCAAGGATGATCTAAAGGATAGATTTGAAACATGTTACTGACACATCAGCCGAAGAAGGTTTAAGTGGTAAAACCAACGAAGGATATTAAGCAGCAAAATCTGATGGATGAAAAGAAAATGGTTTACTTGTCTATTTAAGAGACTAGGGTTTCATTATGAAACTCATGCCAGAGGAAAGAATACTGTAGAGATATCATGTGAACAAGCTTCATGCATGCCTGATCAAACTAGTTAAGGAGAACCGAACTGCAAAGATTACCAAGCATCATAAAGCTATAACCAAGAGATAGTAAGTTACTAAATATTGTTGAAATAGAATTGATATATTGATCAGAGATTTGAATGAGCATAATATAGATCTGTACATCTGAAAATCAAGTTGTACTGTAATCAAATCAACTATTGTTATAGTTTAACCATTGTAATCAGATAAATCTCTTAACCGAGTAGGCTTGAAAGTCTTGTAATGTCATTCATAGAATGGACATTTGTTATCCTATCAACCCCATAGTGAATGCTAGTTGGATGATAATGGTTAGTGTTAAATCCTCTATCAAGGTCACACCTTATAGTGTGTTTTGTAACCTTTAACAGGGTTGGGTCTTCTCTGACCTCACTTCAAAAGAGAGAATAATTTTTGGGTTGCGGGTCCCAGGTGGTTTTTCCCTTTACAGGGTTTCCACGTTAAATCTCTTGTGTTATATGTTGATTGTGATGATTGTTTGTTATCACACTTTACATGTTGCATATTAGATTTGATCGGTAGTTACTATATGTTATTGATTGGTAATCAGTGAAAGCACAGAGATTTTACTTTCATATGTTACCAAGCTACAGAAATTTGTTTAAATTATTTTTGGATATACATTTTGTATTTGGGACAATGGATAACTGATTCACCCCCTCTCAATTATTCTAACAATTGGTATCAAAGCGTATTGGTTGCTTGGAGCAGAGTTTTAAGGACTTCAGCATAAGGATCACAAAATGTATAAGAGAGATGTGCCAAAGCTGAACAAGGATAACTTTACAATATGGCAAAGCCGAATGAAATTGCATATATCTAGAATTGGGAATTTTGTCCTCACACTATTAGAGAATGGCTACATTGCACCGCCCACTGGACCTTTGACTTTAGATCAACTAAGAGATAGACATGAGCATAACATTACTATGATGGAGATTGATGCTGCTCTGATAGATGCCAATTTTGAAGATATTAAAGATAGCACTATTGCTAAAGATATGTGGGATAAACTTTCTCAAGTTTATAGTGGTGAAACAAATGTCAAGAGAGCCAGAGCCGAAAGTTTAAGAGGAAGATTCAATGATATGAAGATGAAAGAAGGAGAAAACATTGTGCAGTACACAAACAAAATAAAGGAGGTAGTTCATGCTATTAGAGCATCTGATGGAGTTATTGATGAAGACACTGTGGTAAGAAAAAATCTAAAGAGCTTATTGCCTATTTATGCCATCAGAATATCTACAATTCATGAAAATAGGTCAGCACCTAACAGTACTCTCACTCTTGATAATCTGATTGGAAAGCTAACAACATTTGAACTGAACAACTATGATAATAGTGTTGTACTGACTGTTGAATCTTCTTTTATGACTTCTCTGAAGATTGGTAAGTCTAGTAGTAGAAATAATAAGGATGATAGTGATATCAATACTGATGATGAACTTGATGAGCTTGAAGCTCTTATAGCCAGGAGATTACCTAAAGGAAAAGGTAGATATAGAGGCAAATAACCTTTAGCATGTTTTAACTATAAAGAGGTTGGTCATATTGCTGCTAGATGTCCAAACAAGAAGGAACATGACAGAAACAAAGACCGATCTAGTGAAGAAAGCTATGGGAGAAGAGACAACAGAAGTTATCGACGCTACAACAGAGATAGCCGAGACAATAATGACAAAGGCAAAAAGGTATGTTACTTTGCAGAAGAAAATGAATCAGATTTAGATGATGATGATGATGTAGAGGTAGTATTTGTTGCTATGAAGGATGATTCTAAGGAAGATGAAAAGTATGTAGAAATAGCACTGATATCTAAGGTTAATAAAAATGATACATGGATCATAGATAGTGGCTGTACACATCACATGATTGGTGATGAAGAAAAATTTAATCATCTTGAGCAATATAATGGAACATCTGTAAAATGGGTAATGATACACCTTGCATGGTTAGAGGAAAGGGAACCTTGTTGATAAATGATAGAATCCAATGTGATAATCCTTATTGGGTAGAAGGACTAAACTATAATTTGCTAAGTGTGGCACAACTGAACAATTTAGGTCACCGAGTTGCTTTTGAGAGCAAGAAAGTAAAAATATTTGATGATGGAGGAAGACTTGTGGGAACAGGAGCACAATCGAAAAGTAACTTGTTTTATCTTAACAATGATGAGTCTTCTTGCTTAATGATGAAAAATGAAGATGCTTGGTTATCGCATAAAAGGTTATGTCATGTGAACTTTGATAACATGATTAAAATCAGTAAAAAGAAAAAGGTTAGAGGTCTGCCTAACTTATCTAAGCCTGATCATGTTATGTGTCATGAGTGTCAGAGAGGTAAAATGACAAAATCTAGTTTCAAAAGCAAAGATTATTCAACAAAGAAAATACTTGAGTTAGTTCACACCGACCTATGTGGTCCTATGAGAACTCAGAGTTATTATGGTGATAGATATTTCATTATTTTTGTTGATGACTATATTAGATTGATGACTGTCATGTTCTTGAAAGAAAAATCAGAGGCATTTAAGATGTTGAAGTGGTATAAAGAAAAAGTAGAGAAAGAGACTGGTAAAGAATTGAAATGCTTAAGATCTGACCGAGGTGGTGAATTTATTTATGATGAATTTACTAACTTTTGTAATGAGCATGGTATTAAAAGATAGGTCTCTGCACTGAGGACACCTCAGCAGAATGGCATTGCTAAAAGGAGGAATAGGTCAATAGTTGACTATGCAAGAACACTGATGATAGAGAAAAATGTTTCACAAACATACTGGAGAGAGGTAGTTAGCACAGTTGTTTATGTTTTGAACTGAGTACAGTTAAAGAAGTACACTAACAAAACACCCTATAAGTTATGGTTTGGACACAAACCCACTGTAAGTTATTTCAGAATTTTTGGAAGTAAATGCTTTATTCTGAAAGATGAAAGAAATGGAAAGTTTGACTCAAAAGGTGATGAAGGGATATTTCTTGGATATTCCACTAAAAGCATAGCATATAAGTGTCTAAATAAAGTTAGTAATAAAATGATAGAAAGTGCTAATGTCAGGGTTGATGAGTTTGATGACAAGAATGCAAAAGAAAGCACAAAGGAACTAGAAGACTATGGTAGATTCAAATACATTGAACATCCAGAGTATCTACCGAAGCCGTAGACAATGACAACCCGTCAACAGGAAAACAACACCGAGGAACAGGAAAGAGAAACTGACGAGCAGGAAGGACCTACCAAGCAAGCAAATGAACCTAAACAAGATGAACAAGAAAGAAGAGATTGGATACTGGCAAGATTTGTTAGAAGACACCATCCTAAGAACCAAATTATTGGTGACAAGCAAGCTAGCATACAAATGACAAGTCAAGACAAGGTACATGCTTAGTTTGTGAATATGAACCGAAGAATGTTAAAGTTTCATTGGAGAATGAAGAATGGATTAATGCAATGAATGAAGAGATTGAACAGATAGAGAAAAACAAAACATGGACCTTATTACCTAGACCTAAGGATAAGAATGTTATCGGTACTAAGTGGATCTTCAGAAACAAGCTGAATGAAAATGGAGAGGTTACAAGGAATAAAGCCAGACTAGTTTGCAAGGGGTATGCACGGGAGGAAGGAATTGACTATGGTGAGACCTTTGCACCTGTTGCTAGACTAGAAGGAGTCAGAATGTTACTGGCTTATGCAGCACATAAGAAATTCAAAGTTTATCAAATGGACGTTAAGTCTGCATTTTTTAATGGGATACTTGCAGAAGAAGTCTACATAGAACAACCAAAAGGACTCATTGATCCAAACAAGAAAGACATGTTATGTAGATTACATAAAGCTCTGTATGGTTTGAAGCAAGCACCGAGATCCTGGTATGAAAGGATGCATACTTATTTGTTAAGTATTGGATTTTTTAGAACTAGTGAGAACGGCAATTTGTACATGAAAGGAGATACTGATGATACAATTCTAATTGTTGAGATATTTGTGGATGATATTATCTTTGGAGGTCAAGATCACATATGTAAATCCTTTGCTGATGAGATGAGAAAAGAGTTCAAAATGTCTATGTTTGGAGAGATTAAGTTCTTTCTAGGACTGCAGGTTATTCAGCAGAGTGATGGGATATTCATCACACAATCCAAGTATATAAAGGAAGTACTAAAAACATTTTGGCATGGAAGATGCTAAACTAGTTGGAACACCAATGGTCATAGGCTGAAAATTGACTAAAGAGGTTGAAACTACAAAGATGTACCAGACACTGTACTGATCAATGATTGGTAAGTAAATGTATGTAGTACATAGTAGACCAGATATAGCACATGTTGTAGGGATTGTTGCAAAAAAATTTGCAAATCCTAGGGAGTCACACATGATTGCTACAAAGAGAATCTTAAGATACCTAAAGAAAATAGAGAATTATGGATTATGGTATCCTAAGGAAGGCAAGTTTGAACTTAAAGAATACACCGATGTTGATTGGGCGGGAAATGTGGATAACAAAAAAAGCAGAACTAGAGGAGCATTTTTCTTCGGTGAAAGACTTGTTACCTAGACAAGTAAGAAGTAGTCTTGTATTTCTGAGTCTACAGCTGAAGCAAAGTAAGTTGTTGTTGCTACATACTGTTCAAATATTGCATATATCAAGCAAGTGTTACAAGGAATGAATGAGATAATCACTGAATCATTGATTATATATTGTGATAACACTAGTGCCATAAACATTTCAAAGAAACTAGTGATGCACTCTAAAACAAAGCACATATCTATCAAGTATCACTACTTAAGAGAACAAGTGCCAACCTTACTATGAATCACCAAGGAGGGAGAGCCCAATAGGTGGCCAAACCTAATAGTTCACCCAAAAATAGCGCTTTCAAATTGTAATGTGTCTTCTAACGGCTTCTGGAATATCCATAGATTCACCTTCTTGTATCACCATGGATTATAAAATGCGTGTCTCCTTAGGATTTAGCAACTTATGTGTGTTACCTTCGAAAGATTTAGCATATTTAAAAATTGAAAATGCATCTCTCAGGATTTAGCAACTTATGTGCGCTACCTTCAAAAGATTTAGCATATTGAAAAATTGAAAAACATGTGTCTCTTCAAGATTTAGCAACTTATGTGCATTACCTTCAGGGTATTTATCATATAAATGAAAAATTATAGTACAAGGGAGACCCTATATATGCCCCCCTTTTTATCATGGTTGTCTACTAGACATGATAAGGAAGAGAAAGAGGATATCTACTTCACAATGTAAGGAGATATCTTGTTAATCAACAATGTATACAACATTCCTAGCGAAGGGTATTGACCCTTACATCCAAGAGCATAGATAATCATGAAAAAGAATATGTCACTCATGGAAAAACTATCCTCAAAGAAAGAGATCTTATCAACAACACCCTCACCATAGAGGAGTGCTTTTAGCTAAAATATCATCTTTCAAAGATAAACCAGCCAGGAACAAAGATTCAATCATCAAGCCCCCTATAATCAAGAGGAAGAGGAATCTTTGAATTGAGAGAAACAACTCTAATCACCAAAGCAAGGGAAAGAGTTTATAAAGAACATAATTTGCAAACTAAAGGAGAGGTGATGACCTAGGACAGCAATCTCTCATATAAAAGAATATCCATGGTCAAAACATCTGTCAGTATAATGAAATAATGTTGCAAAAGAAACCAATTCCACTAGGCTAGGGAAAGAAGATCCCTAGATAAATAGAAAGAAGGAAAAACCTTTCCCCCCAGGGATGAAAGAAAGGGATACCTTTGCAAAACAAATTTCTTTAAAAAGATATCTTGAATATAGAATAAAATCTATGGATGATAATAAACATAATGCAAAAACCATAGAGAAGAAGGGAAGAAGGGTAGAAAGAATAAAAATTAAGCTATGGATAAAATATATGCCAAGAGCCCAATGGATCCTAGAAGAATGGATTACATGCCTCTTGCCCCGTAGTCATGAGACAAGAGGATAAAAGATCTATATTATGGAAGAGTCAAGGGGATGCTCCCTATCAAAGTTATGAAGGAATTGTAAAACTGCACGAGAGTGATATATAATTCCTAAAGCAGCTCATTCTCTAACGTATAACTTGAAATGCACACAATCAGAAAGTAAATGTGTATTACTATAATGAAAAGGACATTTGTACTTGGATAGAGCATCTTTTGGCATAGGTCTAAAGATTTCTTTCTAGGAATTCATCAACTAAACATACACCTTCTTAGCTACATCTTGAAGAGTATCGAGGTAATCTAATTTAGGTGTAGGGAGAAGAACATGAAGAGGAGGATGATGATCAAAATCAACTACCTTGAATTGAGATTGTGAACAACCAACACCATGCATATCTTGTTTAAGGGGTATATGAACCGGATATTTAATACCATACTCACTAAAACCAAGCCCTAAACCTTTATAATCTTGTTTAGTCATCATATTATATCCTGTAGTGTACATATCATGTAAGGCTTCTACAGGAGGTGATTGTTTATCATGTTCATGATTAAAGGTTGTATAAGGTGGAATAATAGGTTTAGAAGAAGTTTCTTTACCCTTTCCTTTAATATCATCATGAATCGGAGGAGAAGGTAAGTCAAAGAATTATTGCACATCTGCATCATGAACTATAGCTTGAATCCCATCATAAGTATGGGAAGAACTAAGATTAGAAAATGGAGAATTAGGCATATTAGGCATTAGATTAGGAGTAGGAAGGTTAGGAATTAAATTACGGATGATAGGATTAGGACTAGGAAGATTTAGCAGATTGTGTATCATCTACCCAATTTTTCACATAATCCAAAAGAGTAAAAGTCCACCACATAAATCTTGAACAAAAGTTTTGAAACTAAGAAGACTAGTATCTGTCAATTTCAGAAAAGCATAGGCAAGTGAAAGATGAAGGGTAACCAACATAATGAAGTGAATGATAATCTCATAAAAATCATAAGTTTGATAAAGAGATGCTAAGAGGAGAACAATAAAGAAAATAAGTACACACCAAAGCATCTTAAAAATCTTCATAGTAGATGAAATGCAAGAAATATTATTGTGTTTTGCTTTATATGATTTTTTTTAACAAAATTGAATTATAATACAATAAAGCATCTAATTCCACAAAAGACAGAGGGTAAGCTTGTCGGGTTCACCAAAATGTATCAGGTAGAAATGATGTGTATGGGTATAATGTATATGGGGATATGGAATGTATGGCTTGGAAATATGTAATAGAAAATGTTATGGACATACAAACTTAATAAGATAGGAATACTTATCTTGAAAAGAGGCTGATTTAGAAATCACTATTTTTTGATGTCTACGTTTAGTTTCGGGCAATTCTGTAACCTGAATCGGCCTAGAAATGCAAAGACAGGGAAAACCCAGAAAACTTTCATGTTTCAGAGCAAGGTTGACCTTGAGCTTAGGATTGGGGTAAGATCTTACCCTAGGGTATAATCTTGACCCCCACTAAAAGTTGTCCTTGACTTGAAATAGCTCCGATGGAAATTCTATTTGCAGATCTCTGAAGTTCACCAAAAAGGGTATCCAGATCTGCACCAATATTCGTCGTCCCGCACCTGCACCTTCATGAAAAATGGTTTTTTTGTTAGGATGATGGGTTTGCCTTGGTCAAACCCCAATTTGCAATCAACCTTAATAATTAAATTGAAATAGACAATGATAGCAAGTAGAAGTAGATCTAACAACAAAGCTATGATATTCAATAGATATGCAATTGTATTTGAAATGTAATCAAGTATGTTGATATGAAAGCTTGGACTCAACACTAAACACCAAAAATGTAAATCAAAACCTCCATGATCATATGCTTGGAATCCACCTTGAGGGAAGGATGAATCAATCTTGAAGATGAACAAAGGATCTTGAAGGAAGATCACACCACCATGATGGATAGATCTAGGGTTTGAATGATGAATCTTGAATGCTTGAACCAAATCCCTTCAAAGGCTTGAATGTTTGAATCCTTGAATGGATGATAATGGCTTGCTTGATGGTGGAGGTCTCCTTGAGAGCTCTTGATGTCTCGATCATGAGAAATTGGATTATCATGAAGTTTTTTAGTTGTGGATTTATGAGATGGATTGAAATGAGAGAGGAAGGCTTCATTTTATACTAGTGTAGGGCACAAACTTCTAGAGAGGCTGACATAGGAGAATTAAATTCCAATTAAGTTTTAACTCCTAGAAAAGGACCTAGATTAAATATAATTTAAGAGTTTACCATTCTGAAATCCGAAACAAGCGACCCAAAAGCGGGAAAACAAATCTTTCCGAAACCCGACACCCGAAAATCATGGAATCTTGAAATTTGGACCTTGGGTCAGAGTTGAGGTTGACTTTGACCTAGGTTAGAGTTGAGGTAGACCTCAACCTAGAAGGTCGACCTTGACCCTGAAGTCAAAGATCTCAGGAACTCAGTCCAGAATGCCAGAAAAGTGCAGAAAGAGGGTCGAAAAAGGGGTAGAGTGAGGAGAAAAGGTAGATTCAAGCCAGGGACCTACCCAAGGTGTTTGACATGGCCCCATACTACATACTCAGAGGGCTAAATCTATCTTAAAAGGAAGTAATTCCATTTTCCAATGATACATTTAGCCCCTACTTTAGCAAGAGTATGGAATTAATGCAAACTCTTGGTAAAGGAGAAGTAAGAAGAGATCGAATTCGATTCGCAATGAATTAAAATAACACTTAGCTAAGGACATGAGCCCGAAAGCTAAAAATTCTAACTCAGGGTACATGCACGAGGGTGCAAAGAAAAAACTAAAAGATACAAAAGAGAGGGGTTAGTACTAAAACAAACCCAAATCAACTAGTAGAGGAAACCTTGCTAAGAAATACTTCATATACTAATATCATATTCACAAAGCTATCATAAAAGCATAAATGATTACATAAGAAAGACAAGAGCAACACTATAAATAACATAGCTTCATGTTCCAGTCCTACTAGCATGAGAGAAAAAAGAGAGAAGATAGAAAGTGATTACCTTGCCCAGTAAGATGTCCACCTTACCGTGAATCACCAAGGAGGGAGAGCCCAACAGGTGGCCAAACTTTATAGTTCACCCAAAAATCATGCCTTGAAATTGTAATGCATCTTCCGACAGCTTCTGGAATATCCATAGATCCACCTTCTTGTATCACCATGGAATATAAAATCTGTGTCTCCTTAGGATTTAGCAACTTATGTGTGTTACCTTCGAAAGATTTAGCATATTTGAAAATTGAAAATGCGGGTCTCTTCAGGATTTAGCAACTTATGTGTGTTACCTTCAGAGGATTTAGCATATTAAAAAATTGAAAAATGTCTCTTCAGGATTTAGCAACTTATGTGTGTTACCTTCAGAGGATTTAGCATATAAATCATAAACTATAGTACAAGGGAGACCCTATATATACCCCCGTCCTTATCCTGGCTGTCTACTAGACATGATAAGGACAAGAAAGAGGATTTCTACTTCACAATGTAAGGAGATATCCTATTTATCAACAATGTATACTACATTCCTAGTGAAGGGTACTGACCCTTACATCCAAGAGCATAGATAATCATGAAAAAGCCGGATATGTCACTCACAGAAAAAGGATCCTCAAAGAAAGAGATCTTATCAACAACACCCCCACCATAGAGGAGTGCTTTTAGATAAAATATCATCTTTCAAATATAAACCAGGCGGGAACAAACATTCAATCATCAAGCCCCCTGTAATCAAGAGGAAGAGGAATCTTTGAATTGAGGGAAACAACTCTAATCACCAAAGCAAGAGCAAGAGTTTATAAAGAACATAATTTGAAAAATAAAGGAGAGGTGATGACCTAGGACAACAATCTCTCATATAAAAGGATATCCATGGTTAAAACATCTGTCAGTATAATGAAATAATGTTGCAAAAGAAACCAATGCCACTAAGCTAGGGAAAGCAGATCCCTAGACAAAGAGAAAGAAGGAAAAACCTTGCCCCCCAGGGATGACATCAAGGGATACTTTTGCAAAACAAATGTCTTCAAAAAGATATCTTGAATATAAAATAAAATCTATGGATGATTATAAAAATAATGCAAAAACCATAGAGAAGGGAAGAAGGGTAGAAAGAATACCAATTAAGCTCTGAATAAAATATATGCCAAGACCCCAATGGATGCTAGAAGATTGGATTACATGCCTCTTTCCCCACAGTCATGAGACAAGAGGAGAAAAGATCTATATTATGGAAGAGTCAAGGGGATGCACCCTATCAAAGTTATGAAGGAATTGAAAAACTGCATGAGAGTGAGATATAATTCCTAAAGCAGCTCATTCTCTAACATATAACTTGAAATGCACACAATCAGAAAGTAAATGTGTATTACTATAATGAAAAGGACATTTGTACTTGGATAGATCATCTTTTGACATAGGTCTAAAGATTTCTTTCTAGGAATTCATCAACTGAACATACACCTTCTTAGCTACATCTTGAGGAGTATCAAGGTAATCTAATTTAGGTGTAGGGAGAAGAACATGAAGAGGAGGATGACAATCAAAATCAACTACCTTGAATTGAGATTGCGAACAACCAACACCATGCATATCTTGTTTAGGGGGTATATGAACCGGATATTTAATACCATGCTCATTAACACCAAGCCCTAAACCTTTATAACCTTGTTTAGTCATCATATTATATCATGTAGTGTAGATATCATGTAAGGCTTCTATAGGAGGTGATTGTTTATCATGTTCATGAGTAAAGGTTGTATAAGGTGGAATAATAGGTTTAGAAGAAGTTTCTTTACCGTTTCCTTTAATATCATCATGAATCAAAGGAGAAGGTAAGTCAAAGAACTCTTGCACATCTGCATCATGAACTATAGCTTGAATCCCATCATAAGCATGGGAAGAACTAAATTAGTAGATGGAGAATTAGGCATATTAGGCATCAGGTTAGGTGTAGGAACGTTAGGAATTAAATTAGGGATGATAGGATTAGGATAAAGAAGATTAGGACATGGTGTATCATCTACCCAATTTTTCTCATAATCCAAAATAATAATAAGTCCGCCACATTAATCTTTAATGAAATTTTTGAAAGTAAGAAAACTAGTATCCTTCAATTTCACAAAAGCATAGGCAAGTGAAAGATAAAGGGTAACCAACATAATGAAGTGAATGATACTCTCGTAAACATCATAAGTTTGATAAAGAGATGCTAAGAGGAGAACAATAAAGAAAATAAGCACACACCAAAGCATCTTAAAAATCTTCAAAGTAGATGAAATGCAAGAAATATTTTTTGTATTTTGCTTTATATGATTTTTTTTAATTTTTGAAATGTAATACAATAAAGCATCTAATTCCACAAAAGACAGGGGGTAAGCTTGTCTGGTAGAAATGATGTGTATGGGTATAATGTATATGGGGATATGGAATGTATGGCTTTAAAATATGTAATAGAAAATTTTATGGACATACAAACTTAATAAGATAGGAATACTTATCTTGAAAAAAGGCTGATTCGGAAATCACTATTTTCTGATGTCTATGTTCAGTTTTGGGTGATTCTATAACTTGATCCAGCATAGAAATGCAGAGATGGAGAAAACCCAGAAAACTTCTATCTTTCGGAGCAAGGTTGACCTTGACCTCAGGATCGGGGTAAGATCTTACCCTGAGGTACAATTTTGACCCCCACTGAAAGTCAGCCTTGACCTAAAACAGCTCCGATGGAAATTCTGTTCGCGGATCTCGAAAGTTCATCGAAAAGGGTATCGACATCTGCACCAATATTCGTCATCCCGCACATGCACCTGCAAGAAAAAATGGTTTTGTTGTTTAGATAAGGGGTTTGCCTTGGTCAAACCCCACTTTGGAATCAACCTTAATAATGAAATTGAAATAGAGAATGCTAGCAAGTAGTAGAAGTAGATCTAACAACAAAGCTATGATATTCAAGAGATATGCAATTGTATTTGAAATGTAATCAAGTATGTTAATATGAAATCTTAGACTCAACACTTAAAACCATAAATGTAAATCAAAACCTCCATGATTGTATGCTTTGAATCCACCTTGAGGGAAGGATGAATGGATCTTGAAGATGAACAAAGGATCTTGAAGGAAGATCACACCACCATGATGGATAGATCTAGGGTTTGAATGATGAATCTTGAATGCTTGAACCAAATCCCTTCGAAGGCTTGAATGCTTAAATCCTTCATGTTCAATGCAAAACTTGAATGCTTGAATGGATGATAATGGTTTGCTTGATCGTGGAGGTCCCCTTGAGAGCTCTTAATGTCTTGATCATGAGAAATTGGATTATCATGAAGTTTCTTGGTTGTAGATTTATGAGATGGATTGAAATGAGAGAGGAAGGCTTCCTTTTATACTAGTCTAGGGCACAAACTTATAAATAGGCTAACATAGGAGAATTAAATTTCAATTAATCCTTAACCCCTAGTAAAGGACCTAGATTAAATATAATTTAAGAGTTTACCATTCCGAAATCTGAAATAGCCGACCCAGAAGCAGGAAAACAAATCTTTCTGAAACCCAACACCCAAAAATCATGGAATCTTGAAATTTGGACCTTGGGTCAAGGTCGAGGTTGACTTTTACCTAGGTCAAAGTCAAGGTCAACCTTGACCCTAAAGTCAAAGATCTCAGGATCTTAGTCCAGAATGCCAAAAAAGTGTAGAAAGAGGGTGGAAAAAGGTGCAAGGTGACGATAAAAGCCAGATTCAAGCCAAGGACCTACCCTAGGTGTTTGATATGGCCCTACAGTACCTACTCGGAGGGCTAAACCTATCTTAAATAGAAGTGCTTCCATTTTCTGATGATACAAGATCAAATGGCTACACCTGGGGGAGTACTGTTACAATACCACCTACCACATATCCATTGGGATGGAACCCTTCAAAGCTTTGTATGGGTATGAACCTCCTTCATTTGTGGACTTGGCTCTAGGTGACAGTCACATGCAAAAGGCCAAACATTGGATGCAGGAGAAAATAGATATTTTAAGGTCCCTCAAGGAAAATCTCCAACGGGCTTAGAATCGGCATAAAATGTATGTTGACAAGAATCGGATCAAGATAAGCTTTGAAGTCGGGGAATTGGTAAACCTCTAACTTCAATCATACAGGCAGTCATCTCTGAAGGTTTCTGAAAAGGAGAAGTTGAGGCCGCATTTCTACAAACCCTACCGTGTGACCAGGAGAGTGGGTGAGGTTGCATATGAATTGGATCTACTTGAGGGAAGCCAAATCCACAACATCTTTCACATTTCTTGCCTAAAGAAAGTCATGGGTCATTACATCATGGTCTCTACAGACCTATCACCCCTCTACAATGGAGGGAAGTTAGTATTGGAACCAACAAAAATCATCGACATTCAAGGGAAAAGATTGAGGATACGCGTAGTCAAAGAATTTCTTGAACGTTGGAAGGATCTACCACTAGAAGATGCCACCTAGGAAGGCGAAGAGATTTTGGGACACCCTAGCCTAAAATTACTTGAGGACAAGCAATTATTGGGTCAAGAGGACTGTAATGTCCCCGTCGTTAAATGAATACTATTAATTGTATTTGGGTCCTGATCGATTTAGTTTATCTCAGTCCATATTTTATTTTTGGTGTAGCTGTAGTTGTTGTTGGCTCTATTTGTGCACCCTCGGGAGTTTTTCGACGAGTATTTATGTCCAACGTGTAGGATGAAATTTATATGTTGAGATTTGATATTTTATTTTTAATTGTAAATTCCAGTTGGGATTCTACTGGCTGCCATTTCAAAGGTAAAAGATCCTCCCTATTTTGTATTTTCAATTTCAGTGGGATTCAACCCTCACCCTATTTTGTTTGTTGTCTTATATTGGATCTGGCAAATTTGAAACATGATATAATCATATTATTATTTTCCTCTTGCAAATACTTGTTCCAACATTATGTCAAGCACTAAATTCATTTATGAAATAGCTTAGTTCAACACCCGAAAGGAGAAGATAAATAGGATTTGTGCGTATCAAGGAGCCGGATGCGTGCCTACAACATACCGTGCAGACTCCTTAGCACTGTATGGCCTGAGCAAAACATTGTATGACACTTCAAACCATATAGCCCCAGGAAAACAAACATCATACAAACACTTCCAGCCGTACAAACCCAAGCTACAAAACCGCATAGACACTCCCAACCATACGGCCCCAATAAACAACACTATATGACCCTCCAATCGTACGGCCCATACATCTACCTCATCGTATGATCTTTCCTTTACCGTATGGCTTGTAGTCTATCAAGCACCTCACCATACTATCATAAACATTATTGCACATTATCTTCTATGCGAACACTCGGTAGTACATTTTGAAGAAAGAAGATTTGCCAAGGTTTAGGAACATTACACAAAATGGTGAAGGGTTGTGACTCTTTTGAATGGTGGAAATTGTTAAAGGTTGTAATGATTACAAAAGGAAAATATGATGAAGAGATATGACACTCCCTCACATTGGAAGATATAAAGGGGAGAATATTTCAATTTAGGAGGACATTCTATTGAAATCAATGTGCATTATGTTATTTTATTCACAAAGACAACAATGAAAAGTGGTGACTCAATTTTTTTCTCTTAACTCAGAGATATCACAACTACTCAGCCCACCGCCCAACTGTCTTACCTTGCTCTTTCATATTTCCAAGTAGGGGTTTACGAAGGGTGAACTAAGGAAAGAGTGACCCTCTAAGGATGCACACAATAGCTCCCAAACCATGTTCATTGGGTAAGCCTAAGCGTCAAAGTCAAACCCGATACCAATGGTAAGAATACCCATTCCCCAAGCCAACTCTAGTATACATGCAAGTTATGGTGACTCATTTCTTATGAATGGTGGTGACCCTTTCTCCAATAAAGTATAAAGGATATTTCATTCCAAGTATTGAAGGAGGACTTATCAATCATTATACTTCATCCATCATCTTGCAAGAAATCAAGCAATCAATCAATTAGAAAGATCAACAAAAATAATAATCAAATTCACATCAATCATCACTTCAACAGGGGATCAAGAATACATATAATTAGAAATCAAGTATCACTATCAAATCAACATTCATTCAATCACCATCCATCACCATGTCAAACTAGCATTTATTATATATTTCCAAGTTGGAGTTAATGAAATTTGGAGTTGAGGCAAGACTAGCCCTCTAAGAATTAATAGAAAGGAAAAATAAAAAAATAAAAGAATAAGTAACTCCTACAAAAGGAAAACATATGAAAGGTTGTGACACTCACAAATGAAAAAATGGTGAAAGATTGTGAATCTTTTGAATGATGACAATTGTGAAAGTTTGTGATGATTGCAAAGGGTGGGTATGATGAAGAGATGTGACTCCCCCCCCCACATTGGAAGATACAAAGGGGAGAAGATTTCAATTTAGGAAAATCAAATGAAATCAATATGGGGTATCATATTAATGAAGGAGCATTTCAGGTTCACAACAATTCTGCTATTTTTGGTGCCTTATCAACAACCAACAATCTTTTCGGTAACATCCTTCGCTAACAATTTGTTCGTTGGTGGCAATAGCGAGGTTCAACCATTTGTGTATTCTTGTTGGATTCTCGAGGTGCCTCTATGTTTGGTCGACGTCGTGGATTGTTGAATACTAGAAGTTCTAGGTTTAAAGATTTAATTTGTAATTATCAGCCAACTGGCTTGATATACTTTTATCAGGATATGTAATAATCAGAATGTCACTTAAGGGCATTGGGTATATAGTTAACTAGTTGCTATGGTAACTAGAGAAAGGAGAGGGGGATAGGCATCTAGTTTGCTAGAAGGAGATAGATTTCATGTTAGGGCATCCTACGGGGTGATAGTTGTTGCAGAAGGATCATTTTTGGTGTGTGTTTTTTTAATGTACTGGTTTTTACCGAGAAAGGCTTACAGCCCAAAAAATTGGATATACCTATTATGTTTAATCAATTGATCTGGTTTTGTTCTCTCTTTAATCTAGGCTATTGCTTCCATGGTTGTTTTCTATGAGGTTGGACATCTCATTTTGGGATACTCCACCTTGGACTACATTAGGTGGTCTCAGAGCAAGGTTTCTTTACAAGCCCTAGTTGATTTGGTTGTAGGGTGGCAAGTTGCGATCTGGCCTACAATTGTGAAGGATTGCGAAGATGGTTTGTGGCAAGAGAGACAAATCATGCAATGATGGACATCGTGAGGCAGATGTCTGCTAGACTTGAAGTTGTTGAGATAGCCCAAAGAAGAGGAAGACCTATTGAGGATGATAGTGGTGATGAGGTAGGAGAAGTATAAGGAGTACCACCAACACCTATTTTGGAACAAGGAGAGGAAATATTCCTGAGAAATTTGGGGAGCATTAACTCCAAACCTCATTTCAATCCTCCTAAATATAGTCATAAATTGGACTCTGATGAGTTGATGGACTAGATCTCTGAGATGGAGAAATACATTGATTATGAAAACATACCATCAAACAAGAAGGTGAATATTGCAAGCACTAAATTAAAGGGACATGCATCCTTGTGATGGGAGCATTTGCAAACTGACCGACAAAGGAGAGGTAAAGATAAAGTCAAGGTATGGGAGAAGATAATTAACAAATTGAAAGGTAAATTTATTTCTGGTGATTATCAAGTTCGTTTGTTAAGGAGAATACAAAATCTGAAGCAAAAGGATAATTCTATGAAGGAATATACTGACAAATTTTATAGGTTAGATATCAGATCTGAACATGTAGATGAGGAAGTTGAAAGGATTGCTAGGTATTTGAATGGCTTAAGGACTTCTATCCAAGATGAAATCGGTTTGATTAAGATGGATACTATTGAAGAGGCCTATCAATTTGCACTAAAATAAGAGGACAAGTTGAATAAGAGACATGAACAAAGGCAAAGAGGTAGAGGTCAAAGATTTATGAGAGGTAGAGGAAAATCCTATGGAGAAAGTGGCAAATCTGAGCAGGGTAAAGTAAATCGAGACAACGGTAATTCCGAATGGAGAGGAGAAAATACATACTAAGGTAAAGGTGATTATCGGAGAGGTGGTTACAATCAGGACAAAAGGGATGATAGAAGCTGGTTCAAAGGCACTTGTTTCAAATGTGGTGAAGAAGGACATAGGTCATTTGAATGTCCGAATAGAGATAAGAAGATTGGTACTAGTAGTCGAAATGCATTGGCAAGAGAGGAAGTACCTGATCCAAAGGTCACACCCGAGGATGAAAGAAATCTGATGGTCATATGAGAATTGTGGAATGAGAAAGTTGATGAGGATCCTATAAGGAAGAGTTTGTTCAAAACTAGATGTAGAGTCACAAGAAGGTGTTGCAAGGTGATCATTGACACTGGTAGTTTAGAGAACTTGGCATCCAAAGAGATGGTTTCAAAGTTGTAGTGATTGAGATATAAGCATCCTAGACCCTATGAGATTTCATGGATCAGAGATGAGCATAAACTCCTAGTAAGTGAACAATGCCTTGTGAAATTGAAGATTGGAACATATCACGATGAAGTTCTATGTGATATTATGTCTATGGATTGTTGTCATATCTTGTTGGGTAGACCTTGGCAATATGACCAACAAGTTGTGCATGATGGTAGACTGAATCAGTATATTATTGTTTCTAATGGTATGAGGACAATATTGTTACCCTTGGTTGAAGCATCCACTAGTGAGAATTGTACTACTATTAGAGTTTGTTTGATGGTAGGTAGAAAATTTTTAAAGGATTTGAAAAGAGATAAGTTTGTTATGCTTTTATTCCTAACAAACCTATTTTGATTCCTAACAAACCTATTTTGATTTCTAACAAACCTGAAGAAGTGAAAAAATTATTGACAAAGTATGAGGAGATCATTTTAGATAATGTTCTAGACAGATTACCACTAGTTAGAAACATAATTCATTACATGGATCTTATTCTTAGAGCTTGTTTACCGAATAAAGCACCACATTGGTTAACACCTACCAAGAATGAAGAATTGAATAGACAAGTTCAATAATTATTGCAAAAAGGTTTGATCAAAGAGAGTTTGAGCCCTTGTACAATTCCACAATCATTTCAGCTAATGTTCTAGATAGATTACCACCAGTTAGAAGCATAATTCATTACACAGATCTTATTCTCAGAGCTTGTTTATCGAATAAACCACCACATTGGTTAACACCTACCAAGAATGAAGAATTGAATAGACAAGTTCAATAATTATTGCAAAAAGGTTTGATCAAAGAGAGTTTGAGCCCTTGTATAGTTCCAACTGTGTTAGCACCTAAGAAGAATGTAGAATGTGCACTAATTCTAGAGCCATAAACAAGATTACAATGAAATACCAATTTCCCTTATTGAGAATGGATGATATCATGGATTTTTTGAGTGGAGCAAAATACTTTACCAAGATTTATTTGAAGAGTGGCTATCATCATATCAGAATCAGAGAAGGGGATGAATGGAAGACTAATTTTGAGATAAAAGAGGGTTTGTATAAGTGGTTGGTTATGCTTTTCAATTTAACTAACACACCGAGTACTTTTATGAGGCTGGTGAATGAAGTTTTGAAGAAATTCTTCTTGGCAAATTTTTGATTATATATTTGGATGACATTCTGATATTCAGTAAGAATAGGGAAGATCATTTGTTGCATCTAAGATAGGTATTGCAGAGGTTGAAAGAGGAGAAATTACTAATTAACTTGAAGAAATGTTCTTTCTTGCAAGAAGAAATAGTATATTTGAGATTTGTGATCTCAGCTAATGGTTTGAAGATGTATCTTGAAAAGGGTAAAGCAATATTGGAGTGGCCTACACCTGAGAGTGTTGGAGAGGTAAGATCATTTCATGGTTTGGCTAGTTTTTATAGGAAGTTCATCAGAAATTTCAATTCTAATTGTAATGCTATGACTGAGACAATAAGAGGAGATAAAAAAGATTTCAAGTGGACACATAGAGCTGATAAATTTGTTTAGACATTGAAACAAAAGGTTACAAAATTGTCTATTTTGGCATTACTTAATTTTACTAAGGTATTCCAAGTTAACTATGATGCAAGTGGTAGGTACAATAGGAACTGTGTTGAGTCAAGAAGGTATACCGATCGCTTTCTTAAGTGAAAAATTAAATGATACTAAGAGGAAATATTCTATTTACAACCAGGAGTTCTATGCTATTGTTCAAGCTTTGAGAAAATGGAGACATTATTTGATGTATAAGGAATTTTTGTTGTATATCGATCATAAAACATTGCAATATTTGGGAAGCCAAAGTAAACTGAATCAAAGACGTGAAATGGGTTGAGTACCTGTAGAATTTTACATTTGTATTGAAACATAGGAGTGGATTGTCTAATAGAGTTGCAGATGCATTGAGCAGAAGATCTTTATTGACTGAAATGAGAGTTGAAGTTCTTGGTTTTAATGATTTGAAGGATTTGTATGAAACTAACCCTGATTTTGGGGAAGAATGAGAAGCATGTAAGGCACCTATTTCTGATCAGCAGAGTAAGTGGGATGATTATTTCCTTCAGGAAGGTATGTTATTCAAAGGAATTTAGTTGTGTGTATAGAGAAGTTCAACGAGGGATAATTTGATAAAGGAGAAACATAGTGGTTGCTTAGTAGGACATTTTGGCATTGACAAGACCTTGAGTTTTCTTAAGAAGAAATACTTTTGGCTGCAATTGCATAGGGATTTATAGAAATTTGTGAAAATTTATAGAATTTGTCAAGTCCCAAAATGAGTAAGTCAAAATACTAGATTGTATACACCATTACCTATTCCAAATTGACCTAGGGAAGATATTAGCATGGATTTTGATGTTGGCTTACTAAAGACACAAAGAGGTAATGATTCTATATTTGTTGTGGTGGATAGATTTTCAAAGATGTCACATTTTATTCCTTGTAAAAAGATGTTAGATGCAGTTCATGTAGCAGAGCTTTTCTTTAAGGAAATTGTTAGATTGCATGGGTTATCTAAGAGTATTGTTTCTGATACAGATAGTAAGTTTGTTGGTTACTTTTGAAAGAAACTTTGGAAGAAGTTGGGTACAGATTTGAAGTTTAGTTCTACTTTTCACCCACAAATAGATGGACAAATAGAGGTTGTGAATAGAAGCTTGGATAATTTGTTGAGTTGTTTGGTAGGAGATAAACTTGAAAATTGAGATTTGATATTGGCACAAGCTAAGTTTACATATAATAATTCAGTGAATAAGAGTACAGGTAAGACACCATTTTAGATTGTTAATGGCATGCATCCTAAAGGTATATCAGATTTGAGGACACTTGGTTCAAAAGAAAAGAGAAGTGTTGAAGTTGACAATTTGTGGATTTCATGAAGACTTTGCATGGCGAAGTGAGACTTAGGAAGGCTAATCATAAGTATAAGGAAGCAACAAATAGGTCAAGGAGACATAAGTTATTTGAAGTTGGAGATGAAGTTATGCTTCACCTGAAGAAAGGTAGATTTCCTGTTAGTACATATAGCAAGTTGAGAATGAATAAGTATGGTCATTATAAGGTCTTGAAGAGGTTTGACAGTGGAAACGCATATGAAGTTGAGTTACTAGATGACATGGATATTTTGCCTATCTTTAATATTTCAAATAGGTATGAGTATCATGGGTTAGATGACAAGGTTGATGTTCAATAAGAATATCCTAAGAAGCAGATTGAGGAAATTGAGCAGATTCTGGACATGAGAGTTGGTAGAAGCACACAAGGAACAGATTACATTGAATATTTGGTGAAGTGGAAAGATAGACTTGTTGAAGACTCTTCTTGGATTTCACAATCTGAGTTGGATCAGTTAGATTCATCTTGGGTTGGACAATGCTCTTGATTCTGGAGAATCAATTTTATTTAATGCAGATGTCTTTTGCATGACCATCTCAGGATCACAACAATCCTACAGTTTTTGGTTCCTTATCTATTCTTTTCCTTGTCGATAGCCGATAATCTTTTCTATAACATCCTTCACCAACAAGTTGTTCATTGGTTGTGATCGTGAGGTTCGACCATTTGTGTATTTTGGTTGGATTATCGAGTTTCCTCTATGTTTGGCCAACATCGTGGTTTGTTGAATTCTGGAAGTTTCTAGGTTTAAAGATTTAATTTGTAATTATCAGCCAACTAGCTTGATATGCTTTTATCAAGATATGTAATAATCAGAATGTCACTTAAGTGATACTCCACATTGGACTGCATCAAATATATTAATCACAAAGGCAACAATGAAAAATAGTGACTTAATTTTTTTTTGTTAATTCAGAGGTATCCCCGTGACTCAGACCAGTGCCCAATTTACCTTACCTTGGTCTTACATATTGCCAATTTGGGGTTTAGGAAGGGGTGATCTGAGCAAGACAAACCCTCTAAGGATTAATAAATAAAAAAAAGGATTAAGAAAAAAATATGAAAGTGAGTTTTTCAAAAGGAAAAGTTATGATACATTGCAACGCAAATGACAAAAATGATGAAGATTTGTGACCTTTTTGAAGAGTGGCAATTGTAAAAGGTTGTAATGATTGCAAAGGGTAGATATGATAAAGTGATGTGACTCTCACCCACATTAAAATATACAAAGTGGAGAAGATTTCATTTTACAACATTTAGGTGAAATCAATGTGGGGTATAGTATATTATTTACAAAGGCAACAATAAAAAGTGGTGACTCAATTAAGTTTTTTTTGTTAACTCAAAGATATTCTCATGACTTAGCTCATTGCCCAACCTACCTTACCTTGGTCTTACATATTGCCAAGTTGGGGTTCAGGAAGGGGTGAGTTTAGGCAAGAGTAGCTCTCTAAGAATTAATGGAAGAAAAAATGGAATAAGAAGAAAAAGAAGAAAGTGACTCCTTCAAAAGGAAAAGTTATGAAAGGTTGTGACACTTACAAATGACAAAAATGGTGAAGGGTTGTGACTCTTTCAAATGGTGGCAATTGTTAAAGGTTATAATGATTGAAAAAGACAAACATGATGAAGAGGTGTGACACTTCCTTACATTCAAAGATATAAGGGGGGAGAAGGTTTCAATTTAGGATATTCAAGTGAAATCAATGTGAGGTATAATATATTATTCACAAAGACAACAATGAAAAGTGTTGACTCAATTCTTTTTTTTTGTTAACTCGGAGGTATCACCACAAATCAGCCTAGTGCCCACTTGCCTTACCTTGCTCATACACATTACCAAGTTGGCATTCAAGAAAGGTGAACTAAGGCAATATTGACACTATAAGGATACACACAATAGCTCATGAACCATGTGCATTGGGTAGACCCGAGCCTTGATGTCAAACCTAATACCAATGGGAAGCAAACCCATGGCCCAAGCTAACTCTACTATATGTGTAGGTCATGTTGACTCATTTCTCAAGAATAGTTGTGACCCTTTCTGTAATAAATTATAAAGGAGATTTCATTCCAAGTATTGGAGGACTTATAAATCATTAAACTTCATCCATCATCTCACAAGAAATCAAAAAATCAATCAATTAGAAAGATCAACCAAACAATAATCAAATTCACATCAATCATCACTTCAACTTGGGATAACACATAAATACATTTCAGCAATCAAGCATCAATCTATCAAATCAACTTTTATTCAATCACCATCATCAACATGTCAAACTAACATTTATTATACTATCACTTCTCAATCATATAATCAATAATTACTTAATAATAACTCACCAATACATCAAATCATCTAACCAATCAGATCTGTCTTACAACATACGAAATCTGAATATAATTATAAATTAGTATGAAGTATTAGTTCTTATAATAAACATTATAGTGGTTATTATTTATGATTTTTCTTACTTATGAATAATGGTCATATTTGTGATTTCTTGCTTATAAATAATGTGTATGAATATGATATTTTTATGTCACCCTATATTTGGAGAATACATGCAATAATGTGTAACTCTTATATGTTTAACTCATAAGTATTATTGCCACTCAGCTCAGTGCCTAACCTGTCTTATCTTGGCCTTATATATTGTCAAATTGAGGTTCATGAAGTTTTGATTTGAGGCAAGACTAGCCCTCTAAGAAATATTAGAAAAATAAAAAAAAATTAATAAAAAAATATGTAACTCTTGCAAAAGGAAAAGTTATGAAAGGTTGTGACACTCACAAATGAAGAAATTATGAAGGGTTGAGACTCTCTTGAAAGGTGACAATGGTGAAAGTTTGTGATGATTGCAAAGGGTAGGCATGATGAAGAAATGTGACTCTCCCCACATTGCAAGATACAAAGAGGAGAAGGTTTGAATTTAAGAGGACATTCAAGTGAAATCAATATTGGGTATAATATATTATTAACAAAGACAACAATGAAAAGTAGTGACTCAATTCATTTTCTTTAACTCAGAGGTATCCCTGTGACTTAGAAAAGTGCACAATTTACCTTACCTTGGTCTTACATATTGCCAATTTGGGGTTTAGGAAGGGGTGAGCTAAGGCAAGACTACCCCTCTAAGTACTAATGTAAGAGAAAAAGGAACAAGTAAAAAATACGCAAGTAACTTTTCTGAAAGACAAAGTTATGAACTTATGACACATTGTGACACACAAAGGATAAAAATGGTGAAGAGTTATAACTCTTTCGAAAAGTGGAAATTATAAAATGTTGTGATGACTGCAAAGGTTAGATATGATGAAGAGATGTGACTCTCCCCTACATTAGAAGATACAAAGGGTAGAATATTTTGTTTTATGAGGTCATTTAAGTGAACTCAATGTGGGGTATAATATATTATTCACAAAGGCAAAAATGAAAAAATGGTGACTCAATTCATTTTTTTGTTAACTTAAAAGTATACTCGTGACTTAAAAGTATACTCGTGACTCAGCTCAGTGACCAACCTTCTTTACTTTGGTCTTACATATTGCCAAGTAGGGGCTCAAGAAGGGTGAGCTTAGGAAATATTAGCTCTGTACAAATTAAAGGAAGAGAAAAATGAATAAGAAGAAAAATAAGCAAGTGACTCCCTCAAAAGGCAAATTTATGAAAGGTTGCTAAACTTGCAAATGACAAAAATGGTGAACAGTTGTGACTCTTTTGAAGGGTGGAAATTGTTAAAGGTTATAATAATTGCAAAATAAAAATATGTGACTTTCCCTCACATTGGAAGATATAAAAGAGAGAATGTTTCAATTTACGAGGACATTCAAATGAAATCAATGTGTTGTTAAGTTATATTATTCACAAATGCAATAATGAAAAGTAGTGACTCAATTTTATTTTTCTTAACTCATTGATATCACAATGACTCAGCCCAGTGCCCAACTATCTTACCTTGCACTTACTATTAGATAACTAAGAGGGAGGGTGAATCAGTTAAATCAATTATCCTACAATCCCAAACTCTAAAATGTATATTTTTTTAAAAAATTCAACAAATCAAACAACTCGGTAAGATAAGATAACCATCTTTCTATTCATTTACCGAATATCAGTAATTTCCAAAACTGTCTTTACCGATTAATCAAATATGCAATATGTAAAATATGATAGAAAAACAATCATAACAAATAACACATAACACAATGATTTAACGTGAAAACCCTGCTAAGGGAAAAACCACCTGGGACCGGTAACCCAAAATAATTCACTCTTCTAAAGTGAGCTTGGTTAGGAGCCAACCATGTTAAAGGTTACAATGCACACTGTAAGGTGTGACCTAGTTAAAGAATTTATCACTAACAGATAACTTTTGACCAGCATTCACTATGGGGTCAACAAGAAAACATTTAACATTCTTTGAATGTCATATGGAAATACAAAAAGACTGTCAAGTCTACTCGGTTAAGAGATTTTTTTGTAACAATGGTTAAACTAATACAACACTGATCTAATTCAAATACAACTGAATTTGCAAGTATTCAGATCTATGCGAAGCTCAAAATAACTCATCTGATCAATAATCAATTCACTCCATCATATCCTCCAACTTACTTCACTTGGTGTATATATCTCTAATGCTCAGTTATGCCTACAATTCAGCTTGGTCCTGTCAGTAACCAATTTGATCAAGTATGCATGAAAAATGTCTTCACGCAAAATCTTCTGCAGTCTCTATTCATCCAGTATAATTCAATAATGAATCTCATGTCTCTTAAATAGACGTGTAAATCATTTTCATATCAGCCATTAAATTTTGCCTGTTAATCTCCATCATCCATTTTGCCGCTTCAAACTTCCTCGGCAGATGTGTCAATAACATGTTTCATTCTCTTCCTTTCGATCATCTCTAAATTTTGTCAGTCATGGATCTTATAGAAAACTTCATCTCTTACCTCGAAATCATAAGCAATTTCCAACTCGTCAATTTTGGTCAACTGTTATATCATTTAATGTTTTCATCCATACTCAGTTAATACTGAATACATCGGTGATAACTAACTTGGTTATTACGGTCACTCGGTATACATAGGACTGACTCGGTGTATACAAAAATCTTCAATTACCGACCACATTAACTTGTTCAATTCTAATCTCTTCTTCATAATAGAATAATGCAACATGAAGTTTAGTTCTTATAATAAACATTATAGTGGTTCTTATTTATGATTTCATACTTATGAACAATGGTCATATTTATGATTTCTTGCTTATAAATAATGTGTATGAATATGATATTTTTATGTCACCCTGTATTTGGAAAATACATCCAATAATATGTAAGTCTTATATGTTTAAACCACAGGTATCATTGTGACTCAACCCAGTGTCTAAGATGTCTTACCTTGGTCTTATATATTGCCAAGTTGGACTTAATGAAGTTGTGAGTCGAGTCAAGACTAGCCCTTTAAAAATTAATAGAAAATAAAAAAGAATAATAAAAATATAAGTAACTCCTACAAAAGGAAAAATTTGTGAAAGGTTGTGACACTCAAAAATGACAGAAATGGTGAAAGGTTGTGACTCTTTTGTAGGATGACAATTGTGAAAAGTTGTGATGATTACAAAGGGCAGGCATGATGAAGAGATGTGACTCTCCCCCACATTGGAAGATACAAAGGAGAAGATTTCAATTTATGAGGACATTAAAGTGAAATCAATAATAGGTATAATATATTATTCACAAAGGCAACAATGAAAACTAGTGACTCAATTTTTTTTGTTAACTCAGAGGTATCCTCGTGATTCAACCTAGTGCCCAATTTACCTTACCTTAGTCATACATATTGCCAAGTTGGGGTTCAAAAAAGGGTGAGCTAAGGCAAGACTATCCCTATAATGATTAACGTAAGAGTAAAATGAATAATAAAAAAATATGAACTTGACTTTTTCAAAAGACAAAGTTATGATACATTTTGATACTCACAAAGGGAAAAAAAAGCTGAAGAGTTGTGACATTTTCGAAGAGTGGTAATTATAAAATGTTGTGACGATTGAAATGGGTAGATATAATGAAGAGATGTGTCTCTCACCCACATTAAAAGATACAAAGTGGAGAATATTTCATTTTAAGAGGACATTTAAGTGAAATCAATGTGGGGTATAGTATAATATTCACAAAGGAAACAATAAAAAGTGGTGACTCAATTTATTTTTTTGTTAACTCAGAAGTATTCTCGTGACTTATCTCAGTGGAAAAATTACCTTACCTTGGTAATACATATTGCCAAGTTGAGGTTCAGGAAGGGGTGAGCTTAGGAAAGAGTTTCTCTATAAGAATTAATGAAAAAGAAAATGGAATAAGAACAAAAAGAAGTGACTCCTTCGAAAGATAAATTTATAAAAGCTTGTGACACTTGCAAATGACAAAAATGGTGAACGGTTGTGACTTAAGAAATGTGGCGATTGTTAAATGTTATAATGATTGCAAAAGGAAAACATGATGAAGAGGTATGACACCCCCCACATTGGAAGATATAAAGAGGAGAAGGTTTCAATTTAGGAAGATATTCAAGTGAAATCAATGTGGGGTATAACATATTATTCACAAAGGCAATAATGAAAAGTGGTAACTCAATTCTTTTTTTTTGTTAACTTAGAGGTATCACCGTGACTCAGCCTAATGCCCAACTGCCTTACCTTGCTAGTACACATTGTCAAGATGGCATTTAGGAGGGGTGAGCTAAGGCAAGATTGACCCTCTAAAGATGCACAAAATAGTTTGCAAACCATGTGCATTGGGTAAGCCTAAGCCTTGAAGTCAAACCTGATACCAATGGGAAGCAAAAAAATGGCCCAAGCCAACTCTACTATATGTGCAGGTTGTGTTGACTCATTTCTAATGAATGGTGATGAGCCTTTCTCCAATAAATTATAAAGGAGATTTCATTTCAAGTATTGAAGGACTTATCAATCATTATAATTCATCCATTTTCTCGAAAGAAATCAAACAATAAATCAATTAGAAATATTAAGAAAACAATAATCAAATTCATATCAAACATCATTTCAACTTGGGATCCAGAATACATACAATTCAGCCATCAAGCATCACTCTATCAAATCAGCACTCATTCAATCACCATCCATCAACATGTCAAACTAGTATTTATTACATCGTCACTTCTCAATCATCTAATTTATAATTACTTACTCATAACTCACCAATACCTCAAATCATCGAGCCAATCAAATCTGTCGTACAACATATAGAATTTGAATATATTTATAAATTAATAAGAAGTATTAGTTCTTATAATAAACATTATACTAGTACTTATTTATGATTTTTATTTCTCATGAATAATGCTCCTATTTATGATTTATTGCTTATAAATAATATGTATGAATATGATATTTTTATGTCACCCTGTATTTGGAGAATACATAGAATAATTTGTAATTCTTATATGTTTAACTCACAGATATCATTGGGACTCAGCCCAGTGCCCAACCTGCCTTATCTTGGTTATATATATTTCCAAGTTGGGGTTCATGAAGTTGTGAGTTGAGCCAACACTAGCCCCTATAAGAATTAATAGAAAAAGAAAATGGAACAATTAAAAATAAGTATCTCGTGTAAAAGGAAAAATTATGAAAGGTTGTGACGTTCACAAATGAAAGAAAATGGTGAACGGTTGTGACTCTTTTGAAGGGTGACAATTGTGAAAGGTTGTGATGATTGCGAAGGGCGGGCATGATGAAGAAATGTGACTCTGACAGTTCCAACCGGTGCTAAGAGGGGAGGGTTGAATCAGCACCTCTATAAAGTTCTTCCAATCTAAATCCAGTGAAGTAAACTTACAGTTATAAGATATTCAGATCTAAGCATATAATAACAGTAAGAAAACAATCACACAGTGACACCAGATTTATCACATGGAAACTTGGATAGGGTAAAAACCATAGTGTGAGGAGACCTCACAAATTTTGTACTCTTCAGGAGTACACCATGTAAGGAGCTTTCCTAGTTAAAAGATAACAGCACATTGTTAGGTGTGACCCGATTAAGGGGTTTTTTACAATAGAGCTGGTTAGTGCCTGCCTAGTTAAAGGACCTTGAACACCCTACAAGATGTCACCCTATAAAGGGATTTGATACAAGGGACCTATTATAGTCCACCCATATACTAGGATTTTGACTATTGTAGTTGCTAGAAAACAATACAAGTTTTGACCTTTTACAGATGGCTAAGCATAGCCTGATAAGATCTCTATATGTGCTCACTGAGAAGCATCACCAATCACTGCAGATGCCTTCTCCTCTACTATTGTTCTATTCTGAACAATCTTCTTTCTCACTTCTTCTTTCTTCATTTTCACCCTTGGCTTCTTTAGCATACAGGTTCACTCTTTTACTTGGCAGAATGAAGGCAACTTCTATTTGCCTTATGGAGAAGAATATATAGAGCCTTAGCCCTAACTAAGTCTCCCATGCATGACCTAACCTTAGATCTTTTACGGAAACATCACTTAGTCAAGTATTAGTTCATTGAGGAAACATCTACTGCACAATCATGCTTTATCTGCATTATGAAGGAAACAGTAGTTGCATGTCAAGCAACTTTCTTTCATAGGAAATAACACTTTGTTTTAAAGCCACTAATCTCGGCTTTAAATCCTCCAAACTCACCTCAATCCAATCGCGAGTGTTAAAGCCACTAATCTCAGCTTTAAAACATCCAGGCTCGCTTCAAACCAATCACCAGTTTAACTCAAAGACTTTCAAATTTAATGCATAAAATCTCGGTCAAAGAGTTGGTTAAAACAAATAGTTTAACTAAGACTTCTTGGGTTCACACCAAGTTTATCTCATAAATCAGTTGAGATCTTCATGATGTGAATAGGTACGAGTCGTTAACCTATTACAGTTCCTTTTCTTGGCTCTCCTTACTGGTTGCACTGGTCTCGGTTGCTATTGTTGACACCAGTTAGCTATACACGCTTTTCTCTATGTTTGACTACACCAGTTGTAGCCAAGTCCTTCCTTTCTTACTTGACTGTTTACTATTCCTGATTTCAAATGTTGTGACAAGTGACCGGTTCTTATTTATTGGCACCATCTGCCAAACCATCCTTCCTTTATACTGATCTTCTTGGATCAC
Organism: Chamaecyparis obtusa; assembly: GCA_027943335.1. NCBI lineage: Eukaryota > Viridiplantae > Streptophyta > Pinopsida > Cupressales > Cupressaceae > Chamaecyparis > Chamaecyparis obtusa. The sequence goes on from BSBK01003874.1 coordinate 666,504, forward strand.
TAGATAGTATAGAGGTGTCAAGTCTCTATATTCTATTTTCCAATCAATGACAACATTAGTATCAGTATCAGGCTTACTGGTTACCATTACTTAATGCCAACAATCTCCCCCTTTGGCATTGATGGAAAAACCTTTGATGGGTAATCACAATATCACTGATTTGTTGTGCATATATCTTTGCTTGTATCTTCTGCAACATTAGTACCGGTTATTGCCAAACTCTCCCCCTTTTTGACAATAATGTCAAAGGCTAGTCAGAGAGACTACCCCTCATTTTTTTTAAAACCACTCCCCCTAAGAGCAGCATTCATTTTTCATCAGTCCAAAAAAGATGAGGTGTAACCCTCTATTGAGGCATGATGAACTGATGATAGCCTTTGTAGATTTATTGAATATTTTGAAGGGGTATCACCCCTAGTTTACCTCTGAGATACTCAAAAGTACTCTTTTTTAATGGCTTTGTGAAGATATCAACAATTTTTTCATTTGTGGGAACATACTCCAATCTCACCTCCTTGTCTTGTACCAGCTCTCGCAAGTAATGATACTTGATGGAAATGTGTTTTTTTGGAGTTTATAACATGATTCTTTGATATGCTAATTGCACTAGTGCTATCACAGTAGATAGCAATCGATTCAGGTATCTGTTCTTTGATTCCTTCCAGTAGTTGTTTGATCCAGATCACCTGAGTGAAATTGATTATTGCAACAACATATTTGGCCTCTGCAGTAGATTGTGAAATGCAATTCCATTTCTTACTAGTCCAAGAAACAATTCTTCCACCGAGAAAGAATGCACCACCACTTGTGCTCTTCCTGTCATTAATGTTGTCAGCCCAGTCTGCATCAGTGTATACTTTTACTTTGAATCCTCCCTTGTGAGGAAACCATAATCCATAATCCTCGGTTCCCCTTAGATATCTAAAGATTCTCTTTACTGCTATTAAGTGTGTCTCTTTGGGATTTGTAGAGAATCTTGCCACTATGTCAACTGCATGTGCAATGTTCAGTCTACTGTGAATAGCATACTACAGTTTACATATCATGGATCGATACATTATTTCATTCACTTCTTTAGCATCATCTTCCTTTGATAACTTGAGGTTAGTTATCATTAGGGTTCCAACCGGTTTGGACTCTTCAAGTCCAAAGGTCTTAAGAATTTCTTTGATATATTCGGACTGAGAAATGAAGATGCCTTCTTTCAGCTGATGGACCTGTAGTCCAATGAAGAATTTTATTGTGCCTATCATAGACATCTCAGATTCTTTCTTCATCTCTTCAGCAAAGGCTTTGCGCATCTTATCATTTCCTCCAAAGATGATATCATCAACAAAAATCTCAACAATCAGATTTCCATCTTTTCCAGTCTTGAGATACATATTGTTATTGTCCCCGGTTCTTGTGAATCCTATGGTCAGGAGGTATGAATGCAACCTTTCATACCAAGCCCTTGGGGCTTGCTTAAGCCCATAAAGAGCTTTCTTCAGTTTACAAACCATTTCATCTTCATCTACAGATGTGAAGCCTTCCGACTGTTCAATATAGACTTCTTCCTTCAGAATTCTATTCAGGAAAGCAGACTTAATATCCATCTGGTATACTTTGAATCCTTTGTGACTAGCATAGGCAAGTAGAATTCTTAATCCTTCTAGTCTTGCTACTGGTGCAAAGGTTTCTCCATAGGCCAGTCCAGCCTCCTGGGCATATCCTTTGCAGACTAATCTTGCCTTATTTCTTATTACTTTCCCATCCTCATTCAACTTGTTCCTGTAGACCCACTTGGTCCCTATGACATTCTTGTCCTTTGGTCTTGGTACAAGCTCCCATGTATCATTCTTTTCAATTTTCTCAATTTATTCCTCAATTGCCTTGACCCAATTGTCATCTTCTAGAGCTTCCCTGGTGGATTTGGGCTCTATACAGGAAAGTAAGCAGATATTTTCTTTGGCCTTTTTCCTGGTAAAGATATTTGCATGTTTGTCACCAATTATATTGTCAATAGAATGATATGTGACATACCTTAGAAGAATCGGTCTCTGTTCCCGATCTGGTTCTTCCAGTTGAGAATTATCTTCATCATGGTTCAGGGCATCAACTTGTTCACCATGTTGTGTCAACCTGTTGGGTTCACGTACAACCTCCTGCTCTAGATGTTTGTCCATGTGCATTTCTCCTTCATCTTCAGTCATAGCTTCATTGAACTCAAAGGCATTTCCTTCATTTAGGCCTTTAAGACTATCATGATCATCATGACCGGTCTTCATTTATGGTTCTGAAGATTCATCAACTTTTACAATGATGCTTTCAATTATCTTGCTTGTTCTTTTGTTCAAACACTGATAGGCCTTACTTTTGGTAGAGTAACCCAAAAATATTCCTTCATCACTCTTAAGATCAAACTTCCCATAGTACATATCTCTTTTCATGTAACACTTACTACCGAAGATTTTGAAGTAGCCTACACTGGGAGTATTCTTGAACCAAAGTTCATAAGGAGTCTTACCAGTTCCCTTTTTTACTTGAACTTGATTGAGTGTGTAGACACCAGTACTGACAGCTTCCCTCTAGAAGTGATGAGGCAGATCTTTCTAAATTTGCAATGTTCTAGCACAATCAATCAGTGTCATGTTCTTCTTTCTGCTACTCCATTTTGCTGAGGAGTCCTTGGTGCAAATAGTTGTCTTTTTATTCCATATTCCTCATAGTAGTGAGTCAACTCTTGAGAGATAAATTCACCTCCTCTATCTGATCTCAGACACTTCAAGCTTTTACCGGTCACTTTTTCCACTCTAACTTTGTAGATTTTGAACATGTGGAAAGCTTCTGATTTCTCCTTAAGAAAGAGTGTCCACATCATTCTGGAGAAGTCATCCACAAAGAGCATAAAGTATCGGTCTCCATGGTAGCTCTTTGTTCTCATTGGTCCACATAGGTCAGTGTGCACTAGGTCTAGAACATTCTCAGCAGAGAAGGACTTACTGTTGAAAGATGCTCCGATCAACTTTCCTAACTAACAATCTTTACAAACACCCTTGACGGGCTTTGTAATCTTAGGAAGTCCTCTTACCATTTTCTTTTTACTCACTTTGATAATACTATGAAAGCTTATGTGGGAGACCCTCTTGTGCCATAACCAATTGTTGTCTTCTTTGGAGATAAGGTAGATTTTGCTTGATTTTCCTTTGACTAAAGCAATCAAACAGGCTCCTTCCATTGAGTCTAGGTAGAATAGATTGCCTTTTCTTTGTCTACCGGTTGTAACATGGGTTCCAAACTGATTCTTTATGATGTAGGAACCTTGTCCAAATTCCAACACAAATCTTTTTTTATTCAGTTGTGCAACACTCATCAAATTGTACTTGAGTCCTTCAACCTAGCACACATCTTCACATACAGCATTGTTGCAAAGAGCAATAGATCCTTTAACTTTGATAGTACAGGGAGCATTGTTCTCAAAGGTAATTGATCCACTGTCATTGAGCTCCAAGTAGATAAACTTGTTCTTATCACCAGTCATGTGGTGAGTGCATCCACTATCAATGATCCAGTCATCATGCTGATGAGATCTTGATATAAGTGCAAATTCATCTATTACTGGGCTCTCCTCCTTTATTGCAACAAATTCAATTTTTGGATCCTCTGAGTCTTCAGATTCATTATCTATGACTCCTTCTGCAAGATAGCACTCCTTTGCTTTATTCTTGAACCAGTCTCTTTTATCTTAATGTTCATTATCAGGACACCTTGCAACAATATGTCCTATTTTGTTGCAAGAGAAGAATTTCAAAGGGAGTTTTCCCTTGTACTTCCTTTTCCCTCTAGGGAATCTTCTTGCAATGAGTGCTTCAAACTCTTCTTGCTCCATCTCTTGTGCGATCAGATTCTTGGCGAGGTTACCAATCTTACCGGTAGAGCAGTTACCGATTTCTCTTCCCCTTCTTGTGGAAGATATATTGGCAAAAGACTTGAAAGCTGCTTCCTGAATGGGTAAGCTATTATCAAAATTACTTAATTCAAAGGTAGCCAGCTTACTAATTAGGGAGTCTAGAGTGACTTGATCTTTGGTCACTGATCTGAGCTCTTGAATGGAAGAGATCTTGATGGCATACTGAGGTCTAAGAGTTCTTAGTATTTTTCTGATTACTTCCTCTTCACTAAGTTTCCCTCCGGCGCATCTGATGGAATTGATCCCCTCTTTAATCCAGTTGTTGTATTTCTTGATGTCTTCTCCTTCATTCATCCTCGTATCGTCATACTTTCCTTTGAGGCTTTCGACCTTGGCTCTTTGAACACTAGGATCTCCTCCATAAACTATCTACAACTTGCCCCACATCTCTAAGGAAAATTCAAAATGTTCAATCTCAGCATAAACATGATCAGGTAGCATGCTAGGTATCATATCCATAGCAGTCATGTGCTCAGTCTTGATCTTTTGTTCATCAGGTGTCATCGTGCCAGCAGGTTCACTGTAATCAGTGGTAACATGATTCCAGTACTGATCTCTGGTAGTCTTCATATACAATTTCATTCTGCTGCACCACAAGGTGAAGCTTTCCTTTGAAAACTTTGGTCCTTCCTTTCTCATCATCTTGACTTTGTCTTTGAGCAGTTAGGTGGCAAAAAAAATAAGACTTGGCTCTGATACCAATTGATAATCCCAACCGGTGCTAAGAGGGGAGGGGTGAATCAGCACCTCTATAAAGTTATTCCAATCTAAATCTGGTGAAGTAAACTTATAGTTATAAGATATTCAAATCTAAGCATATAATAACAACAAGAAAACAATCACATAGTGACACCAAATTTATCACGTGGAAACCCGATTAGGGTAAAAACCATGGTGTGAGGAGACCTCACAAATTTTGTACTCTTCAGGAGTACGCCATGTAACTTTCCCAGTTAAAGGATAATAGCACACTGTTAGGTGTGACCCAATTAAGGGGTTTGTTATAATAGAGCCGGTTAGTGTCTACCTAGTTAAAGGACTTTGAACACCCTACAAGATGTCACCCTATAAAGGGATTTGATACAAGGGACCTATTATAGTCCACCCAAATACTGGGATTTTGACTATTATAGTTGCTAGAAAACAATAGAAGTTTTGACCTTTCATAGATGGCTAAGCATAGCCTGATAAGATCTCTATTTTTGCTCACTAAGAGGCATCATCGGTCACTGCAGGTGTCTTCTCCTCTACTATTGTGCTATTCTACACAATCTTCTTTCTCACTTCTTCTTTCTTCTTTTTCACCCTTGGCTTCTTTAGCGTATAGGTTCACTCTTTTACTTGGCAGAATGAAGGCAACTTCTATTTGCCTTATGGAGAAGAATATATAGAGCCTTATCCCTAACTAAGTCTCCCATGCATGACCTAACCTTAGATCTTTTATGAAAACATCACTCAGTCAAGTATCAGTTTGCTGAGGAAACATCCGATGTAGGATCATGCTTTATCTGCATTATGAAGGAAATAGTAGTTGCGTGTCAAGCAACTTTCCTTCATACGAAATAACGCTTTCTTTTAAAGACACTAATCTCAGCTTTAAATCCTCTAGACTCACCTCAATCCGATCGCTAGTGTTAAAGCCACTGATCTCGGCTTTAAAACATATAGGCTCACTTCAAACCGATCACCAGTTTAACTCAAAGACTTTCAGATTTAATGCATAAAATCATGGTCAAAGAGTTGGTTAGAGCAGATAGTTTGACTAAGACTTCTTTGGTTCATGAGTCATCTCATAGATCGATTGAGATCTTCATGATGTGAATAGGTAAGAGTCGTTAACCTATTACAGTTCCTTTTCTTGGCTCTCCTTACCGATTGCACTGGTCTCGGTTGCTATTGTTGACGCCAGTTAGTTGTACACACTTTTCTTTGTGTTTGACTACACCAGTTGTAGCCAAGTCCTTCCTTCATTACTTGACTGTTTACTATTCCCGATTTCAGATGCTATGACAAGTGACCGGTTCTTATTTATTGGCACCATCTGCCAAACCATCCTTCCTTTATACCGATCTTCTTGGATCGCTAGATAGTATAGAGGTGACAAGTCTCTATATTCTATTTTCCAATCAATGATAACATTAGTACTAGTATCAGGCTTAGCGGTTACCATTAATTAATGCCAATAGACTCTCCCCCAAATTCCAAGATACAAACGGGAGAAGATTTCAATTTAAGAGGACATTAAAGTGAAATCAATATAACGTATAATATACTATTCACAAAAAAAACAATGAAAAGTAATGACTCAATTTCTTTTTTTTTTAACTCAGAAATATCTTTATGACAATGCCCAATTTACCTTACATTGGTCTTACATATAACCAAGTTGGGGTTCAGGAAGGGGTGAACTAAGGCAAGACTACCCCTCTAAGTATTAATGTAAGAGAAAAATGAATAAGAAAAAAATATGGAAGTGACTTTTCCAAAAGGCAAAGTTGTGATATGTTGTGACACTCGCAAAGAACAAACATTGTAAAGGGTAGATATGATGAAGAGATGTGACTCTCCCCCACATTAGAAGATACAAAGGGGAGAAGATTTCATTTTATGAGGACATTTAAGTTAAATCAATGTGGAGTATAGTATATCATTCACAAAGGCAAAAATGAAAAATGGTCTTACATATTGCGAAGTTGGGATTCAAGAAGGGGTCAACTTAGGCAAGAGTAGCTTTCAAAAAATTAATGGAAGAGAAAAATGAATAAGAAAAGTAATAAAGAAGTGACTCCTTTAAAAGACAAAGTTATGAAAGATTGTGACACTTGCAAACGACAAAAATGGTGAAGGGTTGTGACACTTTTGAAAGGTGGCAATTGTTAAAAATTGTAATGATTGCAAAAGGAAAATATGATAAAGAGATGCGACTCTCCCTCACATTGGAAGATATAAAAGGGAGAACATTTCAAGTTAGGAGTAAATTCAAGTGAACTTAATGTGGGGTATGTTATATTATTTGCAAAGGAAACAATTGAAGTGGTGACTCAATTTATTTTTCTTAACTCAAAACTATTGCAACGACTCAGGCTAGTGCCCAACTGTCTTACATTGCTCTTACATATTTCTAAGTTGGGGTTAAGGAATGGTGATCTAAGGCAAGAGTGACCCTCTAAGAATGTACACAATAGCTCACAAATCATGTGCATTGGGTAAGCCTGAGCCTCGAAGCCAAACCAGATACCAGTGATGAGAAAACCCATGGCCCAAGCCAACTATTCTATAAATGCAGGTTGTGGTGACTAATTTCTTATGAATGGTGGTGACCTTTTTTCCAATAAAGTATAAAGGACATTTCATTCCAAGTATTGAAGGATGACGTATCAATCATTATACTTCATCCATTGTCTCGCAATAAATCAAGCAATCAATCAATTAGAAAGATCAAGAAAACAATAATCAAATTAAGATCAATCATCACTTCAACTGGGGATCAAGAATACATACAATCCAGCGATCAAGCATCACTATATCAAATCAACAACAATTCAATCACCATCCATCACCATGTCAAACTAGAATTTATTATATCATCACTTCTCAATCATCTAATCTATAATTACTTAATCATAACTCACCAATACCTCAAATCATCGAACCAATGAGATCTCTATTACAACGATCTCTCTTCAGCATACAGAATCTTAATATTATTATAAATTGGTATGAAGCATTAGTTCTTATAATAAACATTATAGTGGTTCTTATTTCTGATTTCATACTTATGAATAATGATCCTATTTATGATTTCTTGCTTATAAATAATGTGTATGAATATTATATTTTTGTCACCCTATATTTGGAGAATACATGCAATAATGTTTAATTCTTATATGTTTAACTCACAGGTATCATTGTGAATCAACTCAGTGCCTAACCTATCTTACATTGGTTTTATATATTGTCAAGATGGAGTTCATGAAGTTGTGACTTGAAGTAAGACTAGCCCTTTAAGAACTAATAGAAAAGGAAAAATTATAATAAAAAAAATAAGTAACTCCTGCAAAAAGAAAACTTATGAAAGGTTGTGACACTCACAAATGATAGAAATGGTGAAAGGTTGTGGCTCTTTTGAAAAATGACAATTGTGAAAGGTTGTGATAACTAAAAAGGGTGGGCATGATGAAGAGATGTGACTCTCCCCCACATTGCAAGATACAAATGGGAGAAGATTTCAATTAAATAAGACATTCAAATGAAATCAATATAAGGTATAATATATTATTCACAAAGGCAATAATGAAAAGTAGTGACTCAATTTATTTATTTTTAAACTTAGAGGTATCCTTGTGACTCAACCTAGTGCTCAATTTACCTTATTTTGGTCTTACATATTGCTAAGTTGGAGTTTAATAAGGGGTGAGCTTAGGCAAGACTAGCCATCTAAAGATTAATGTAAGAGAAAAAGGAATAAGAAAAAAATATGGAAGTGACTTTTTTAAAAGGCAAAATTATGATATGTTGTGAAACTGGCAAAAGACAAAATGGTGAAGAGTTGTGACCTTTTTGAATAGTGGAAACTGTAAAAAGTTGTGACGATTGCAAAGGGTAGTTATGATGAAGAGATGTAACTTTCACCCACATTAAAAGATACAAAGTGGAGAGGATTTCAATTTAAGAGGATATTTAAGTGAAATCAATGTGGGGTATACTATATTATTCACAAAGGCAACAATAAAAAGTGGTGACTTAATTCATTTTTTTTTTGTTAACTTAGAGGTATTATTGTGACTTAGCTCAATTCTCAGCCTACCTTACCTTGGTTTTACATATTGCCAAGTTGGGGTTCGGGAAGGGGTGAGCTTAGGCAAGAGTAGCTCTCTAAAAATTAATGGAAGAGAAAATAGAATAAGAATAAAATAAGGAAGTGACTCCTTCAAAATGAAAAGTTATGAAAGGTTGTGACACATGCAAATGACAAAAATGGTAAAGGGTTGTGACTTTTTTGAAATGTGGCAATTGTTAAAAGTTATAATGATTGCAAAAGGAAAACATGATGAAGAGGTGTGACAATCCCCCACATTAGAATATATAAAGGGGTAAAGGTTTTAATTTAGGATATTTAAATGAAATCAATGTGCGGTATAATATATTATTCATTAAGGAAACAATGAATAGTGGTAACTCAATTTTTTTTTTGTTAACTTAGATGTATCACCACGATCCAGCCTAGTGTCCAACTATCTTACCTTTCTCATACACATTGCCAAGTTGTCATTCAAAAAGGGTGAGATAAGGAAATATTGATCCTCTAAAGATGCACACAATATCTCGTAAACCATGTGCATTGCGTAAGCCCAAGCCTCGAAGTCAAACCTGATACCAATGGGAAGAAAACCCACAATCCAAGCCAATTCTACTATATGTGCAAGTTGTGTTGACTCATTTCTTATGAAGGGTGGTGACCCTTTCTCCAATAAAGTATAAAAGATATTTCATTCCAAGTGTTGAAGGAGAACTTATTGATCATTATAATTCATCCATCGTCTCGCAAGAAATCAAGCAATCAATCATCACTTCAACTTGGGATAAAAAAATACATACAATTTAGAAATCAAACATCACTCTATCAAATAAAAATTCATTCAATCACTATCCATCAACATCTCAAACTAGCATTTATTACATATTACAGAGTTGGGCTTCGGGAAGGGTGAGCTTAGGCAAGAGTAGCTCTCTAAGAATTAATGGAAGAGAAAAATGAATAAGAAGAAAAATAAAAGAGTGACTCCTTCAAAATGAAAAGTTATGAAAGATTGTGACACTTGCAAATGACAAAAATGGTGAAAGGTTGTGACTCTTTTGAGGGGTATAAATTGTTAAAGGTTGCAATGATTGCAAAAGGAAGACATTCAAGTGAAATCAATGTGGAGGTATGTTATATTATTTGCAAAGGCAACAATGAAAAGTGGTGACTCGATATTTTTTTCTTAACTCAAACATATCGCAATGACTCAATGCAGTGCCCAACTATCTTACCTCTCTCTTACATATTGTCAAGTTGGAGTTCATAAAAAGGGTGAGCTAAAGCAAGAGTGACCCTCTAAGGATGCACACAATAGCTCACAAACCATGCGCACTGGGTAAGCCCAAGCCTCAAAGAAAAACCTGCTGCCAATGGTGAAAAAACCCATGGCCAAGTCCAACTCTTCTACACATGCAAGTTGTGGTGACTCATTTATTATGAATGTTGGTGACCCTTTCTCCAATAAAGTATAAAGGAGATTTCATTCCTAGTATTGAGGAAGACTTATCAATCATTATACTTCATCCATCATCCCACAATCAATCAATTAGAAAGATCAAACAATCAATAATCAAATTCACATCAGTCATTACTTCAACTTGGGATCAAGAATACATACAATTAAGCAATCAAGAATCACTCTATCAAATCAACATTTATTCAATCACCATGTCAAACTAGCATTTATTACATCATCACTTCTCAATCATCTAATTGATAATTACTTAATCATAACTCACCAATACCTCAAATCATCGAAACAATCAAATCTCTCTGACAACAATGTCTTACAACATACATAATCTTAATATTATTATAAACTAGTATGAAATATTAGTTTTTATAATAAACAATATAGTGGTTATTATTTATGATTTCATACTTACGAGTAATGGTCCAATTTATGTTTTCTTTCTTATCAATAATGCATATGAATATGATATTTTTATGTCACCTTGTATTTAGAGAATACATGGAATAATGTTTAACTCATATGTATCATTGCAACTCATTCGAATATCTAATCTACCTTATCTTGGTCTTATATATTGCCAAGTTGGAGTTCATGAAGTTGTGAGTTGAGGTAATTCTGGCCCTCTAAGAATTCATAGAAAGGGAAAAGAATAATAAAAGTATAAGAAACTCCTGCAAAAGAAAAACTTATGAAAGGTTGTGATACTCATAAATGATAGAAATGGTGAAGGGTTGTGACTCTTTTGAAAGATGAAAATTGTCAAAAGTTGTGATGATTGCAAAGGGTGAGCAAGATGAAGATATGTGACTCTCTCCCACATTGGAAGATACAAAGGGGAGAAGATTTCAATTTTGGAGCACATTCAAGTGAAATTAATATAGAGTATAATATATTATTCACAAAAGCAACAATGAAAAGTAGTGACTCATTTTCTTTTGTTAATTTAGAGGTATTCTCGTGACTCGGCGTACTGCCCGATTTACTTTACCTTGGTCTTACATATTGTCAAGTTGGGGTTCAAGAAGGGGTGAGTTGAATCAATACTATCCCTCTAAATATAAATGTAAAATAAAAAGGAATAAGAAAAAATAATGGATATGACATTTTCAAAAGGAAAATTTATGATACATTGTGACACTTGCAAAGGTCAAAAATAGTGAAAAGATGTGACATTTTCACAGAGTTGCAATTGTAAAAGATTGCGACAATTGCAAAAGGTAGATATGATGAAGAGATGTGACTTTCACCCACTTTGAAAGATACAAAGTGGAGAATATTTTATTTTAGAACATTTAACTAAAATTAATGTGGGGTATAATATATTATTCACGAAGGCAATAATAAAAAGTGGTGACTCAGTTCATTTTCTTTGTTAACTCAGAGGTATTCTCATGACTTAATTCAGCAGTCAACCTACCTTACCTTGGTCTTACATATTGCCAAGTTGGGTTTCAGGAAGTGGTGAGCTTAGGCAAGAGAATCTCTCTAAAAATTAATGGAATAGAAAATGGAATAAGAAGAAAAAGAAGGAAATGACTCCTACAAAAGGAAAAGTTATGAAAGGTTGTGACACTTGCAAACAACAAAAATAGTGAAGGGTTGTGACTCTTTCGAAAGATGGAAATTGTTAAAGGTTATAATGATTGCAAAAGGCAAACATGATGAAAATGTATGACATTTCCCCACATTGGAATATATAAAGGGGAGAAGGTTTCAATTTAGGACATTCAAGTGAAATCAGTGTGGGGTATAATATATTATTCACAAATGCAACATTGAAAAGTAGTGACTCATTTTTTTTTGTTAATTCAGATGTATCCCCGTGATTCAGCCTAGTGCCAAATTTACCTTACCTAGGTCTTACATATTGCCAAGTTGGGATTCAGGAAGGGCTGAGCTGAGGCAATAATAAAACATTTTCAACAGTAAAAGTTAAAAAGAAATAAGAAAAAAATATGGATGAAACATTTTCAAAAGGAAAAGTTATGATACGTTGTAACACTCGCATAGGAAAAAAAAGGTGAAGAGTTCAAGTGACCTTTTCAAAAGTGGCAATTGTAAAAGGTTGTGACGATTGCAAAGGTTAGATATGATAAAGAGATGTGAGTTTTGCTCACATTAAAAGATACAAAGTGGAGAAGATTTCATTTTAGGAGGATATTTCAATGAAATCAATGTGGGATATAGTATATTATTCATAAAGGCAATAATAAAAAGTGGTGAATCAATTCAATTTTTTTGTTAACTCAGAAGTATTTTTGTGACTTAGCTTAGTGCTCAGTCTACCTTACCTTAGTTTTACATATTGCCAAGTTGGGGTTTGGAAAGGGGTGAACTTAGGCAAGAGTAGCTCTCTAAGAATTAATGGAAGAGAAAATGGAATAAGAAGAAAAAGTGAGTTCTTCAAAAGGCTAAGTTATGAAAGGTTGTGACATTTGCAAATGACAAAAATGGTGAAGGGCTGTGAATCTTTCGAAGGGTGGCAATTGTTAAAAGTTACAATAATTGCAAAAGGAAAACATGATGAAGAGGTGTGGCACTCCACACATTAGAATATATAAAGGGGAGACATTTAAGTGAAATCAATGTGGGGTATAACATATTATTCACAAAGGAAACAATGAAAAGTGATGACTCAATTCTTTTTTTCTATTAACTCGGAGATATCACCATGACTTAGGCTAGTGCCTAACTTCCTTACCTTGCTCAAACACATTGCCAAGTTGGCATTCAGGAAGGGCGAGATATGATGCAGGAGCATCTTGGGTCCTTGGTAATCATGTATCACCAAAAACTTGTCTATGATTTCATGTGTTGCTCAGTTCCTTTTTTGACCGAGTTGGTTCAGTGTTGCTAGGTTTCCTTTGTTTGCCAGGGTTGGTCGATTATCTCTCTGGTGCTCGGTGATGCTTGTCTGGAACTCGGTTATCCTGGCTTACCGAGTTCTTTGTTTTAGTTCTTGTTGAGGCTGACTCTTGCAATTAATAATGGTCATAGATTTAATTTTGGTATCTATCATTGGGAAGCGTGTGGACCTAGATCTAGTTGTTCCTTCCATTGATGGTGAATCTAAAGGCCGACTTATTCAGTAGCCTCTTGTATATATTGTGGTCTTTAGTTGTAATTTAGGGAGTCAATTTTTGAGAGAAGATAGAGGATAGAAGTTTAGAGATTGTTTCAGATCCTCGCATGTTGGAGGACTTCTGTACTTAAATTGTAATATTTGGCCTAAACCGGAAAGGCCTTACAGCCCGGCATGTATGAATCAATTGAAATAAATATATGAAGGATATATGCATTCTCTCTCTCACTTGTGTATTTGTTACTTCCATGTGTGATCTCAGCAAGGTGAATCTGGTTAGGGCATGTCTTTGGCCCCTCTCCCCATCCTCCCTTGCGTCAGGTGGTATCAGAGTGAGGTGAGATCTAGATCTAGGTTTGAGGGTTCCTTCTTGTCAAACCCTAGTTGATTTGTTGTGGGGTAGAAAATTGCGATCTGACTTGCAATTGCAGAGGGTTTCAAGATGGTTTATGGGAGGCAAGATGTAGATCTAGGATTGGCATACATGTTGAGACAACTTCCTGCTAGATTAGAAGCTGTTGAAACAGCCCAGAGGAGGAAGACATCTTGAAGATGTTAGTGATGATGAAATTAAGGAAGAACAAGTTGATGTAGAACCTGCACTGGTGATGGATCAAGGTGAGGAAAGATTGTTCAAGGCTTTGACAAATCTAAAGTCTACACAACACTTTAATCCTCCTGAGTATAGTGAAAAATTGGATTCTGATGAATTGGTGGATTGGATCATCGAGATGGAAAAATATTTTGAGTATGAAAATGTACTTGAGGAAAAGAAGGTGAAGATTGCAATCACAAAGTTGAAAAGTCACGCATCATTATGGTGGGAACATTTGCAGTTGGACAGAAAGAGGAAAGGCAAAGACAAAATTAAGGTATGGAATAAGATGGTGAATAAATTGAAAGGAAAGTTCTTACCTTGTGATTATCAGATTAACCTAGTTAGGCGAATGCAAAGTTTGAGGTAGAAAGATAGCTCGATAAAAGAATATACCAAGGAATTCTATAGATTAGATATCAGATCTGGACATGATGAAGATGATGTGGGAAGAATTGCTAGGTACCTGATGGATTGAGAGTTTCCATCCAAGAAGAAATCAGTTTGGTTAAATTGGAGAACATTGAAGAAGCTTATCAATTTGCATTGAAAGCTAAGGAGAAATAGAACAAGAGACATGAGCAAAGACAAAGAGGTAGAGGTGGTAGATTCCCTAGAGGAAGAGGTAGATCTTATGGTGAAAATAGTAGATATGAACCTGAAAAGACAAATCTGGATAAAGTCAAGACCGAGTGGAAAGGTTAAAGTTCATCTAGAGGAAGAGGCAGTAACTACCGATGTGGTTATAACGAGGTGGTTTCTGAGGAACTTGTTACAATTGTGGAGGAGGACATAGATCATTTGACTATACACATGCAAGTAAGAAGGTCAAAAGCAGCAGAAATTCTTTGGTGCAAGAAGAGTCACCGAATGAACCTGAGAAGGAAAAGAACTTGATGGTAAGGAGAGCACTTTGGATTGAAAGTAATAAGGAAGATCTGGTAAGGAAAAGTTTGTTCAAGACCAGATGTAGAGTTTTTGATGATGTTTGGAAGGTAATCATTGATAGTGGTAACTCAGAGAACTTGGCATCTGAGGAAATGGTTACAAAGTTGCAGTTGGAAAGATTGGAACATCTGAAGCCCTATCATATTTCATGGATCAAAGATGAGCATACACTCTTGGTATGTGAACAATGTTATGAGAATTTGAAAATTGGAAAGTACTATGATAAGGTGTTATGTGATATCATGCATATGAATTGTTGTCATATTTTGTTGGGTAGACCTTGGCAATATGATAGACATGCTATATATGATGGGAGATTGCATAAATATACTATTTGGGCTTATGGAAGAAGACAAATCTTATTACCTTTGATTGAAGAACCTGTTAGTAATGTTTGCACATCTTTGAAAGTTTTCTTGATGGAAGGAAGAAAGATTGTTAAGGATTTGAAGAAGAATGATGTATGTTTTGCTATGATTCCTAACAAACCAAGTAAGAAAACAGAGGATAGTATCCTTGAGGAGATTGATAAGATACGCACCGAGTATAGTGAAATCATTTCTGATAATGTACCTGATGGTTTGCCACCAAAGAGAAGCATTGATCATTGCATGCATCTAATCCCTTGAGCTAGTTTACCAAATAAGGCACCACATCGGTTGACACCTACCGAGAATCAGGAATTGAACCGACAGATTCAAGAATTGTTGCAGAAAGTTTTAATCCAAAAAAATTTAAGTCCTTATGCAGTACCTGCTATATTGGAACCTAAGAAGAATGGAGAATGGTGAATGTGTATAGATTTCAAAGAAATCAACAAGATAAAAGTGAAATATAGGTTTCCTATACCGAGAATGGATGATATAATGGACAGTTTGACTCGAGCAAAGTATTTTACCAAAATTGATTTGAAAAGTGGGTATCATCATATCAGAATCAGAGAAGGTGATGAGTGGAAGACTTCTTTTAAGACAAAAGAAGGTTTGTATGAGTGGTTGGTTATGCATTTTGATTTAACTAATGCACCAAGTACTTTTATGAGATTGCTAAATGAAGTTTTGAAGAAATTCTTAGATAAATTTGTGATTGTATAGCTTGATGATATTCTGATATTTAGTAAGACAAGAGAAGAACATTTTCTGTATGTTAAACAAGTATCACAGAGGTTGAAAGAAGAAAAGTTGCTAATAAATCTGAAAAAGTGTTCTTTCATGAAAGAGGAGATTGTGTATCTGGGATTTGTGATTTCAGCTGATGGTTTGAAGATGGATCATGAAAAGGTTGAAGCTATTTTGAATTGGCCTACACCTGAGAATGCTAGTGAGGTAAGATCATTTCATGGTTTGGCAAGTTTTTACCGAAAGTTCATTAGGAATTTCAATTCAATTTGTAATTCTACGACTGAGACTATGAGAGGAGATAAAAGAGAATTCAAGTGGACACATGGAGCTGATAAAAGTTTTGAGACTTTGAAGTAGAAGGTTGTTGAATTTCCTATTTTGGCATTGCCTGATTTCAATAATGTATTTCAAGTGGAATGTGATGCAAGTGGAAGTGCAATAGGAGCTGTGTTGAGTCAATAAGATAAACCTGTTACTTTCTTTAGTGAAAACTTGAATGATGCAAAAATGAAATATTTTGTGTATGATCAAGAATTCTATGCTATTGTTCAAGCACTTAAGAAATGGAGACATTATTTGATACCGAGTGAATTTATGTTTTATACCGATCATAAAGCTTTACAGTATTTGGGTAGTTAGAATAAGTTGAATTAGAGACATGAAATGGGTTGCGTATTTTCAGAGTTATACATTTGTGATAAAGCATAAGAGTGGAGTCACTAACCGAGTAGTAGATGCATTGAGTAGAAGGAGATCTTTGATGACTAAGATGAAAATTGAAGTTCTTGGCTTTGATGACATGAGAGATTCTTATGAATTTGATCCTGATTTTTCTGAGTCATGGAGAAAGTGCAGAGCACCTATGCAAAATCAACCGAGTACTAAATGGGAAGAATATTTCATTCAAGGAGGCATGTTGTTTAAAGTTATTCAGTTGTGTATACCGAGAGGATCAATGAAAACTAATTTGATAAAAGAGAAATATAGTTATGGTTTGGCTGGACATTTTGGTGTTGATAAAACATTGAATTTGCTTAAGGAGAAATACTTTTGGCCATAGTTGTATAAAGATGTTCAAAAAATTTTGAAAAGTTGTGAAATTTGTCAAGTTGTAAAAGAAGTAAGTCAGAATACTGGATTGTATACATTGATTTTTGTTCCTGAAAAACCTTGGATTGATATCAGTATGGATTTTGTTCTTGGCTTACCGAAGACAGTAAGAGGTAATGATTCTATATTTGTTGTTGTGGATAGATTTTCAAAAATGGCACATTTTATACCTTGTAGAAAGACATCAGATGTAGTACATATAGCAGATCTTTTCTTTAAAGAAATTATCAGATTGCATGGATTATCGAGAAGTATTCTCTGACTGAGACAGTAAATTTGTTGGATATTTTTGGAAGACCCTTTGGAGAAATTTTGGCACCGAGTTCAAATATAGTTCTACATTTCACCCACAGACCGATGGATAGACAGAAGTTGTGAAGAGAAGCTTGGAAAATCTTTTCAGATGTTTAGTTGGAGACACACCAAGTAATTGGGATTTTGTGTTGGCACAAGCAGAGTTTGCATACAATAATTCAGTGAATAGAAGTACTGGAAAAACACCTTTTGAGATTGTAAATGGCATACAACTGAGAGGTATATCAGATTTGAGGGATACTGCTGATGAAGGAAAGAGAAGTGTTGAAGGAGTAAAGTTTGCAGAGTACATGAAGACATTGCATGAAGATTTGAAACATAAGCTGGAGAAAAGTAATCAGAAATACAAAGAGAGATCTGATAGATCAAGAAGACATAAGACTTTTTCGATCAGTGATGAAGTAATGGTTTATTTGAAGAAAGGTAGATTTCCTGTTGGAACATATGGGAAGCTGAAAATAAAAAAGTTTGGTCCTTGCAAGATTTTGAAGAGATTTGACAGTGGAAATGCTTATGAGATTAAATTACCTGATGACATGGATATATCACCTATATTCAATATTACTGATTTGTATGAGTACCATGAGTCAAATGAAGAAATGATAGTACTGAATGATTATCCTAAGAAACAGATAGAAGTTGAGTAGATTTTTTATCAAAGAATTGGTAGAAGTACAAGAGGAAAATAGTATATGGAATATCTGGTAAAGTGGAAGAATAGACCAATTAAAGATAGTTCATGGATTTCACAATCTAAGTTGGATTCAGCTTGGATTGTACCTGCTTCATGATTCAGAGAATCATTTTCAAATAACCCCAGGTGTTTGATGCAAGATCATCTCAGGTCCTTGGCAATCCTGTATCACCAAAAACATGTTTGTGATTTCCTGTGTTGCTCAATTCCTTCTTTGACCGAGTCGGTTCAGTGTTACTCGGTTTCCTATATTTACTGGGGTTGGTCAGTTATCTCTATGGCACTCGGTGAATTTCCCTGGCGCTTGGTGATGCTTGTCTGGCACTCGGTGATGCTTGCTTACTGAGTTGTTTGTTTTAGTTCTGTTGAAGCCGACTCTTACAATTAATTATGGTCACGGATTTAATGTTGGTATATATCATTGGGAAGCATGTGGACCTAGATCTGGTCGTTCCTTCCATTGATGGTGGATCTGAAGGCTGACTTGTTCGGTAGCCTCTTGTATATATTGTGGTCTTTGGTTGTAGTTTAGGGGGTCAATTTTTGAGAGAAGATAGAGGATAGAAGTTTAGAGATTGTTTCAAATCCTCACATGTTGGACTTATGTAATTGAATTGTAATATCTGGCCTAAACCGGGAAGACCTTATAGCCTGACATGTATGAATCAATTGGAATAAATATATGAAGGATATTTGCATTCTCTCTCTCACTTGTGTGTTTGTTGCTTCCGCATGTGATCTCAGCAAGGTGGATTTGGTTAGGGTGTGCCTTTGGCCCCTCTCCCCATCCTCGTGTTAAGATGAGACAAGATTGACCTTCTAAGGATGCACACAATATCTCATAAACCATGTGCATTGGGTAAGCCCGAGCCTTAAAGACAAACCAGATACTAATGGGAAGAAAACCCATAGCCCAAGCTAACTCTACTATATGTACAAGTTGTGTTGACTCATTTTGTATGAATGGTGGTGACCCTTTATCCAATAAAGTATAAAGTAGATTTCATTCCAAGTATTTAAGGAGGACTTATGAATCATTATCCTTCATCCCTCGTCTCGCAAGCAATCAATGAATTAGAAAGATCAAGAAAAAAAAATCAAATTCACATTAATCATAACTTCAACTTGGGATCAAGCATACATAAAATTTAGAAATCAAGCATCACTTTATCAAATCAACATTCATTCAATCACCATCCATCAATATGTCAAACTAGTGTTTATTATATCGTCACTTCTCAATCATCTAATCGATAATTACTTAATCATAACTCACCAATACCTCAAATTATCAAACCAACCAGATCTGTCGTACAACATTCAAAATCTAAATATAATTATAAATTGGTATGAAGTATTAGTTCTTATAATAAACATTATAGTGGTTCTTATTTTTTATTTCATACTTATTAATAATAGTCTGATTTATGATTTCTTTCTTATTAATGATATATAGGAATATGATATTTTTATGTCACCCTGTATTTGTTGCATGCAATAATGTGTAACTCTAATATGTTTAACTCAGATATTATTGCGACTCAACATAGTCCCTAAACTTCCTTATATTAATCTTATATGATGCCTAGTTGGGGATCATAAAGTTGTGAGTTGAAGCAAGACTAGCCCTCTAAGAATTAATACAAAAAGAAAAAAGAATAACTATAAAATAAGTAACTCTTACAAAAGGCAAAAATGAAAAGTAGTGACTTAATTCTCTTTTTTTTTTAACTCAGAGGTATCCCCATGACTTAGTGCAATGCCTAATTTAACTTACCTTGGTCTTACATATTGACAACTTGGGGTTCAATTTGGGGTGAGCTAAGCCAAGACTACCCCTCTAAGTATTAATGTAAGAGAAAAAGAATTAAGAAAAAAATATGGAAATGACTCTACCGAAAGGAAAAGTTATGATATGTTGTGATATTCATAAAGGACAAATATGGTGAAGACTTGAGCCTCTTTCAAAGAGTGGTGATTATAAAAGTTTATGATGATTGCAAAGGGTAGATATGATGAAGAGATGTGACTCTCCCCCAATTAGAAGATGAAAAGGGGAGAAGATTTCATTTTATGAGGACATTTAAGTTAAATCATTGTAGGGTATAGTATATTATTCACAAAGGAAAAAAAGAAAATGGGTGACTCAATTCATTTTTTTTGTTAACTCATAGGTATCATCATGACTCATCCCAGTGCCCAACCTACCTTACCTTGGTCTTACATATTGCCAAGTTGGTGTTCGAGAAGGGTGAGCTTAGGCAATAATAGCTTTCTAATAATTAATGGAAGAGAAAGAATGACTAAAAAGAAAAATAATTAAGGAACTAAATCTTTCAAAAGGAAAAGTTATGAAAGGTTGTGACACTTACAAATGACAAAAATAGTGAAGGGTTGTGACTCTTTCGAAGGATGGAAATTGTTAAAGGTTGTAATGGTTGCAAAAGGAAAATATGATGAAGAGATGTGACTCTCCCTCACACTGAAAGATATAAAGGGGAGAACATTTCAATTTAGGAGGACATTCAAGTGAAATTAATGTGGGTTATATTATATTATTCATAAAGGCAACAATGAAACGTGGTGACTCAATTTTATTTTCTTAACTTAATTTTTTTTCTTAAATTAGAGATATTGCAATGACTTAGCCCAGTGCCCAACTGTCTTACCTTGCCCTTACATATTGTCAAGTTGGGGTTCAAGAAGGGTGAGCTAAGACAAGAGTGACCCTCTAAGGATGCACACAATAGCTTGCAAAGCATGTGCATTGGGTAAGCCTGATCCTGGAAGTCAAACCTCGTACCAATGGTGAGAAAACCTATGGCTCAAGCCAACTCTGCTATACATGCAAGTTGTGCTAACTCATTTCTTATGAATGGTGGTGACCCTTTATCCAATAAAGTAAAAAAGATATTTCATTCCAAGTATTGAAGGGGGACTTATCAATCATTATACTTCATCCATTGTCTCACAATAAATCAAGGAATCAATCAATTAGAAAGATCAAGAAACAATAATCAAATTCACACTAATCATCACTTCAACTAGAAATCAAGAATACATACAATTCAACAATCAAGTATCACTCTATCAAATCAATATTCATTAAATCACCATCCATCACCATGTCAAACTAGAATTTATTATATCATCACCTCTTGATCATCTAATCAATACTTAATCATAACTCACCAATACCTCAAATCACCTAACCAATCAGATCTCTTTTACAATGATCTGTCTTCGGCATATAGAATCTTAATATTATTATAAATTGGTATGAAGTATTATTTCTTGTAATAAACATTATAGTGGTTCATATTTATGATTTCATACTTATGAAGAATGGTCCTCTTTATGATTTCTTGCTTATAAATAATGTGTATGAATATTATATTTTTATGTCACTCTGTACTTGGAGAATACATGCAATAATGTGTAACTCTTATATGTTTAACTTACAAGTATCATTGCAACTCATCCCAGTGCCTAACATGTCTTACCTTGGTCATTTATATTAAAAAGTTGTAGTTTATGAAGTTGTGAGTTGACGAAAGACTAACCCTCTAAGAATTAATAGAAAGAGAAAAAAAGTAATTAAAAAATAAGTAACTCTTGCAAAAAGAAAACTTATGAAAAGTTGTGAGACTCACAAATGATAGAAACAGTGAAGGTTTGCGACTCTTTTGAAAGATGACAATTGTGAAAGGTTGTAATGATTGCAAGGGATAGGAATGATGAAGAGATGTGAGTCTCCCCCACATTGGAAGATACAAAAAGAAAGAATAATTAAATTTAGGAGAACATTCAAGTGAAATTAATATGGGGTATAATATATTATTTACAAAGGCAACAATAAAAAGTAGTGACTCATTTTTTTGTTAACTCAGAGGAATCCCTGTGACTCAACCTAGTGCCCAATTGACCTTACCTTGGTCTTACATAGTGCCAAGTTGGGGTTCAGGAAGGGGTGAGCTAAGCCAAGACTAGCCCTCTAAGAATTAATGTAAGAGAAAAAGGAATAAGAAGAAAATATGAAAGTGAATTTTTCAAAAGGAAAAGTTAAGATATGTTGTGACACTCGTAGAGGACAAAAATGGTGAAGAGTTGTGACATTTTCGAAGAGTGGCAATTGTAAAAGGTTGTTGTGATTGCAAAGAATAAATGTACTAAAAATATGTGACTCTCACCCACATTAAAAGATGCAAAGTGGAGAAGATTTCATTTTAAGAGGACATTTAAGAGAAATCAATGTGGGGTATAGTATATTATTCACAAAGGCAACATTAAAAAGTAGTGACTTGATTCATTTTTTTTGTTAACACAGAGTTATTCTCGTGACTTAGCTCAATTCTCATCCTACCTTACCTTGGTCTTACATATTGCCTAGTTGGGGTTCAGGAAGGGGTGAGCTTAGGCAAGAGTAGCTCTCTAAAAATTAATGGAAGAGAAAATAGAATAATAAGAAAAAGAAAAAAGTGACTCTTTCAAAAAAACAAGTTATGAAATGTTGTGAAACTTGCAAACAAAAAAAATTGTGAAGGGTTCTGACTCTTTCAAAGGGTGAAAATTGTTAAAAGTTATAATGATTGCAAAATGCAAGCATGATGAAGAGGTGTGACACTCCCCTCACATTGGAAGATATAAAGAGGAGAAGGTTTCAATTTAGGAGGGCATTTAAGTGAAATCAATGTGGGGTATAATATATTATTCACAAAGGTAACAATGAAAAGTGATTACTCAATTATTATTTTTTGTTAACTCAAAGGTATCGCCAAAACTCAACCTAGTTCCCAACTGTCTTACCTTGCTCATATAGATTACCAAGTTGCCCTTCAGAAAGGGTAAGCTAAGGTAAGATTGACACTCTAAGGATGCACACAATAGCTTGCAAATCATGTGCATTGGGCAAGCCCAAGCTTCAAAGTAAAACCTAATACCAATGGGTAGAAAATACGTAGCCAAAGCCAACTCTACTATACGTGCAGGTTGTGTTGACTCATTTCTTAAGAATGGTGGTGACCCTTTCTACAATAAAGTATAAAGGAGATTTCCTTTCAAGTATTTGAAGACTTATCAATCATTATACTTCATCTATCATCTCACCAGAAATCAAGCAATCAATCTATTAGAAAGATCAAGCAAACAATAATCAAATTCACATCAATCATCAATTCAACTTGGGTTCAAAAATACATACAATTCAGCATTCAAGTGTGACTCTATCAGATCAACATCCATTCAATCACCATCTATCAACATGTCAAACTAGCATTTATTATATCGTCACTTCTCAATCATCTAATCGATAATTACTTAATCATAACTCGCCAATACCTAAAATCATCGAACCAATCATATCTGTCTTACAACATAAATAATCTGAATATGATTATAAATTGGTATGAAGTATTAGTTCTTATAATAAACATTATGGTGGTTCTTATTTATGATTTTTCTTACTTATTAATAATGCTCCTATTTATGATTTCTTTCTTATAAATAATGTATATGAATATGATATTTTTATGTCACCCTGTATTTGGAGAATACATGCAATAATGTGTAACTCTTATATGTTTAACTCACACGTATCATTGCGACTCAACTCAGTGCCTAACCTACTTTATCTTGGCCTTATATATTGCCAAGTTGGAGTTCATGAAGTTGTGAGTTGAGGCAAGACTTGCCCTCTAATAATTAATAAAAAAAGAAAAAAGAATAGTAAAAAAAATAAGTAACTCCCACAGAAGGAAAAAATATAAAAGGTTGTAACACTTACAAATTACAAAAATGGCAAAGGGTTGTGACTCTTTTCAAGGGTGACAATTTTGAAAGGTTGTGATGATTGCAAAGGGAGGGCATGATGAAGAAATGTGACTCTCCCCAACATTGCAAGATACAAAGAAGAGAAGGTTTCAATTTAAGAGGACATTCAAGTGAAATCAATATGGGGTATAATATATTATTTACAAAGGCAACAATGAAAAGTAGTGACTCAATTTATTTATTTTTTTAAACTCAGAAGTATCCGCATGACTTATCCCAGTGCCCAATTTACCTTACCTTGATCTTACATACTGTGAAGTTGGGGTTCAAGTAGGGGTGAGATGAAGCAAGACTGCCCCTCTAAGTATTAATGTAAGAGAAAAAAGAATAAGAATAAATTATGGAAGTGACTTTTCCGAAAGGCAAAGTTATGATATGTTGTAACATTCACAAAGGACAAAAATGGTGAAGAGTTGTGACTCTTTCAAAAATTGACAATTATAAAAAATTGTGACTATTGCAAAGGGTAGATATGATGAAGAGATGTGACTCTCCCCCACATTAGAAGATACAAAGGGGAGAAGATTTTGTTTTAGGATATTTAAGTGAAATCAATGTGAGCTATAGTATATTATTCAAAGAGGCAACAATGAAAAGTGATGACTTAATTCATTTTATTTGTTAATTCAGAAGTATCCTCATCACTCAGTCCAGTGCTCAGCTTACCTTACCTTGGTCTTACATATTACCAAATTGGGGTTTAGGAAAAGATGAGCTTAGGAAAGAGTAGCTCTTTAAGAATTAATGTAATAGAAAAAGGAATAAGAAGAAAAAATAAGGAAGTGAATCTTTCAAAAGGCAAAGTTATAAAAAGTTGTGACACTCGTATAAGACAAAAATAGTGAAGGGTTGTGACTCTTTTGAAGGGTGGAAATTTTTTAAGGGTGTAATGATTGCAAAAAGAAAACTTGATAAAGATGTGTGACTCTTCCCTATATTGAAAGATATAAAGGGGATAAGGTTTCAATTTAGGAGGACATTCAAGTGAAATCACCATCCATCAACATGTCAAACTAGAATTTATTATATTGTCACTTCTCGATCATTTAATCAATAATTACTTAATCATAACTCACCAATACTTCAAATCATCGAACCAATCAGAACTCTTTTACAATGATCTGTCTTATAACATACAAAATCTTAATATTATTATAAACTGGTATGAACTATTAGTTCTTATAATAAACATTATAGTGGTTCTTATTTATGATTTCTACTTATGAATAATGGTCCTATTTATGATTTCTTTCTTATAAATAATGTGTATGAATATGATATTTTTATGTCACCCTGTATTTGGAGAATACATGCAATAATGTGTAACTCTTATATGTTTATCATAGTCAATCATGGTAGGGATAATAAGTGAATACAAGGAGGGAGAAATTTTTATGAGGTCTTTTTCTAATCACACCACCTCATGGTGGTGACAGATAGTCCCATGAGGCAAATGGGATGCAAGGATGCCCCACCCTTGGGCTTAGAAAGGAAGGATGCTCCAGACACCCTCTTGTAGTTTCCTCAAATTCTTACCTTCATTCTCCATTATGTTAAGCAGCTCTAATTATAGGAGGGAGGATAAGCATAAACTTTTAGGAACCCTAGAAATGAGACTGACATGTCTTGTGCATTACTTTAGTGGGATCATGACGTGTTACTTCTCAACTCTGGGCATAATTTTTTTTTATATCAGTGTGGAGCAACGAAAGCCTAATGGAGATTTGCACATTGGAAATTTAGCCTACTACATTCAAAAGATCTACCAACCCGCATCCAAGAGAGTTAAGGAGGTAGTACTTGCAGTTATGGTGCAAAATAGAGCTTTTACGAGGTGTTCATTTTGACCTCCACAATTGGCTTGTGATCTTCATACTTGCTTTCAAAGGACAACCAATTTTGTTGGCGGATTGCTTGAGGGAAAGCAATCTTTGGGTCGGGAGGATTATAAAGTCCCCAAGTTTTCAAAAGTGACTTAATTAAATTAATTAACTAAGTTATCCAAAAATTAATGTTATATCCTAAGGATGACTTTAATTAATTAATTTAATTATAAAACACAGTGAAAATAATAAATTAATAAAATAAGTCACTTTATTTATTCGGCCTAACCTTCCAGATGTTTCCTAGAGCACTTTATAAGGCAGTTGGTTGGGTGAAGTAAATCATCATCAAATGTTTGGAATTTCATTATTTCTTTTGTCAGAGGCATGCAAGCTAAAGGAGTGTACAATTCCGGTGGTGAGACTATCTACCCTAGTTTGTAGTTGGAAATATCATTTCAGATATTCCACTTTGTACCTACTATAGATTATACATATTTGTGAAGTATGCATTCGAAGACAAATTTGCAGAAATAAGATATTCACACGCCTGTGGTCATTTATATCTTGAGATTCTTAACTTGGGAAAATATAAGTTTACTCTAAAATATAATATTATTGTCCTTGGTCCCTATTGTTCATGTTATCTTTGTATATTTTGATATCTATCATATGCTTTATATGTTATGATTTATAGGATATTATTTATAATATTATTACTGAGAGTTTAAGTGCAACCAGGTGAAAATATTGTGCAGCGGCTCAATATACCATCATGGGCTAGATTAATATTTATATAGTTGGAAAATAAATATTTTGGTGGTGTGATATTACTTAACAAAGTTAATATGACTGGGCAGTATATTAAATCAATGGTTAATTGAGAATGTTGGGCATAGTATTTTGTGTTGGACCCAACATCCACAAATCAAAGGTTATAAACCTGAATAAGGGATGCCATCAAATATTCATATTTTTGACATTAGAAACTAAGAAGTCAAAGATTAATATTTGTATCAGCTTTAATTAAGTATCCGAAAGATAAAATTGTGATTGCTTTATCAGTACGACAGTAGTCAATAATAAATATTTGTATCGGCTTTAATTAAGTATCTAGAACATAAAATTGTGATTGCTTTATCAGTACGATAGTAGTATCAGGTGAAGATGTTTCTAGGTTGTATCTCAATATTGGCATGAACATTCATGTTTCATGAGCTCCTATTGAGGGGTCAACTTGCATATTTTCTAGTAACCAATATAATAGTGTATGATTAGTGAAGATTCAACAAACTGGATATCTTTGCTTTACATGTGTTGGATATTCTCACTATGTGCAATTCACTAGCTTAAGCCCTTGAAGAAATCCATGTCAAGGTGCAAAGAGACCCTCATATACTAAGTGAACAAACATCTACAGTCATATTGCCTGTACCAAGGGACCATAAGCATATAAAGGTTCTAATTGTGAAAAACACCATTCGAGGAGTCTGAGATGAACTGGGGCCAACAAATCATATTTGGTAAAGGGAAAAGTTAGAGAAGATTGTAGTTGGAACTATACCTTTCCAAGTGCTACTATGATTTCAAAGGGATAGAGAAATACTTGCCTTGTTATTCTATTAACTGATTAAGGAATAATTTTTTTCTCAATATGAATGTGTGGAAGGATGCAGTTATTATCATTTAGTCAATGCTTTATTTTCAAACATCAAGACAATCTATTTCCCCTGCATCCCTAAAACTAAAAATTTTAAAGTATCAAGCACGCCACTATGAAAACATCACTCAAGGAAGATATTGGAAAATTATTGGTTCAAATCAATCAAGGATATCTCAGATTTTTGGAAAAAAACAAATTATGACACTCAAATTTCTTTCAAAACCTGATACTTGCAAATACAATAAAATTAAAAGCATACCACCCTCTAGATTGGTTCAGTCATTTTCTATTCTCTATTAATGTCTTAACAACAATATGCCAACAGGAAATTCTAGTTATACACTCCTATGATGTCTCTCTCTTGTCTGAGACCTCGATACAACATCCAATCCAAAGTTGTCTTTGAAGTGTATTGCTTCCAACATTGGTAAACATATCCAGGGTGCTGCACCTCAGCTTGCCTCCACAAAAAATTCAACAAGCAACCAAAAAATAGGATATAATATGAGAAGTTAAACAATTTGCATAGCTATGCTAAGTTTTATAGAATCTATCAAATGAGAGAATGATTTAGCAACAATACTAATTGCAATGATGACATTACTAGCATTAATCCATAATATATTCCACTACAAGGCATTTATGGCCAAGCACACATATGCCAACTACCAAGGTAATAACTCTCTACTATCAATGCCCATAGACAAAATAAGATTGACAGTTCCAACCGGTGCTGAGATGGGAGGGGTGAATCAACACCTCTAAAAACTTTTTCTCTCTAAATCCAGTGAAGTAAACTTACATCACAAAAGGCAAGCAGGTTTAAACAAATAATAACAGTAAGTAAACAATCACAAAGTGACACCAGATTTAACACATGAAAACCTGGTTAGGGTAAAAACCACTGTGTGAGGAGACCTCATAAATTTTGCACTCTCTTGGAGTACGCCCTATTAGGAGCCTTCCCAGTTAAAAGATAAAAGCGCACTTGCTAGATGTGACCTGGTCAAGGGATTTGCTACAATAAGGTCTCTTAGGACCTGCCTGGTTAAAGGACTTTAAACACCTTGAAGGATGTCACCCAGTTAAGGAATTTTGATACAAGGGACCTATTAGAGTCCACCCAAATACTGGGATTTGTCTATTGTAGTTTGCTAGAAAATAGTAGAAGTGTGATCTTTACAGATGGCTTTACTTAGCCTGATAAGATCTCTATTTGTGCTCAACTGAGAATCATCACCAGTCATCGTAGGTGTATTCTCATCTACTGTTGTGCTGCTTTGCACAATCTTTTATCTCTCTTTCTCTATTTTCTTTTACTCCTGCTTCTGTAGCATATAAGTTCACTCTTTTTCTTGGCAGAATGAAGGCAACTCTTCTCAACAAGCATAAGAATATATACAGTTTTTTTGCCCTAACTGTGCCTCAAATGCATGACCTAATCTTGAGATCTTATGAATACATCACTCAATGGAGTATTGGTTCACTGATCAAACATCCGATGCATGGTCTAACTTTATCTACTTCATGAAGAAAATAACAGTTGTGTGTCAGGCAACCTTCCTTCATAGGAGATAACACCTTGATTTAAAGCCACTGAATCTAGCTTTAAATCCTTTAGTCGCGCCTCAAGAAACCATTGATTCTAGCTTTAAATCATTTTCTTGTGCCTCAAACCGATCACCAAGACAACTCAAGATCGCCCGGATTTACTGCAATAAATCCCGATAGAAAGAGCTGGTTGGAACAGATAGTTGACAGTTGACTATGACTTCCTTGGTTCATACCAGAGTCTTATAATATATTCAGTTGAGTCCTTCGATCTGTTACAGTCTCTTTCTTGTCTTACCAATTGCATTGTCCTCAGTGTGCTTCCTCTTTGTTGATGTTAGTTTTGTACCACTACATAACATATAGCAATTGAATACTTGATATAGAATACCAAACACTCAACCCTCTCTTGAAAATTATATACTCATGAAGAACATGAGAAAACTCCAAGGTTCCTTACACCTATGGATACTAACTCAGTTATATTAATGTGATTTTTTAGTTAATCATGTAGGTGGGCTTACGTTGTTCTTTCAAAGATAACTTGGTGGTACTTCACTTGCTTGACTTGTTCTTTTCTCCTTGATCACTTCACTTTCAACTACTACCACTAACTCCTTACTGGTCTACTACTACTATGAATGAAGAAAATAGCAAATGGACGGGGATCCAACCAAATGAAAGTTTTCCTGTGGTGCTACCTCCATAGGTGCAATGATTCAAGGGGAATTGGACTAGATTACCACACAAGGCTTCCTAACAAGCCGCTAGGATGCTCGTGGCCTAGTATATAGATCCCTATCAAATATTCACTAACATCACCATACAACTAGCCATCTACTTCTACTCTAACAACATGAAATGAAATCCTACTTTAATTTGAGAGATGGGAAGAAACATGCAATACACCAAAATGATCATGTATATCCACCATGCAAACCACAACAATGAATAGAGAATAATTTTGATAGTATTTTGGCAACAATTCTCCAACATAACTCCCTTTACAAATGAGAACAAATGGCCTTATATAGAGGCTCAAAATTACAATGAGTGGCCAAGATTAAGGGGCAAAATCAAGGGCCAAGATTCAACCTTACAAACCCTAATTAGGGTTACCATCTTTCAACCAATTACATGAGGGCACCAACTTTGTGGGTCAATGAGAAAATTACAATAATCTATCAACCAATGAGAACATAGGACACTTGGCATGATTTGATTGCATGCACATGAAATTGCCACCTCATCAACCTTATCTTATAAATTTATTTAATCCTTGAGATGAGGTGAAGCCTTGGATGCTTGAGCTCGTCCTTAGAAACTTTCTCATCACCACTTGAACTTGCTTGTACCTAATGTCCTAACCTTGAAAGGGTGAGGTCTCCATGCACTTGGGGTAATCTTGCCTTGGCCTTGGTGGCTTGCCTAGATGTGAACCTTCTTGCAATTTGAGAGCCTTGCTCTTGGCCACCCCCTTGAAATCGAACTTGAACTCTTTCAACCTTTCGTCTCGCCTTCCTCCTTCACTATCCCTGTCTTCCTTTAACCTTCCTGGTCTTCCCTAACCTTCTTACTCAAATTCAGTTTGCATGCACCCCCCTCTGCTTCAATACTCTTGGGTTTTGGGGACACCTGCCTTGGCCATTCCTCCTGCAAGGCCCACAATCCACCCATTACTTGATTTGAAATAATC
The DNA here is from genome assembly GCA_027943335.1 of Chamaecyparis obtusa. Classification (NCBI taxonomy): domain Eukaryota; kingdom Viridiplantae; phylum Streptophyta; class Pinopsida; order Cupressales; family Cupressaceae; genus Chamaecyparis; species Chamaecyparis obtusa. The sequence continues at coordinate 697,155 of BSBK01003874.1, forward strand.
ATTAAGTTCATCAATTGCCTCCTAGCTAGTTAGTGAGTTGGTTCCTTCACCGCCTAATTAAGCTATGTGGAGTTCATCTTACATTTGAAATTATGTGAATTGTTCATTAAGTCCATTTTTAATAGATAATTACAACTTAGTTTGTGTGTTGATCAATCTTATCATCCAAGTTATGATTGTTTTGTTTGTATCAATTTGTAGTCCATTCTTATCTTTCCTCTTAATGTGATTAAATCTAATTACTAGTTTTCTTTGTTTTCTTTGCAATGAAAGAAAACAACTAACCAAGGAAAGAAGACACACAAGTCCACTCCATAGAGCTCACCACCGAGGGTAGACTCCTAAACATGGAGGGCCAACCACATAAAGAAAAGTTCAAGTCCCAGTTCCTATTACATTGGTGTAATGTTCCAACACCTACCTCTTGACCTTTAGAACTTACCTACTTAGCCTATTACAACTTATCAACAAAATGCATGACCCTCTTAGGTGCTAGAACCCTCTCAAATCTAACCAAGCTAGCTTGCATGAATAGCCAAGCCTTGCCTAGCCTCAAATATCTTCAAATCTCTTCCAACCTGCAATGAAACCTGCTTCCTCGCTTGTACCTACAATGAAAATATGGAATGGAGGGTGGGGGTGAAGTGGATGTAAGTGAAAGATGGAGATGGAGGATGGAGCTATGAAAATGTGGTGGCAACCTGTCTCCTTATCCTTCTTGGCCAAGGGGGAGGAGCTCTCCATCAACTTGTCTCTCAACTGTATCATGTTCACTGTGCCAATGCTGGTGTCCCTCACTTGCTTCAATTTTGAGAAGAAAGTGGTCTTGGCATCATGTCTTCCTTGTCTTACTTGGTATGCATTTCCCTTTGGGTTCTTGCTTGCACTAGCATCCACCATCCTAAATATTTATTTCTGCCCCTTCTTTCTACAGTAAGGTGGGATTACACTTATCTCTACCCCTTCGCCTAGGGATGATCAAACATATTTCTGCCTCACCAATTCCTATCACACTACACTTATCTCTGCCTCTTCGATTAAGGATGGACTACCACTTATTTCTACCTCTTCGTTACCTATGAGATGGACTACACTTATATCTCTCAACTTCATTCCTAGGGGTGGGACTACCACTTATATCTCTTTTCTCCAAATCCTAAACGGAAACTACACTTATATCTCCCAACTTCAAGCCCTAGATGAAATGATGAAGTGATGAATGGATGATGCAAAAAGAAAATAGGAAAAATGTACCAAGCAAGAACAAGGAGAAAATCTGCCTTTTAGACCAGCCTTCACCCTCAAGCATGAAGATCCTCCTCTACACCAACAAATTCTCCTCCAAAGAAGAAGAAGACAACACCAAAAATGCACTCCTCCACCAAAAGAAGAAAGTCACCCCTTGCTAAATGCACTCCTCCTTGCAAAATTTTGCTCTTTTGCTACTCCAAGAGCTCCTCCTTAGCTGCCAAGAGACAAGTGAGAAATGAATGAGAAAATGAGGAGACAAGCCCTCCTTTTATACTAATGTTTTGCCTCTTCAAATAGGGCCGACCTGCATTAGAGGGAAAATAAAATTAATTAAATTGTCAAACATATAACCCAAATTAAATGCATTAAATCACATAGCCTTGGGTATTTAATTTTAATTTAAAATTGGGCCAGCCTATTGCAAAAACAAAAATCTATGCAATAGCATGTTAATTTTCTTTTTAAAATGAAATTGGGCCACTCCAAAAAATGATCCATATGGGGCCCCTAAACATTGAAATTAACCAAGCCATGGCCCCAAAAAATTAAATTAATTTAAGGAAAGGGCAGATTTAAATTAAGAGAGCCACTTGCATTGAATTGTGCAAAATTATGGATTTAAATTAGCCAAATCCGAAATTACCATAGGCCCTAAAATTGAAATTTTGAAAAAAGGTCATTTAGGCTTCTAAGATAGCTTTAAACCTTCCCCATTGTGGACCCAATAACTTACCTTGAATTTCACACCTCTTAGGCCTTAAAATACATTGAATTTAACACACAAAGGGGCCCAAATTAAATTTTTAAATTACAAACACTCAGCCCAAAAATATGATTTTATTTATTTTAAAATTGTCAAATTAATGCATAAAACTTGCAAGTGGGGTTAGAATTGATGGCTACCTTGGGTGATGAAAATTTTATGTTTGTTGTGCCCAATACCAAGCAAAAATAAAAAATGGGAAGGGGCTGCCAGCTGTAGCTTTTTTTTTTCATTTTATAAATTTAAAATTTTTTCCCAAGAAAAATTGATTGCAGCCCATTTAAGTCATAACAACACCATCCCAAAATCAAAATCTGCCAGCCAATTAAAATTCAAATAAATTTTAATTCCACTTCCAACTTTCATTTACTCTTTTTCCCCATTTAAAATTTTGAAAATCCCACTTGGCAATTTAAATTTTTATTATTTTTCAATTCAAAAATTATTTAGCAATTTAATTTCCATTTGGCAGTTAATTTTTTTTTCGCAATTTATCTCCATTTGGCAATTAATTTCAAATTTGGCCATTTAATTTTTTCATTTAATCTCCATTTTCACCACCCAAAAATTTACAAGGTTTCCCCAAAAATATCCAAATTCACAATTAAATTTTGGAAAATGTTCAAGTTATGCAATTATATCAATTTTCCAAAATTCATCCAAGTCTAAAAAAATATTGCAAATTTATCATCTCAAAACCCCAGGGTTACTCCAAAACTCACTAAGGCATCCGAATACCCGGATCTAGGAAAATTGTCAAGCCCCGCTCAAAAATTGGGGGGTCCCCATATTATTTGGGGCAATGGTGTGAAAACCTCACAACACTCTTGCATGGATTATCGGTTACATTGTCTCAGTTGTGTTATAGACACTGGTTGGATATTGCTTTTAGCGGTACTTGTCTATACCAATTGTAATTCGATCCTTGGTTGATACTAGAATACTCTCTTCCCTAATTGAGTGCATTGCCCAGTTACTGATGCTTAGTGTAGTGACCGGTTACAATGGATTACAATTATTCTTTTCTTGTCGAACCAGCCTCTCTTGATGTAGATTTTCTTAGAGCTTTAGCTTGTATAGAGATGACAAATCTCTATCCTCTTTTGTCAATCAATGACAATACTTGGACCAGTAGAAAGCTTACCGGTTACCATCATTTGATGTTAACAATCTCCCCCTTTGGCATTGATGGCAAAACTCAAAACTTTGAAGGGCATTTGGAGTCTTGCATTACTTCCCCAGTTTACCAATCGGTTTGATTGCCGATTGCCGATTGCCACAATCTCTTATCTCCCACTTTTTGACAATACTCCCCCTACGAGCAGCAGTCCTTTTCATCAATTCATAAAAGATAAGGTGTAACCTTCTGTTGAATCATAATGAACTGATGACTCCCTGTTGATGATTACTAATGATCTGAGAGGGGTACAACCCCCAGTCTACCTCTGAGATACTCAAAAGTATTCTTTGGTAATGGCTTGATAAATATATCAGCAATCTATTTTTTGGTGGGGAGATACTCCAATCTTACTTCTTTATCATGTACTAATTCTCTCAAGTAGTGATACTCGATGGCAATGTGCTTGGTCTTGGAGTGCATAATAAGATTTTTGGATATGTTGATGGCATTGGTACTGTCACAATGAATTGTGATCGGTTCAAGTACCTGTTCCTGAATACCTTCCAGTAGTTGTTTGATCCAAATCACCTATGTGCAGTTGATTGCAGCAGCAACATGTTCAACTTTAGCAATGGACTATGAAATGCAGTTTTGTTTCTTACTTGTCCACAAGACAATCCTCCCACCTAGAAAGAATGCCCCACCGCTTATGCTCTTTCTGTCATCAATGTTCCCAGCCCAGTCTGCATCAGTGTAGACTTTTATTTGGACTAGTCCCTTGTGTGGAAACCACAAGCCATATTCCTCGGTTCCTTTTAGATATCTGAAGATTCTCTTTACTGCCATCAAATGTGTTTCTTTGGGATTAGCTGAGAATCTTGCCACTATGCCAATTGCATGAGCAATGTCTAGTCTGCTTTGAATAGCATACTGCAATTTTCTTATCATGGACCGATACATTATTTCATTTACTTCTTTGGCATCATCCTCTTTTGATAACTTGAGATTAGTTATCATTGGAGTTCCAACTGGTTTGGATTCTTCTAGTCCAAAAGTCTTAAGAATTTCTTTTATGTACTTGGACTGAGAGATGAAGATACCTTCTTTTGGCTGATGGACCTGTAGTCCAATAAAGAATTTTATGGGCCCAATCATAGACATCTCAAATTCCTTCTTCATTTCTTAAGCAAAGGCTTTGCTCATCCTGTCATCTCCTCCAAAAATGATGTCATCAACAAAGATTTCAGCAATTAGATTTCCATCTTTTCCAATTTTGAGATACATATTGTTATTTTCACTGGTTCTTGTGAATTCAATGGTCAGAAGGTATGAATGCAACCTTTCATACCAAGCCCTTGGAGCTTGCTTAAGCCCATAGAGAGCCTTTTTTAGTATGCAAACCATATCAGTCTTTTGAGCAGATGTAAACCCTTCTAGTTTCTCAATGTAGACCTCCTCCTCCGGTATTCCATTGAGGAACTCCGACTTCACATCCATCTGGTAAACTTTAAACCTTTTGTGAGCTACATAGGCAAGAATAATTCTTACCCCTTCCAATCTAGCCACTGGTGCAAAAGTTTCTCCATAGTCTAGTCCAGCTTCCTAAGCATATCCTTTGCAAACCAGTCTTGCTTTATTCCTAATGACTTTACCATCCTCATTTAATTTGTTCCTATAGACCCATTTTGTCCCAATGACATTTTTGTCTTGAGGTCTAGGCACAAGTTCCCATGTATCATTCTTCTCTATTTGTTTGATTTCTTCATCCATGGCCTTGACCCAATTCTCATCTTCCAAGGCTTCTCTGGTGGATTTGGGCTCAACACATGAAAGCAAACAGATGTTCTCTTTGGACTTCTTCCTATTCAAGATGTTCTGATGTTTTTCACCATTTATATTGTCAGTAGGATGATATGTGACATACCTTGGAAGAATAGGTCTCTGTTCCCGGTCTGGTTCTTCCGGTTGAGCATTATCTTCATCATGGTTTGCAACATCAACTTGTTCACCATCTTGTGTCAACCTGTTGGGTTCAGGTAAATTCTCTTGCTCCAGATGTCTGTCCATGTGTATTTCTCCTTCATCTTCAGTCATAGCTTCGTTGAACTCAAAGGCATTCCCTTTGTTTGGGCCTTGAAGACTGTTATGATCACCATGATCGGTCTTCATTTCTGGTTCTGAAGATTCAAAAACTTTTATATTAATTCTTTCAACTATCTTCCTTATTCTTTTGTTTAGACACTGATAGGCCTTACTTTTGGTAGAGTAACCCAAGAATGTTCCCTCATCGCTCTTGGGATCAAACTTCCCAGAGTACATATCTCTTTTAACGTAGCACTTACTACCAAAGATTTTGAAGTAGCCTACACTGGGAGTATGCTTGAACCAAAGTTCATAAAGAGTCTTACCAGTTCCCTTTTTGACTTGAACATGGTTAGATGTGTAGACTACAGTACTGATAGCTTCCCTCCAGAAGTGATGAGGCAGATCTTTTTGAATCAACAATGTTCTAGCACAATCAATTAGTGTTCTATTTCTTCTTTTTGCTACTCCATTTTGTTGAGGAGTCCTTGGTGTAGATAGCCGACTTTTTATTCCATGTTCCTCACAGTAGTGAGTGAACTCTTGAGAGGTAAATTCACCTTTGTTTGATCTTAGACACTTCAAGCTTTTACCGGTCTCTTTTTCCACTCTAGCTTTGTAGATTTTGAACATGTGGAAAGCTTTTGATTTCTCCTTAAGAAAGAGTGTCCACATCATTCTGGAGAAGTCATCCACAAAGAGCATAAAGTACTGGTCTCCATGGTAGCTCTTTGTTCTCATTGGTCCACACAGATCAGTGTGCACCAGGTCTAGAACATTCTCAGCAGAGGACTTACTGTTGAAAGATGTTCCGATCAGCTTTCCTAACTAACAATCTTCACAAACACCCTTGATGGGCTTTGTAATCTTAGGAAGTCCTCTTACCATTTTCTTTTTGCTCACTTTGACAATACTGTCAAAGTTTATGTGGCAAAGCCTCCTGTGCCATAACCAATTATTGTCTTCTTTGGAGATAAGGCAGATTTTGCTTGATTTGCCTTTGACCGAAGCAATCACACAAGCTCCTTCCATTGAGTCTAGGTAGAACAGATTGCCTTTGCTTTTTCTACCGGTTCCAACATGGGTTCCAAACTGATTCTTTATGATGCAAGAACCTTGTCCGAATTCCAACATGAATCTTTTGTTATTCAGTTGTGCAACACTCATCAAATTGTACTTGAGTCCTTCAACCCAGTACACATTTGCACATATAGCATTGTTGCAGAGAGCAATAGATCATTTACCTTTGATAGTACAGGGAGCATTGTTCCCAAAGGTAACTGAACCACTGTCATTGAGCTCCAAGTAGATAAACTTGTTCTTGTCACCAGTCATGTGGTGAGTGCATCCACTATCAATGATCCAGTCATCATGCTAATGGGATCTTGATATAAGTGCAACTTCTTCTATTACTGGGCTTTCCTCCTTTATTGCAACAAATGCAATTTCTAGATCCTCCAAGTCTTTAGATATTATATATGTGACTCCTTCTGCAAGATAGCACTCCTTCTTTGCTTTATTCTTGAACCAGTCTATTTTATCTTTATGTTCATTATCAGGACATCTTGTAGCAATATGACCTATTTTATTGCAAGAGAAGCATTTCAAAGGGAGCTTTCCCTTGTATTTCCCTTTCCCTCTGGGAATCTTCTTGCAATGAGTGCTTCAAACTCTTATTGTTCCATCTCTTCTGAGAGTAGATTCTCAGCAAGGCTGCCAATCTTACCGGTAGAGCAGTTACCAGTTTCTCTTCCCTTTTTAGTGGAAGAGATATTGGTAGAAGACTTGAAAGTTGCTTCCTGAATAGGTAAGCTATTATCAAAATTACTTAATTCAAAGGCAGTCAGCTTACCGATTAGGGAGTCTAGAGTGACTTGATCTTTAGTCACCGATCTGAGCTCTTGAATGGTAGAGATCTTGATAGCATACTGAGGTCTGAGAGTTCTCAGTATTTTGCTGATTACTTCCTCTTCACTGAGCTTTCCTCTAGCGCATCTAATGGAATTGATCACTTCTTTGATCTGGTTGTTGTATTGCTCGATGTCTTCTCCTTTATTCATCCTCATATTGTCATACTTTCCTCTAAGGCTTTTGAATTTGGCTCTTTGAACATTAGGATCCCCTCCATAGGCTATTTGCAGCTTGCCCCACATCTTGAAGGCAGATTCAAGATGTTCAATTTCAGCATAGACATGATCAGGTAGCGTGCTAGCTATCATATCCATAGCTGTCATGTGCTTGATCTTGATCTTCTACTCATCAGGTGTCAACATGACAAAAGGTTCAGTGTACTCATTGGCAACATGATTCCAGTATTGATCTCTAGTGGTCTTCATATATAGTTTCATTCTACTACACCACAAGGTGAAGTTTTCCTTTGAAAACTTTGGTCCTTCCATTCTCATCATCTTAACTTTTTCTTTGAGCGGTTAAGCGGCAAAGAAAACAAGATGAGGCTCTAATACCAATTGACAGTCCCAACTAGTGCTAAGAGCAGAGGGATGAATCAGCACCTCTAAAAACTTTTTCTCTCTAAATCCAGTGAAGTAAACTTACAGCACAAAAGGCAAGCAGATTTAAGCAAATAATAACAATAAGTAAACAATCACAAAGTGACACCAGATTTATCACATGGAAACCTAGTTAGGGTAAAAACCACAGTGTGAGGAGACCTCACAAATTTTGTAGTCTCCTAGAATACGCCCTGTTAGGAGCCTTCCTGATTAAAGGATAAAAGCGCACTTGCTAGATGTGACCCGATCAAGGGATTTGTTACAATAAGGTCTCTTAGGACCTGCCTGGTTAAAGGACTTTAAACACCTTGAAGTATGTCACCTGGTTAAGGGATTTTGATACAAGGGACCTATTAGAGTCCACCCATATACTAGGATTTGTCTATTGCAGTTTGCTAGAAAATAATAGAAGTGTGATCTTTACAGATGGCTTTACTTAGCCTGATAAGATATCTATTTGTGCTCAACTAAGAATCATCACCGGTCGCCACAGGTGTATTCTCATCTACCGTTGTGCTACTTTGCACAATCTTTTATCTCTCTTTCTTTATTTTCTTTTACCCCTACTTCTGTAGCATATAGGTTCACTCTTTTTCTCAGTAGAATGAAGGCAATTGTTCTTCTCAACAGGCATAAGAATATATACAGTTTTGTTTCCCTAACTGCACCTCAAATGCATGACCTAATCCTGATATCTTATGAATACATCACTCAATGGAGTATTGGTTGACTGATCAAACATCCGATGCATGCTCTAGCTTTATCCGCTTCATGAAGAAAATAGCAGTTGCGTGTCAGGCAACCTTCCTTCATAGGAGATAACACCTAGATTTAAAGCCACTGAATCTGGCTTTAAATCCTTTTCCTGCGCCTCAAACCGATCACCAAGACAACTCAAGATCACCCGGATTTACTGCAATAAATCCTGGTAGAAAGAGCTGGTTGGAACAGATAGTTGACAATTGACTATGACTTCCTCGGTTCATACCGGAGTCTTATAATATATCCAGTTGAGTTCTTTGATATTTTGTAGTCTCTTTCTTGTCTTACCGATTGCATTGTCCTTGGTGTGCTTCCTCTTGCATGGATTACTAGTTACATTGTCTCGGTTGTGTTATATACACTAGTTGGATATTTCTTTTAGCGGTACTTGTCTATACCGATTGTAATTCGGTCATTGGTTGATACTGGAATACTCTCTTCCCTAATTGAGTGCATTGCCCGGTTACTGATGCTTAGTGTAGCGACTGGTTACAATGGATTACAGTTATTCTTTTCTTGTCAAACCAACCTCTCTTGATGTAGATTTTCTTAAAGATTTAGCCTGTATAGAGATGACAAATCTCTATCCTCTTTTGCCAATCAATGACAATACTTGGACCGGTAGAGAGCTTACCAGTTACCATCATTTGATGCTAACAAAGATATCATGAAGCTCGCCATATCAGATTTGTCCATCATAAATGTTGATAAAACTATACAAACTCCAATGCACACTAATAACAAGGTGCAAGATGGAGTTTTTTAAATCATCTTCAATGGTTATCAACTATCTCTAACTTTCTGATTGTATCTAAAAGTGCAAAAAAGACTACCTTGATATTATCCTCCCTTAGAATATGGAGAAATGCATTTGGAAAAATGAAGAGAAACTCATTTTAATTGCAATATTATAGCATTTAATTGTGAGTCCGTAAGCTCATTATGGTAAGCAATAGCTAAAGAAAAGCAGGGGTTGTAAAATAAAATACACTGCTTTTACAAGAGAGAGTATATTTACATGTATTAAAAGAGCAGCTATTTATGTAACATTCATCACTTCTATTAAAAAGGAGAAACATGTCCATATGACATTTTCCTTTTAAAACTTGTGATGTCTTGCAGCCACAAAATAACTTGTCCCTCTTCCACAAAAGTTTTTATAGTGACAAAAGGAATAAGGAGCACAACTGGCTTTGTAGGGGAACTCATCACATTCCCAAAGCAATGTGGGATACATATTTCTCAAGTAGAAGCTAAATAGACAATTGGCTACACCTATGTAGGTATATGCTCAAATAAATGATCATAAGCTCAAAACCACTGAATATAGACCACGGATGATTGTGTAGGCTATTGAACAAGGTTCCTTACACATCCAACTACCAAGCCATTTTGGGCATCCAAAAGAAAAAGCAATTATCTAGTCAACGAAAATAGAAAATTGCCTTAAATGGAAAGTGGGTGGGTGTCCAACCTACTTACTTTTAAGCAAATGTTTTTTTTCTACAACTGAAATTTGAAGGCAAGTCAGATGCTAATATCATGAAGAAATGAAAAAAACATTTTAGTCTAACATTACACTTGTAGAATATTTTTTGTTCTTGTCATGTATTGCAAACATTGAAGGTCTAACTATCACTTATGTAACTCCCAAGCATATTCTCCTTCCAAAGAATAAGCAATTGAGTAAGTTAATAAATCATAAGTGAATTTAATCTATTGTTAAAGGGTCGCCCTATCTACTTTTGATCCCTCTTAACCTACTTTGGCCCCTCCAAGATCTTCCTATAATTCCCTTATCTACTTTTATGTTATATACAAGGTATAACATATAGTATTCCTTGCTTCAGTAATTTATTGAATTTATTCACTTGCAATTACAAGTTTTCAACTCCTTATATTACCTTTGCATATATCATGGCCTTAAGTGGAAATTAAAAATGGTGTAAGGTTAACCCCATTTCCTTTTACTCTTTGTATATTTGAACTTTTGACTTACATTCTCATGGTCTAGGCTCATGCAAAAACATTCTCCTAGACATCAATTTTTTGGTTTTGGGCTCATAGAAGATCTTAAAGTGTGATATTTTAAGGAAGACTAATATATGAAATTCAATTTAAGAAGTTATAATCTACAATTATCGTCTCAAAGTAAGCATATTGTGTGCACATTTCTTAGTATCAAAATGTATTTATTTGTATATGACCATGTAAAATATATAGATATATACCTATAGAAACTAGTACTTCTTTGAGTAATATAATTAATATGATAGAAAACTTACTTAATATTAATACTTGGGTTAATTTCAAGGTCCTTTGGGAACTATTAGAACTTAATCTATGTTAATCTACGACACAGCGTGCAAAACTAGTGAAAAATGTACTTGGGATTAGGTGGTTGGCTTAATAACCTTGTTAATTTGAATGTTGTGATGTTGGTTTTATCTCTTGTGGTGTCTTCTACTAATTTTCTATGAAGATCACCTGCACAGACACCCCCTATTGATGTTAGTGGCAGGAGTTGTCTCCTAATTCGAACTCAATCATATGCCTTATGAAGCTGACTCGGGTAGAGTGTCAGTTCACCTAACTAATATATATCTTTATTATTAATGTCGACTCTTAAAGTTACCTCAATTTGAAAGAGGTCAAACCTTCAATGAAAATCCACATCTAAGGATATATATTCAAATCAATCTCCTCCTTATTGGGATTGATATAGATTTTTGATCTATTGTAAATCACATCTTCGAGTAGATCAGATATTCAAGTTCTCAGGGGAGACAATCGTGTATTGTCTATGGTTGGGAGAGAGAATCATTGCCTATGGTTAAACAAGCACATAAACAACATGGCATCAGAGAAGGTTCTCCTGCTAGCCTATGAGGTTTCAGTGTTCACGTTTGTGCAAAATTTGGAAGTCTCCATTGGAGATAAATTTCAAGCTTCGGGTATTTTGGATCTGTCAATTAGAGAATGAATAATATTTATTCAGAAAAAATAGAGGTTTTATCAAGAAAGAGTGGTATAATATTAGTGGCATATGTATGTTTGGTCTATGACATATTTTCATGATTTTTATTGATGCAGTGAATGCCAAATAGCAGATTTATTTACTGGAGAGTTCTGAAGTTTATTTTGTTGTAATATAATATCTTTATCTTGGTCGCTGGTTTTATTTCCTAAGAAGATATTTTATATTGTTTGGAGGATTATATTATACAGTGATCATTTTAATATTTCTAGGCTTCATATATTGGAGTTTGTGGGTCCCGATTAAGTGGAGAATTAATATTTTTGGTTGTTTCAAAAGTTTTGTAGGAAGAAGTTAATTGAAAGGAAATATTCAAGTTATCAGGTTGAGTACTTTTCCCTATTGAAACTACATCATAGCAGCTAGGCAATTAATATTTATAGAATAATCCTTGTCATGATTTATTTAGTAAAGCAAACATTAACATTATTGTGGAAAATGCTAACATCATATATTTTGATAAATATTTCTATCGGCCTTCTAACTTTCTATTGTTTGGTTTTTCTATGAAAAGACAATTTGGGTAGTGTTAAATATTGATATATATTAAACATTAAAAAATCACAAGGTGATTTGGTAGGTAGATAAATAAATATCACCCCCTTTGTGCATGGGAAGATATTATAAGTTTGATGATTTGCACTTGAGCCATAGTTGGCGAGCAAGGTTCATAACCAAATATTGTTGAGAATATGGAATACATCTTCCCATGTAAAGTTTGAAAATGAAATATTGTAATGTTTCCATGAATGTTTGGGGAAATACTTTGTATGTTTGGTCAGTACTGTTCATTGCAGGAACACACTCTATGGCAGCATGAACTCAAACTCCTGAAATTTCAGTAGAAATTCGTAGATATTTAAAGGCAATATTGGGGTTTCAATAAAATATTGGCAATATATTTAAGATGAAGACTTCATCGATGACTATTGATTGAGATAAATATTTCCATCGAGAGGTGATATAATATTATCAACTATACATTACGGCCTAGAAAATAAATATAAAAATAAAAGCAAATAAAGTTTATACTTTTGGAATTTTGATTACTGTGAATAATATTTCATGGTGCAGCCATGTTTCTTGATAAAAGTGAAAGAGCATATTGTCATCACTCTTTGTCAATAGAACAACTCTAGTTTGGTTTCATCATAAGTTTCATATTAGGAGCCCTAGGTGATTGAGACATAATTTTGGGTATTGTTCTATCCTTCTTCTGAGATCTAGGCTCTAACTTACAGCAGTTGTGAGAATATCTAAGTGACTTAAAGATTTAACAAACAAATTTCCCCTCTTTATGTTACCTCTTTGTCAGGGTGTATTTGGGAGGGCTTCGATATAGAGTTTAGGACACATCTTGGACAATTCTATATATGTTCTAAAGATGTCCAGGTCTGCAATTCCCTTTTATGACTAGTGAAGACTAAACAAGTCAGTTGGAAGGTCTCTTAGAACCATCTGTTGTGCCTTCAACAAACTTACATACAGAGAGTTCCTTCTCTTAGTTGAGTATCTATACACAAGTACATTGAGTTTCATCCTTTTCATTTTCATATGAAAGCTTGTACCTGTAGTCTGATTTGAATATATGGGTTGAAATACAAAATTAATGTGTTTGGAAGCAGCCTCTACCTATATAGAGAGAGGATTGTCAATGGAGATAGATTCTTCCTATATCTATGGAGTGAATGGAAGATACATTTGCATCAAGATTTTGTATTCCTTGAAATTGGTGATAACAAGGTAAGACCCTTACTGCTCTTTGTTGAAGGGAGATGGTTTGCACAAACTTCGGCATCATGCCATTTCATTGTTGAATGATAAAGGTAGGTGATGTGGTGTGGAGAAGTGTTGCAAGGGGTGAGAGGTGTGTTTCCCGAGTATGGGATTATTCCCACAGTTGACATGGATAACTACGATGGGATGTGGTTGTCATCCCTAGGTGAGGGACATGAGGTTTCAGACTTGGTAACACTACATTACTTTGTCTTAGTGAAACATTTTATTGAGGGTGATTTGAGTTTGTCATTTTTGAGGAGCTTTTCCTAGAAGATGTAAGGCACTTGGAGGAAAGTTTCAGAGTGGGAACCCATTGATTCTTACTTTAGTTTGTTGTTGCTCAAAAAATTGGTGCATTGATTGCATGTCTATTCAACATCCTCCAACATTGTTGTCTAGAGCATGAAGATTTGTTAAATCAATGAAGATTATGATGTGTATGAACATCCTAAACTAGCCACCCCTGCAATTCCATCACTATACTCTGAGGTACATATATATTAGACTATTGGGTTGTGAGTTTCTACTATGTAGAGGTTGCTAGGAGAAGTTGGGTTCATGAAGAGAAGGTTTACACACCTAGAAGAAGTTTCAATTGGCTTTGGAGGTTTCTACTATTGTCACCTATTAACAGACCAGCAATATTAATTCTAAAGTGTATGATGATTTTGGATCTTTGGAGTGTTTGTATGAGGTGTCTTTAGGTGTGGATTCTATCTATAATTACTTTGGAGAGGTTTAGGAGCAACCACAATATGTGTTGTGTGTTGTCCATGCATGCCAAGACACTATTGTTTCAAATTCTGAAGATAAAAGTATACGAGTGTGGGATATGTCCAAATGTATAATTATTCAAACTTTTCATAGAGAACATGATCGGTTCAGAATTATTTTTGCACATCCAAAAGTGAACCTTTTGGAAACCAAGCATGATAGTGGAATGATTATCTTCATATTGGAGAGAGAGGGGTCTGCCCATGTTGTCCTTATGGACTGAGTTGAGACATCTCTCAAAGAGGAAGAGTCTATATAGATTGTGATTAGTTTCTTCGAAGATGAGGAACTAACATTCAGAGGGAGTTTGACAAACCATTAGAGGAAACCTTGGACGAGGAGGTTAGGAGGTTGATGCAAGAACTTGAGCCTCAAAGGGAGAAAAATCATCATTAAGCCCTTCTTAATGCATTCTTCTCTGTGAGAAAGAAGTTTGAGGTGAAACCCCTTGTTAATGCATTCTTGTCCGTGAGAGAAAAGTTCAAGGTGCAAGCCCTTTATAATGCATCTTTCTTTGTGATAGAGAAATTTGAGGTGAAATCCCTTGTTCCACCCTCTGGGAGTAGCCATGGTGGGTCCACCCTCTAAAATTAGGCAAGGTGGATGTCATGTTGAGAGACTCCATGACTTAGCACTTGTGTATATTCACTCTCTAGGAGTATCTATGGTGAATGTCATGATAAGATGACAACATCACGTTGAGTGACTCCATGATGGACATGTGTGCTCATTTGTATTTCCATTCATGGGAGTAGCCATGATGAATCCACCCTCTAGGAGTATCCAAGGTGGATGTCATGTTGAGAGATTCCATGCAACATCACTTGTGTTTGATCACCCTTTGGGAGTAGCCATGGTGACTGTCATGATGAGATGATGACATCACATTGAGAAATTTTGCGATGAATTCCTTGTGAGTATCCATGATGGACATCATGTTGAGAAACTACATGATGTTATCACATTGAGAGACTCTGTGATAAACTATTTTTTTCTGCAGATGGGTGTACCCATTGTGGGTGTCATGTTGAGAGATTCCATGACATGGATATTTGGAGAGATACCTCCCTATCTAAGAGGGAATGTTGATGTTAGTGACAAGAGTTATCTCCTAATTTGAAATCAATTATATGCCTTATGAAGCTGACTCAAGTGGTGTGTCAGTTCACCTAATTAATATATATTTTTATTGTTATTAATGTCCACTCTTAAAGTCGCCTCACTTTGAAAGAGGTTGAACCTTCAATGAAAAGCCACATCTAAGGATATATATTCAAATCGATTTCCTCTTTATTGAGATTGATATAGATTTTTGATCCACTGTAATTCACATCTTCTAGAAGATCAGATATTCAAGTGCTCAAGGGAGAAAATCAGGTATTGTTAACACGGGAGCATCTTGCGATCTAAGCAATCTTGCATCAACCAAAAAATGTTCAATTTTCTATTGATTGGTCATGTGTTCTGGTTGTGGTCGATTCGTACTTGTTATTTTGAGTTGTGGTTTCTACTATGTGTTTGTGGCTACATTGCAAGCCTTATCCTATGATCACACCTAATTTGGAACCATCACATAGGAGTTCTTGAAGATTTTTCCATGACTGCCGTATTCTTCATTTTCCCAGTCAGTCATGGTGCTTACCGATTGAATTTCCAATCTTTCGGTTAGAGTTTCTAGTTTCGATTGTGCCAATGGGTTATTACATTTGAGGGTGACTTATTATTGTGATCACATCTCTTATTTTATTCATTGGGGGTTGTTCCTAGGCTTTTGGGAGCCTACCTAATTTTTGTATTACATTTTCTATGTTCTTGGGAAATGTGATCTATTCTAGGTCGACCGATGATTGTATTGGCTATATAAGCTTATGGAATTTTTCCTAAGGGATAAGTTAGTCTTCGTAAGATTATTTGGCCATAGTTGGCTACGGTTAGAAGGGATTTCTAATCATAATCAGGCATGTGTGGCTGGCATGTAAGACTGCAATTGTAGATAAATTGTAACTAATTTCACGATAATAATTGAAGGTTGATCTTTCATTTCTTTGTTTTCTTGGTTACTATTTCCATTGTGTTGTCTTGGCTACAAGGTTGGACTAATGCTTTGTAGATTTCTCCATCCTTGACTCCACCAAGTGGTATCAGAGCAAGGTTTGCAACCTAGGGTTTTCTGGTAGGGTGGTGGTGGAAGAGAATCTGACCTACAACTTCAAGGGTTTGTGGAAATGGCTAGGAGAAATTCTAGAGGCGGTGCAAGGAATTCAAATCTACTGGTCTTAGTCCTATTAAGATAAATTTTTACAAGATTAGAGGTGGTGCATACTTCTTAGAGGAGAGGGCAACATATAGAAGATGCAAGTGATGAAGAAGGAGATGCGCAAAACCAGGAGCAAGGGGTGGAAGGGGAGAATAATGAGGCACAACCAAAATTGAATCGTGAAGAGGAGAGGTTCATTAGGGCCTTTAAAAATGTTAATAAGAAACCTCATTTCAATCCACCAGATTATCATGGAAACCTAGATGTTGATGAGCTGATAGATTGGATCACAAAGATGGACAAGTATTTTGAGCTTGAAGGAACTAGTGAGGACAAGAAAGTGAACTATGTCTGCACTAAGTTAAAAGGGCATGCATCCTTATGGTGGGAACATCTACACACAGATCAGAAAAGAAGAGGTAAAGAAAAGACCAAATCTTGGGATATGATGGTAAACAAGTTGAAAGCTAAGTTCTTGACTGAGGATTACTAAATCAGCTTGTTTAGGAGATTGCAAAATTTGAAGCAAAGAGACCTAAGTGTTAATGGTTATACTAAGGATTTCTACAAATTGAAAATCAGATCTAGTCATATAGATGATGAGGCTGAACAAGATTCTCGCTACATTAATGGGTTGAATATGTCCATACAAGATGAAATCGGTTTTCTGTAGATTAGGAGTGTAGAAGAGGCTTATAAGTGGGCCATGAAGGCAGAAGAAAATATGAATAGGAGGAATGAGAAAAGATAAAAGAGGTGGAGGTGGAAGATTTCACAAAGAAAGAGGTAGATCTTCTGCACCTCACAGAAAAAATGAGTCATAAGTTAAGGACAATGACTGATATAGGAGAAATGACCAAAGTTTCTACCGAAGGGGAGGACAAGGTAGCAATGAATTAAGGAGGAAGTTCAATGGTACCTGTTTTAATTGCGGTGAAGTAGGGCACAGATCATTTGAATGCAAGCAAGTTAATTCTAAAAAGAAGGCAAAAATTAGTAAGAGGACAACATTTATTGATGAAGAGTCCACTGGTTCAGTGAATAATAATCCAGCAAAGGAAGGTACAACCTTGATGACTAGGAGAGTCCTATATCAAGAAGAACAAGAGAAGGAACTGGTACAAAGGAAGAATGTGTTTAGAACCAGATGTAAGGTACAAGATAGGGTATGTAATGTTGTCATAGATAGTGGAAGTTTGGATAATCTTGCTTCAGAGGAGCTTTTTGACAAGTTGAAGTTGCAAAGGTTGAAGCACCCTAAATCATATCAGATTGTATGGATAGAAAATGAGCACAAGGTACTAGTAAGTGAACAATGCCTAGTTAGATTCAAGATTGGGTAGTATTATGATAAGGTTTTGTGTGATATTATGCCTATGGATGTGTGTCATATCTTGTTGGGTAGGCCATGGTGGTATGATCGGCAAGCTATGCATGATGGTAGAAGGAATGTTTACACTACTGTTACTATTGGGGTGAAACAAATTTTTTTTACCTTTAGAGAAATCTATTAGAGGTGAAGTGTGTACTAGTGCAAGGATTTATCTAGTGGATGCCCGTAAGTTTTTGAATGGCATGAAGCATCATAATGTATTGTTTGCATTGGTACCTAAAGAGGCTAAAGAGAAGGTATTGGAAGAAGAACATCCTAAAGGAATCACGGAATTGTTGAATGAATACACCGATATCATATCAGATAATGTTCCTGATAGATTACCATTGGTGAGAAGTATTACGCATTGCATGGACCTGATACTAAGGGCTAATCTGCCTAATAAAGTAGCTTATAGAATGATACTAGTAGAGAATGAAGAACTCAATAAGAAAGTGCAAGATTTTTTGTAGAGGATTGATCAGAGAAAGTCTAAGCCCATGTGTAGTACCTACAGTATTAGCACCTAAGAAAGATGGTCAGTGGAAGATGTGTACCGATTCCAAAGCTATCAAACAAATTACCATCAAATGTCAGTTTCCTTTGCCAAGGATGGATGACCTGATGGATTTCTTGAGTGGAGCTAAGTATTTCACCGAGATAGATTTGAATAGTGGTTATCATCAAATTAGAATCAAAGAGGGCGATGAGTGGAAAATTGTGTTTAAAACAAATGAAGGCTTGTATGAGTGGTTGGTGATGCCTTTTGGGTTGTCTAATGCACCAAGTACTTTCATGTGGTTAATGAATGAAGTCTTGAAGAAATTCTTGGGTAAGTATGTCATTGTATACTTGGATGATATCTTGATTTTTAGTAAAAGGAAAGAGGAACATTTGTTGCATGTTAGACAAGTATTGCAGAGGTTGAGGGAAGAAAAGTTGTTGATAAACTTCAAGAAGTATACTTTCATGAACAAAGAGTTAGTATACCTATGATTTTTAATTTATACCAAAGGACTAAAGATGGACCTTGAAAAAGTGAAAGCCATTATTGAGTGGCCTAAACTGATGACAATTGGTGAGGTGAGATCATTCTATGGGTTAGCCAATTTCTACTGGAAGTTGATAAGGAACTTTATCTCAATCTGTGGACCAATGACAAGAACCATGAGAAGTAATAGGAAGGAGTTCAAGTGGACACATGGAGCACAAAGGAGCTTTGAATTGTTGAAAAAGGTGACAGAACAGCCCGTGTTAGCTTTACCCAATTGTAGTAAGGTATTCCAAGTGGACTGTGATACTAGTGCAAATACAACTAGAGCAGTCTTGACTCAAGAAGGGAGACCTATTGTTTACTTTAGTGAGAAGCTGAATGATGCTAAGAAAAGGTATTCAGTTTATGATCAGGATTTTTATGCTATAATTCAAGTTTTAAAGAAATGGAGGCATTATTTATTACCTAGCGAGTTTTTCCTATATACTGATCATCAAGCATTGAAGTATTTGAGCAACCATGGTAAGTTGAATCAGAGACATCTGAGATGGATTGAATTTATGCAAAGCTATACATTTGTGTTGAAGCATAAGAGTGATGTGGAAAATAAAGTTGATAATGCCTTGAGCAAGAGAAGGATTTTGTTGACTGAAATGAAGATTGCAGTATTGGGGTTTGATCAATTGAAGAAATTGTATGAGGATGATGTAGATTTCAGTGAGCCATGGAAGGCTTAGAAAGATCATGTTGTTGTGGATAGGAGTAAGTGACTAGATTATTTCATTCAAGATGGGAATCTATTCAGGGGTAATCAGTTGTGTATACCTAGAAGTTCCATGAGGGTCAATCTGATTAAGGAGAAACATAGTGGTGGTTTAGCAGGACATTTTGGCATTGATAAGACAATAGCCTTGGTAGGTGAGAATTAATTTTGGCAACAAATTCAAAAGGATGTGATGAGGTATGTTTAGAGTTGTAAGGTATGTGAAGTTTCCAAAGGAAGTAGTTAGAATGTGGGGTTGTATACACCTTTAACAATACCAATCGAACCTTGGGAGGATATTAGTATGGATTTTGTGTTTGATTTACCTTGAACATAGAGAGGTTATGATTCTATCTTTGTGGTTGTGGATAGATTTGCCAACATGGCACATTTTATTCCTTGTAGGAAGACAAGTGATGTGGTGCATATGGCTACCTTATTTTTCAAGGAGATTATGAGATTACATGGGTGACCTAAGAGCATTGTTTCAGATAGGGATAGCAAATTTGTTGGGTATTTTTGGAGGACGCTCTGGAACAAGATGAAAATTGATTTGAAGTTCAGTTCTACTTTTCATCCACAAACAGATGGATAAACAAAGGTGGTGAGTAGGAGTTTGGGAAATTTGTTGAGGTGTTTAGTTGGAGATAAGCTTGTAAATTGGGATTTAGTTTTACCTCAGGCAGAGTTTGCTTATAATAACTCGGTGAATAGGAGTATAGGGAAGACACCATTTGAAGTGGTTACTAGGTTTAATCCTAAAGGAATAGAAGAATTGAGGGATATCAGTCCTGATGTTAGGAGTGTTGAAGGATAGGATTTTGTTGAGGTTATGAAATCATTACATAAGGAGGTGAGACATCACCTGGAGCAAATGAATCAAGGTTACAAGAGAAGAGATGATATGAAGAGAGATAAGGAATTTCAAGTGGGAGATTAAGTTATGGTGTACTTGTAGAAGGGTAGATTTTCTATTGGTACTTATAACAAGTTGAAGATAAAGAAATTTGGTCCTTGTAAGATTTTGAGGAGGTTTGATTCAAAGAATGCATATGAAGTGGAATTACTTGATGACATGGATATATCATTGTTATTCAATGTTGCAGACTTATATGAATTTCATGAATCAGGAGGTAGTAGTGTTGAGGAGTTGGATGTTGTATAAGAGTATCCTAAGAAGTAGAGGGATTACATAGAGAAGATTTTGGATAGCAGAGTTGGTAGGAGTACAAGAGGCAAGTAGTATATGGATTTTCTTATCAAATGGAAGGATGTACCAGTTGTAGATTCATCATGGATTTCTTAGGCTGAGGTGGACTAATTTGGTTTTCCTTTATTCCAAGCAAAGTGAGGGACTCACTTTTTAAGTACCCCAAGTGTCTAATGCAAGAGCATCTTGGGATCTAAGCAATCTTGCATCAACCAAAAAATGTTCAATTTTTTATTGATCAATCATGTGCTCTGGTTGTGGTTAATTTGTACTTATTATTTTGAGTTACGGTTTCTACTATGTGTTTATGGCTACATTCCAAGCCTTATCCTATCGCACCTCATATGGAGCCATCGTGTGGGAGTTCTTGAAGATTCTTGCATGACTATCTTGTTCTTCATTTTCCTGGTCAGTCATGGTGTTCACCGATCAAATTTCCAATCTTCCGGTTGGAGTTTCCAATTGTGATTGTACCAGCAGGTTATTACATTTGAGGCCAACTTATTATTGTGATCGCATCTCTGAGTTTATTCATTGGGCGTTGTTCCTAGGGTTTTGTGAACTGACCGAATTGTTGTATTACATTTTCTATGTTCTTGGGAAATGTGATCTATTATAGGCCAACCAATGATTGTATCAGCTATATAAGCTTATGGAATTGTTCCTAAGGGATTATTTAGTCTTTATAAGATTATTTGGCCATAGTTGGCTAGGGTTAGAAGGGATTTTTTATTATAATCAGGCATGTGTGGTTGGCATGTAAGACTGCAGTTGCATATCAATTGTAACTGATTTCCTGATAATAATTGAAGGCTAATCTTTCATTTCTTTTCTGTCTTGGCTATTGTTTCCATTATGTTGTGTTGGATGCAAGGTTGGAATAATCTTTTGTAGGTTTCTCCATCCTTGACTACACCAATTGTCTATGGTTGGTAGGGCAAATTATTGCCCATGGTTAAATGAGCACATAAACAACGCCCTCCTCTTACCTTAAATTCATTAAAATTAAGAATCTTAAAGAATTTTAATCAATGTTATAACTGATCCAAGATTAGTGATTATCAACATACACTAAGTATAAGTACTACACATTTTCAATTGGAAATGAACCTTATACATTTGTAAGTACAAATAACTTCTAGAACATCAAAGATGCTTAAGTTTAAATGTCAATTAGCCCACAAGTAAAAAATAACCAAAACAATATTTAAGGTGATAATAGATCTCCAAAAAATGCAATATGATAAATTACAACTACTTTATTCTCCTTACCCATTCAAAGATACGAGTATGCACAGCTGCCTTCTCAACTAGAAATGCACAAAATGGGAAGAGTGGAAGTGTAAGCCTGAAAAAAATCAATATGTGGCATTATATTATTGATGTATGATACCCAGACTCTAATACATTTATTACATTATACCACCCCTTGTGTAGGATAAACAATAATATAAGTTAAAAATGATTACCCGCACATTAAAAATGGCTAGTCTCTGATATTTTTGGAACTAAACCAGAACTCAATTTGAATTAGAAGACCATACGGCAACATCGAATATAAGACTTGTATAGGTTATGCTTTTAAAGTTTAAACCCATATGTTTTGCTCTAGTAAACCATAAAACATGAAAAAAAAACAATATCCTTCTATTCCCTACAAACACAAAGAGAAGCATTTCTAGTAATATATGCAAAAACCATCAACCAAAATTTATGCTCAAGAAAAAATTCAAAAAAAATACCTTCATCAAATTCTCAATAATCAACTTGTTGTTCACAGAAATCAAGAGCACACCACAAAGATTCGATAATCCTACAAGGCTCTACAATGTCTAGAAAATAACAACAATAAGGTCAAAGAAATAGAAAATATGGAATTTCATAAATACAACTACTAAACAACCATTCTATTGGGGGCAAGAATATTATATCATATCATACATATAAGTCCACAAAATAGATTATAGAACATAGTAAATACTATATTATTACTTACAGTACTATGTCATATTCCTTAAGCCTTGAAACAACCATCTCTAACACAATTTATCATAACAATAATTGAAGGGAAAAGAACAAGATTGAGTCCAATGGTAGAAAATTGGTCTAATGTCATTACCAATGGTAGGCGTGTAATAAAAGGACAACTTTAATCTCAATATTAATATAAAATTACAAATACAAATATATAATTCAATGAAGTTAAATCAAGATAGAAATATTAGATTATATGTCATATTTGGATGAACTTGCATGCACCTTGTCATTAGACACTAATAGGCACACCGTAAAACTAAATCTACAGTCCCAAAGTTATGTTCTCATCATGCACCCACAACCCAATCCATAAGCTAGTGTTTTAGAGGTTAAATGAATCCGTCTGACCAAAATATCAGTTTCAACATCGTAGAGATTAAAAAACAAGGTGTCTAATTAATGTAGAAGGAATATCATAGCATGGAGCTGAAAGCATGGAAAACTACAAATTATATGTACCTGTATTTCCAATTTTATGATTTTAGGATCATAATGGCTAGAGATAGTATGACGTTTCACTGAGAATCTAAAATAAATATTCAAGAGCACTCTAAATAAGGTAAATGAACAAAATTCTCAAAATTCAAACCACTTCAAGTTGTGGTGATATTTAAGCATCAACTACTACAGGCAATTGGCTATAAATGATGATTAATGGAGTAACCAAACATTCTGATAAACTTGTCATATTTAACTTTTTACAAGGTGGAAATTGATCAGGGAATCAAACATTTGTAGCATTTATTGTACAGGCTTCTCAAAAGGGTAGGATCCATTTGGATCTGCTAAACCATACTTCCATCAACCTCTTTTTTTAGATATAGTATCTCACATTTGACAGGTAGTTGAATGTTATATTCTTAATTATCTTTTACTCTGATCAACTAAAGGATAAATTTCTTTCCCAACAGTTTTCCCTCCATGCATCAAGCTAAAGGCATGTTTCCAAGCACCCTTTATAGAAGAATGAAGAATGACCTTGATAGAAGCAATAGTTGAAGGATGAAGAACACCAAAATGAAAATATATACTGGAATGACAAAATACTAGGAACATTAAATAGAAAATTTATAAGTTGTTGATTCAAGTATGGATACAGCTATAAAAACCCAGTATGTGGGTACATGCAAATTTTTGGGGGGCTTTGGGTATGTGTGTGTGTGTGTACACAAAAAAATAAAGAAATATACAAATTTTTAAAACTATCATTTGATAGCAAAGAAATGAGAATCGGAATCATCTCGGAATCATTTTGGCCGAATCGAATCGCGAATCGACCATGAATCAGAATCAAATCGGCGATGAATTGGCAAATTTAAAAAACACTAGATTTTAACAATTCAAAACTTCTTTCAGACACCCTTTATTGAATATAACTTAAACATAGTATAACATCATCAAATAGAAGCTAACATACATAAACAAGGAACATAAATGGTAAATCCATCACATACGCTACATGTAAAATGTAAATTGTAGCTAAACTGAAGTAAATAGAAATCTAAAATCATATTATCATAATGAGTCAAATCATAGAATGTAATATCAAATATGTATGTGAGATGAAGATTCATAAGACATCAAATCATAAATGTATGTAAGATGAAGATCCATGAAACGTATGTCTATCAGTAAACTGTAAATGTAATAGTATCAATCTATAAACAAAATGAAAAAACAAGGCTGTAGCTCAAGCCTCATCATCATCCTCAAGCTCGGCCACAGCCTCAGCCTCAACCTCTGAGTATCCTATCTACCTTCTATAAAGGCATCTAAGGTAGGTCCTAGAGGACTGCTGAGCCATATCCTCCGCATGTAAGATGGGCTCACGGACAACATCACTAGGGCCTCTGTTTGTGCATGCACGTGTGAGTCTACCAGTGCCTGAACATGCTCTAGTTGCCTCCTCTACCATGGCCACAGCCTCAACCTCTCTATCTACCTGGTCAATCCACTCATGGTCTGCCTCAGTGAAGATTAGATCCACAGCCTCAGTGAGCCACTCTGATTCTGGATCAATCTCATCCAGAATGATCAGAGAGGAGTCAATGCCCATAATCTATCTGATCCTAATACAAAGGTTGTAATGAACAAAAACAAGATCATTCAACCTCTGCACTGTCAACCTATTTCTCTTCTTTGAGTGGATATGCTCGAACATGGACCAATTGCGCTCACATCCAGAAGCACTGCTTGGCTGACTCAGAATACGGGTGGCAATTTTCTAAATTTTTGGGGTTGTGGGCCCAAACATTTGCCACCATCTATTTGAAATAAGGGAAAACAAAATCAATTAGTATCATTTACAAAATTACAATTTTAAAATTACAAAATCAAAAATTAAAATGCACAACTTATAAGCCATAAACTTTTTACTTAACATTCAAGAATATATTATTTTTATAGTTACCTGGCTGTAGTTTTGTCTGACTATCTATGGCCATCCTACTAGAGAAAATTGACCCTTCCATATTATTGAATTTGTCTAGCTCAAGGGTTGCAGCTGCACTATCCTCATCAGTACTAAACCTCTGGATCACTGTATATAGGCCGGTGAGAACCTCCTCATCCACCTTGAAGTCAGCACAAAAATGAAATGTTGGATTCAAATAATAAGCTGCTGCATGGATGGGTCGGTGGGGCTGATTCTACCATCTCCTATCAATGATATCCCAAAGAGGGACATACTTCTCCTGCACTCCTAGATACCTGGCTCTAATGGCCTCCTTGGCCCTATCCATGCCCTCATATATGTAGCCAAGAGAGGGCTTCTCCCCATCAGCAGTTTGTAGGAGAGATACGAGGGGCTCAGTGACCTACATATAATGTAAAAAAAACATTTGAGTCAAAACTTAAATATAAATAATAAAATTATAAAATTAAAAGTAAAAGTAAATCATTAACAATTAAATAATAAATAGTAAAACTAAATACTAAATATTAAATTGTAAGAAATTTACCTCAACAATTTCTTTAGCAGGTTCCCAAAAACCATCCTCATCAAAGATCCAATTTGCCACATCTACCCCTATAGTGGTCGTAGCATAGGAGGATGTAGTCCACTCCCGCCCAACAAACATTCTCCTCAAATCATCCCTTGATGTCAAAAAGGACTGTAGTGTGATGAAATTTGAGGCATACCTCGTGATCCTTGGACGAGCTAACTCCTTGTCTCCTATGTAGGCCCTCATAGTGCTAAGGATGAATGCATGGTTGTAGATAAACTTGCATATACTTTTTGCCCTATCTACGCATGACTTTACCCACTCAAGCTTGCCAATTTCCTCCAACATGAGGTCAAGGCAATGTGCCACACAAGGAAACCAAAAGATGGTGGGGTGCCTCTCCATCAATAGTTTACCTACAACAATTTTAAATTAATTAGAAATTGGAACATGTTAGGAAACTTAGAATTAGAAAAGTGTTCGAATAAATTAATTTTCAAAACTTGAAAAGTTACAAGTTTACCTGCAGCAACATAACTTGTTGCATTATCAGTCACCACCTGCACCACATTTTGTTCCCCCACCTCTGTGATGACTTCCTCAATAATCTCACATAAGTATGTTGCATTTTTTACATGGGTAGAAGCATCAATAGACTTGAGGAACATGGTATATCCTACAAAAGAATGAATTATCATGGATCAGCAACAAATTAGCAATCAACAAATCAGAATTTAAATTATTCAAATTTCACAATACATGTAGGAAAGTAGAATGATTAATCACCTCCACAGGAAACAAGAAAATTGATGAGTGTTCTATTCCTCCTGTTGGTCCAACCATCAGTCATGATGGTGCAACCCTTTACAGTCCAATCCCTTCGGTGGTTTTGAAGCTCAGCCTTCATGTCCTCTACCATTTCATCTAAGAGTTGTCCACTCAACTCAGCCTCAATTGGGGCTTTAAACCCCGGACCACATATGACAACCGCATCTATCATATTTTGCCAGTAAGGAGCCCTATCACAAATAGATTATGATTAGAAATTTAGATGATAAATCATTATGTAAAGTGAATCTATGATTCATTACACAAATAAATATAATTAAAATTTAACTTTAAACTTAAAGAAAACAAATAAAAAAGAATCAATTACCTCGCAGCAAAAAATGGAATGTTGCAAAAGTACCAAAATTTGCAAATTTCTTTTCTCGCAGCATCATGAATCTCCTTGTTCAAACCCATGCCCTCAAGTGTGGGTTGTGAGCCAAGAGTAGTGCGGGGCACAAAGTAACTATCCAATCTATTCTTCCGCACTCTAGGCTGTAGCAGGGCACTGCCAGCCTCAATATGACTATAAGAACGACTAGCAGTAGCACTACCACTACCACTACCACTACCACTAGCATCAACAGTAGCACTAGCACGAGCAGCAGCACTAGGATGAAAAGGAGGCCTAGTAGAACCCTCTCCAACACAACCTAGGAATGTGGACTTTGATGCAGGTGTAGATGCGGTTGTGGCAGTGGGAGCATGGGAGCCAATAGCCCTTATCTCTTCTAGTTGCCTTTTCTTATTTATTTTGTCTTGTTCAAATTTTTCTAATGTCACTAAACAAGTGTGTTTTGCCTCAGCTGTTTGTTGAGTGCAAATTGCAATATCATGTCCGGGTATGGCAGCAATGTGGAATTTGAATCTATAAATGCCACCGAAATTTATTTCTTTACAAAACATACATTTTGTTTGGAATTTTGTTCTTCCAGGAAAGTCTTCGGTATATTTCCAACACTCATCTTTTTTACCGATTGGGGAAAATGAAAATTAAGACTCCTGCAATAATAAATTTCAAGTAAAACCTCTATGTTTCAAAATTCAAAGTAAGACAATCTAACAAACTAATAAACAAAACAACAAAGCCTACTTTGCAATTTATTAAAACTAAAAAACAACATTCAAGATTTGCAAATGAAAACTAAAAAAATTTAACAAAAAATGAACAATACACTAACATACCAAAAAAAAATCAACACTTACCTCTTGCAAATCAGTTGAGGAGTGTTGCTAATGACTCCTTAATGCTCCCAATGCAATCTTATGGCCTCCCCAAATGGATTTTTCTTCCCTTTGCTGCTCTTCCTTTCTGCTATTTGCAAACTTGTGCTTTTCCTTTTCTCTTCTTCTCTCTCACTTTTCCTCTCTTCTACTCATACTAAACAAATGGAAGACCCTTTAGGGTTAAAACAAAGACAAAATGCCCATTTAAACCTAAAAAAAATAAGTCAAACTTTTTTTTTGACTTTATAAGTCTGCCTGCTACGGCCGATTCACGACTACTGATTCATGCGATTCATGACATGAATCGCCGATTTAGGTGATTCATGCAATTCACTCCAAAAAACCACCGAGTCTGATTTTTTATTCCTAAAAAATTGTTTGGTGTGAATCGACTCGTGAATCGCCCGATTCAGGCGATTCATGGGCGATTCTCAGAACACTGTTTGATAGTAATGATACTTCATCATTAATCAATGCCAAATGCCAAAGACAAATATTAGATGTCAATTGAATAAACATTAAAGACACAATAAAATTATCAAATACACATATTACAAACTTGGCAAACTCGATGGAAATTGTAATCTATTTGGATGCTTCAAATTCAAACACTATATAAAATTGAATCAATTACACAATGTAAAAAAAAACTTACTAAAAATAGTAATCACACCAAAAGTCACCACATTTTCCTCTATAGACGCGGAAATGGATAGCTCAATGAGGACAAATTATTACAAAATCAAAAGTTAATATAAAGTTTGTTTAATAATTGTACTCCAACTTGGTAGCATCATAATTGCACTATTGCTATCAAGACTCCACTATGTAGTTTTTGAGTCAAACCTCATTGACCCATGTTTTAGGCTTATAACTCCTAGCCCATTCGATGAACACTAAACTAGTTTGATACATTGGGAAGGTCTTGTACAAAACTATTTTGAGTTTCCTAGACAGTACACTGGAAAGGTCTTGTAGAGAGCTAGGTTGAGTTGCCTAGATAATCTTCCCAATGAAAGTCCCATGGACCAATTCTTCTGTGAAGAACTCTACAAACACAAATTTTGTAGATAAAAAAATGATTTTTAATATTTCCTTGATTTTTCCCTAGAACTGGCATCCAGATACCCTGGAATGTCACTCAATTAAGGATACTCTATAGGCAATTTAGTCCAAGGTTTAGCCAACTTCCCTAATAAGGAAACTTTTTTGCATGTACCATGCAGTGAGAAGAATTTGTTGGTCCTTCAGTGTCTCAAGAAAATGATAGTAACAATTTGTATTAAGTAGAGCAAAGGTATCTTGATTCTACTCTGCACTCTAACGTTATTCAAAATATCTTTAACCAACAATGATGGTAAGTATGGATGCAAAAATACAGCATTCAAAATTAAACAAAATTGATCAGTCCCATGATAGTAACACGACTAAACATGGTCATTACTATTTGTATGACAATACTCGTATTTCATGAGGTCTTCATGGAAGAATTCACTCACTTATAACCCAATTCTTAAAACATTAAAATACCCTTGAAACCTTGATTTCTACCCTATTTGCTCATTCCATTCATCTTTCATCAAAACTCTTGCATTCTTCACCCTTTTTTTCTCAAACTTGTTTTGAAGGTTGCTGCATTTTTCTTTAGAGGTGAAGACTAAAAAGGAGTGAGACATGCACCAAAGGCTTGGTAATTGTTGGAGAAGAAAGATTTAGCAATCAAAGGTGACTTAATCTTCAGTTTTTTTTAAGTTTTCAATGATTTTTCAATTTTTTTTTAATTTTTTTAATAAGTTTTGAAAAAAAAATAAACTTTTAAGGTGTTGTAATGCCAACTTGTTCCCAATTTCTTTAAATCATGTTTTGAGTTTTCTATTTTAGTTTCATTATTTAGACACAATGACAAGAAGTGAAAGCTATAGTTCAATTTCTTGGGGCCAAAATGAAGAGAGCCCTTTTAAATTGATGTAGGTTCACCACTTTGGTGTTATATTACAATGATTAAGAAAATGTTTGGTGGTGAGGTTTTTCATTGGCAGCGTAGCTATTGCAATATAGAGTATATGAGCTCATACTATTGAGTGAAATTTCACTTATGTGTCATCCCTAGACACAGAATGAAAGCTTATAAGGTGCCAAATAGCGAAGGGCTGCCGAAAGGTGTAATCCTACGATATATTACAGAACAAAAGGAAGCTAACATAAGAAGTAACAAATCAAAGATTGATCATCCTCTTGCCAAGAAAGCTCGAAGAGGCCTCCTAGTGGCTTGGGAAAATCAACCGGCCACATCCTTTCACGCCTATGCCACCACCTTCTGAACCAAAGAATGCTACACAAAAAGAGGCCAATGGATAGTGTGTTCAAAAATTAAATCAAAGAGGTTGCAAAATCAAATCAAAGCATTACTTGTTGCATTTATAGAAATGGGATTCCTTTCAACATTGTTAGATCACTTCATTGGCAGGAGATAGTGAATACCATTTGCAATGCACCTCTTGATTATGCTAGTCTAGAGTATGAAAAGGTGAAACCACCTTATTGGCAAAGGACAAATATTCAATAGAGACATCCTTGAGAGTGGTCAAAGATGTGTGGCCAGAAATAGGTGTGTGCATCATATTTGATGGATGTAAAGATCGCAAAAATAGGTCATCGATCAATGTATAGTAGTGTCCTCTAAAAGGGCAATGTTCTTGAAGGTAGAGGATTGTGAGGGGCAAGTGAAAGATAAGATTACTCAAGCCTAAAGAAAATTTTACACAAAAAGTAAAGTAAAATGAAATGAGTAATACGCTTTCCCTTTTATATCATTCGGCTCCAATGGTAATTAGCAAACGGTAAAAAATTTTAACGGTTATCGCATTTATGAGCCTTACCAATTTTTACCTAACTTCACCTTTGTCGACCAGTTCATTAATAATCAATGCTTTACCTATTTTACCACAACATCCTTGGTTGAAACTTCAACCGTGTAATGTCAACCTATCACTGAGAAGGTAATTAACCAGACCACACAACATACTCTTTTGACCGGTTCTTTGGTCTTAGATCGGTGAGTGCTTCTCAATAACAACTTTCACTTACTGAGAGTAAATCTCACTAGTTACTCCAGGGACAGTAGCAATTCTACCTATTCCCCCCTTAAACCCTGATAGCTTAATTTGATGAAGAGATATCATCATTGGTAGATGATGAATTTGTCTCTGATTTTTCTCCTTCAGAGCTCTTTGTCCCCTTTTTGGACCATATCTTCTTCACTTCTATCTTGGCCTCTTCAATTATGTTTCTCTTTTGATTGAGAGTCTCGTTCCTCTTGATTGGTTTTACTTATCCTTTTCCTTTGTTTATTGACCCGTTCCTACAATCTCTGGTCAGATGCCCAATCTTGTTACAATTGTAACAAGTCATCTCGGTTCCTCTCCACGGATTGACTCTTTTTCCTTTGTCCATGGTTGAATGGCACTCAGTAGCTCTATGCCCTGATTGTCCACACCTAGCACACATAGACGTGCCCCAGTTTGCATTCTTGGTATGGCATACCAGTCTCGGTGGAGATTTCAATGCCATGGTTGTAGATCTACACTCTTCAGCCTTATGTCCAAATTTATTGCGTGCATAGCGATAGCCTTTAAAGCTTCCTCTGCTTCCACTAGACACACTGTTTGATTATGACCTGCATTCATAAGACCTATGTCCATACTTATAACAGTTGTTGCAATAACTATTGGCGGTGAAGGGTTTCACTGGTGCATTCCTGCAATCATTAGACTTATGACTTGGTTTGCCACAATTTTGTAATATAATTCAGAGAGTCTCTTACCCTTATCTCCAATTGGTTTCTTCTTGTCCTCCTTGATTACTTTGAGATTTGAGGACTCACCGGTTTCTTTGGTACCTTGGCCATTGTAACCAACTCCTGTGGGGTCCTTATGTCTTCTCTGAGCTTTTAGTTGCTCATCTAGCTTCTTAGAACTCTCATTGTATTTTTTGAGCTTTTCATTTCTCTCCTCAAGAGTTTTCAACTGCATTTTTAGTTTTTCAACTTCAGCAGCCATTTCTCTACTTACTTCATCTTTATCATGCAAGTGCTCATGCATGATGGCATTTTCCTGAGATATGCCCTGCATGTCTGCTTGTAGTTGCAATATGAGTGCATCGCTCTCTCTTAGAGCATCTTCAGCTAAGTTCCTCTCTCTCTCAGCAATCTGTAGTACTTCTTTAGCATTATTTTTCTCATCCTCAACTTTTCTACTTGCTTCGACGAGTTCAGTCATTCTCAGTGCATGACCTTCCTATTCTCTTTTCAAATTAGAGCTTGATCGGTCAGATTCTGGTTTCTCTCCATGAGTTCAAAAACTGCATCCTCTGCTTCATCTGAACTACTCTGTTCAGATAGTTCATCTATTGTGTCCTGACTTTCACTCATCTACAAAGCCAGTTCTTTTCTCCTGGCAAGAGATCTTCTCAATCTGTTTTGAAGAGAAGCAATCCTTTCATTTTCTTCCTTTAATTGCTTCTGATATCAATAACCCTCCATGATCATTACTTAAGTGATTAAGCTTCTTTACTTGAGAACTTAGTTCTGATACCAATTGTTAATGCTAACTGGTTATTGAGAGGGGGGGATGAATCAGTCAACTCAACTTATTTAACTTTTTATCCAATTAAGATTAATACAGCTATTGTGTGATAATAAAAATGTAATGCATATTTAAGTAACTTGAACAAAAATCACACACTTAAGATAACACAAGATTTATACATGGAAACCCTCAGTTAGAGAGAGAAAACCATGGTAGGACAGAACCCACAATCTTCACTACTGCAGTAATAAAGTTTCCCTATTAAAGGCTTACAACAACACTTGTTAGAGTGCTACCCTGTGAAGGGATTTGGTATAGATCGGTTAAGATATTGACCCTATTAGGAGTCGCCTCACCAGAGCACTTAAGAACATCAATCAAGATGTCACCCAGTTAGGGAATTTATACAATGGAACCTGTTAGGGTTCACCCTGATAAAGGGATTTTTACGAGCTTCACACAATAAGAAAAAATGATCTTTTGTAGACACTCAATTTGTTATTCAAATCATACCTATTCTATTCCTTTCTTAGCTTGGTTGTTCAATCTCTGTCGTTCACTCTTGGTGACTGTATCCCTTCTCAGAAGACTTGGCTCTTCTACTCTACTTTCTCTCTGTGCACTTGATATCTTCAACCACACTTCACTTTTTGCACGATGACCCAATTATATAATGATTCACATATTACTCAATGGAATTGTAGCACCAAGCAATAAATCCTTCAAAAACATCACTGAACTCAAAAGCATTCCAAAAATCTTGCATACAAAACTCTAGTTCAAGCCAAAACGCTCGCATACAGAACTCTAGTTCATCCCAAAACGCTCGCATAAAAAACTTCAGTCATCCCAAAATGCTCTGCAAAAACTAGATCAAATTCCCATTGAAGCCGGATAGGAAATCATATTAGCACGGACCGGTAGGTCTGACACTGTTGAGCGAAAATCAGTGTGTTGTCGGTTGAGTCATCTCCCTTTTGTGGTTTTTTACTAAACCAGTTTGGACAAGAACGATATTGTCATGACCGGTGCAATTATACTGGTTACTTAACAAGTTTGATGGTTGTCAACTGTGACAACTACAACTATCGGTTCACCACTGCTGCTCTAACACAAAGACCAGCATGTTTGAAGTTTGCCAATGATGACAACTAAGCATAATGCCAAAAATGGCATGATAGAAATATATATTATTTCTAACTTATCCTTTCTCAAGTAAGAGTTGTATCTTGAAAACCCTTGATATCATGGAATTAGAAGGAATACTTATAGTCCACTTATTTTGAACAATTTTAGATCTGAGTTGTACTTTTGAATCCTCACTCTCGAACCCAACTCTTCAAACAACATTATGCCAGCAAAAGCAAGGCTTCAAATCTTAGGTTCTAATCATAATCACTCATCCAAATA
Source organism: Chamaecyparis obtusa (assembly GCA_027943335.1). Taxonomy (NCBI): domain Eukaryota; kingdom Viridiplantae; phylum Streptophyta; class Pinopsida; order Cupressales; family Cupressaceae; genus Chamaecyparis; species Chamaecyparis obtusa. The sequence continues at coordinate 730,865 of BSBK01003874.1, forward strand.
GGATGTTCCCCTATTGCACTTGCAAACAGAATGCTCTAATAGTTTGGGATCGTTCATCCACTCTAGGTATTCACTGAAGACACTGGCAAGCATTCAGTCCAATGTTCACAGTAGGGGATATCTTGAACCCATCATTCTTTGACAAGGAAAGTATTCACACATTTGTCACTCCTGACTATGTCGATGTTGTTGCGTGTTCTCGGAGAAACTCTCATGCTTTATATTGGACAAAGATATTACCATCGAGGCCTTCAAAACATTAGAAACATTAGACGACTCTAATCGATCATTTTCAGTGGTTACCGTCAATTTATGTGGTTGCACATGAACATATTATATCTAAACGTGTATATCCATTATCGCCAACCTTTGTATGGGATATGGTGTCCATAATATCTTGTAATTTTAGCGCTTTAAGTATTTCTATGTGTGATGTCGCCACCTCCTCTCAATGATATCATAGATTATTATTTTCTGAAGAACTTGGACTATCGAAGGGCTATCGCCATGTGTTTATTTGTTTACTAGGCAATATTTCAATCTCTAGAAGTATTGAAATTGATATAGATTTGTAATCTCCTCTAACCTCCTCCAATCTCCCTTCAGAATATGGGATGATTCCAACTATCCTGTGAAAGGAATTGGGACTTGCACTTTAAACCTCAAATCAGGCATCTCTCTTCAACTAACAGGTGTATTATTTGTTCCAGGGATCAAGAGGAACCTAGTCTCTATTTTAGCACTTGAAGACAAGGGATATAGAATCACCTTCATGGAGGTTAAAATCCTAGCATAGCCCAAGAAATCAAACATCAAGAAGGCTCACACTATTAGAGTAAGGCATGGATGCCTCTACCAATTGTCCACTTCCCCCTCTCCAGCCCTAATACATGAGTCTACTAATACTTGTGAGATTTGGCACAGAAGACTAGGACATCTCCATTTTTGTGGTCTACCTTCAATAGAGAAAATGGTGATAGGTCTTCCAAAGCTCAAACCAGACCATGAAGGAACTTGCAAAGGGTGTGCTTTAGGAAAGAATACTAAAAGCATTTTTTCATAATAGTGAAAACAAATCTTTAAAAAAATGTACTAGAACTTATTCATTCTATTTTAGGTGGACCCATCTCTATAGCCTCTATAGGAGGACTTTTGTATTATGTTATCTTTGTAGATGATTACTCTAGGAAAACATGGATATATTTTTTAATCTTAATTTCAAATTGAGATCCATTATATGCTTTGTCCATCAAAAAGATTGCAACCCTTAAGATGCTAGATATATATATTTTTTTGAAATGCATCCATTCACCCTTTGTTTAATTGATGATACTGATTAGTAAATCACTTATGTTGATTGTTGTTTTATAATTCTCAAGTCGCACCTTGCCTTTTAGAAGTTCTCTCTTATTTTAGGATGTATTGATAATATTATAAAAGTTAGTCAAGTTAATTTGATATCTTTTATAATGAATTGCTGCCTCACTTTATGACTTCGATCATTGTTTATTAGTTTATCAAATTACTAGTCAATTGATTAGTTGGCTAAGATAATCTCTGATTTCCACCACTGTAATATACCATACTTATGGTATCTATATCTTGATATTATATGTTATTAGTATTTGGTCGATGCTACTATTACTAGATTTTAATTATTCTTAGTCCTTGTTGTATTAACAATGTGTGACACCGACTTAGTTGTTGTTTATTCTTAACGATGGTCTTTGTCTTTGACTGAGCATGCTTATTATTGTACCATTTCAAAGACATCGATTTGTTGATTAAGACTATCTGATTTTTGCATTAGTTGGAACATTGCTTTAATGATATTACTACACCTTAGTCGATAGTGAACATGTTCGATTACTATCATCGATGATGACTAATCATATTGAAGGCTTGTATTATCAACTTATCCTCAATTTCTACCCTTAGTGACAATTTTTCCTTAGCAATGTTAATCGATGATCTTCATAACAAAGCCTAACCATAATATTGGTTAGTAGTCATTGATTGATTGACGAGAGCCCTCGGTCTGTATGTTGCTTATAACCTATCGGAACCAAGTCATCTTTGTCAGTGATTTTACTAGATGGTAGAACCTGTTCTAGGATGTCTGCAGTAAACGGGGGACATGATAGTGATTGTGATACCATGCGTCTTCGAGTTTGTAAGACCATGGGACATATTTTTTGAAAATTTATTTTTCCTATTTTGGAGACTGGAACTTTTCAAGTGTATAATAAGATGTTAAACATTCTAAAAGGATAAAATTCAAATAACATTTAACATCTGTCACCTTAACCTTTGAATAATGGACATTCCACAAATTGATAATTGATAATTGAACTTGTAGATTGAGTATAACATTGAAATATAATTGTGAAATTATAAACATGAATATCTTATTGTTGTACAATAAGTTATCATGAAAATAACTATTTGAAAATAACCTTATTTTTTGTTTTTTAATAATATAAATATGTTGCTTCTTAATTTTTAGCCGATAAGGCTATTTACCTTGGGGGACTTTGGCCGAATTTCATCACGTCCGTATCGGCAAACAGCCTGTGTTGGAATAGTTCACATCAACTTTGTTTTCCAAGTTGTCTCTATCGAGACCTGCCACCGTGTTGCTTGTAGAGTACCGCCATGGTTGCAGAGGAATGAGGCCACAGAGTTGTTTGGTAACACCGTCCTGCTTTCGTGGCACAGCATCATCTCCCACCAGCAGCGCTTGGGTAACGAGATAAGCATCGCGACCGCTTGAATGAAATCTGTGTGAAAGATTTTGGGCAAATCTGTGCGACAGTGTTATTTCAGCTGAGAGGTCCCCTATTTTGGGCTTTCGAAATTGGTGTGCAGTTGGGAAAGAACTGGCGAAAATAATTGAAACTGAATTTACCATTGTGGATTTCATTTGCGTGCAGGTTTTTGAGGCCACTCAACAAATCTTGTTACTGCATATCTTGCAACCATTGCATTTTTAGAGATGGCATCTCTGTGAGGCATTCTGTAGACAGTTTGTGTGCCTTATCTGTACTTCCACATTGCATTCATACCCTATTCCAAAGGCTCCCAATTGAGCACACGGGCAGAAATGATGTTGGGAATGGTTGTGGAACTTGGCAATGAAAGCTTCCAAAGCCCATTTCAACTTATCTATTTTGTGTAGCCTTGCAAACATGGTGCGTCTAAGAAAATGTAGAATCTACTCAAATTCAATTGCAGCTATGATAGATGTTTTCATAGAGAACCAAAAACCCTAACATATGTGGTCTACATTAGGGCATATAATCCTCTTTCACTCGGTGACGTGCCAAGGTACTTGAAAAGAAGCTCTATGATTTCAGCGTAGGGTATAAATTGTACAATGTATTGAAAATAGCCATGATTGTTGCTTATAGAAAACATGGCTATCCTCAAGAGACATTAACACCGTTTCACCAAATGCAACGGAAAAGGCATCAAATGTGTTCTGTTTACCTTTGCCAAAATATTACAAGTGTGTGCCAAAATAAGAGCATTGGAACATCGTATGAACATTCATCTTAGCATATAATTGAAAGGGGATTTTTATCTGATGTTCTATATGCAAGTTCCTGTTGTGACATTTTCACACCATCACCCCATTTCAGATGGGGACCCCCTCTTTTGCTCGTAGTCGTTAGGTTCGGAAAATTTTGGCATTACATTGGGCAATTTTGAGTTTTTAAAGACTGAGAGATAATGGAGAAATCAAGTGGCAAAGTTGTGATCTTAAAGTGGGAACATTAAAATCAAAGTCTGTCGGGGTCATGTTATAATAGGTTGAACGTAAAATTCTAGGTGTATTTAAATTTTGGCTAGCCAATTTGTCCAAAATTCCATATAAAGGTGTATTTCATGCATAAGGGCCTTAAAACCTTATAAAATTAATTTTTTGCGTACAAAACTGCCAAAATCCTAACAAAAAATTAATTTTCTTTATAAAAACACTTAAAATTTGGACTATAAATGAATTTCCCTTCATATTTTGAGAAAAATCCAGACTATACATGAATTTCCACTCATATTTTGATCAAAATCCGAACAATACATGAATTTCCCCTCATATTTTGATCAAAATCGGGACTCTACATGAATTTCCCTTCATTAATTGTCTTTTTCCTGAAAACATTCTAAGTGTTGCGGTTAAAATCCAAGCATACTATGAATTTCCACTACTTTGGATGAATTTTGCTTGAAAATTTTCTAAGTGTTTGAAAAATCGAGACCGGGGGCAATTTTCCCCCAAGGGTGAGCTTGAAAATTTTCCAAGTCTTGAAATTGTCCAGACTAGGGTCGTTTTTCCCTTGAAGAAAGTTGGGAACTTGAAAATTTTTCTAAGTCTGGAAAGTGTCCAGACAAGGGTCATTTTTCCCCCAACACTAAGTATGGATTCCAAAAAAACTTCTAAGTTTCAAATTTGTCCTTACAAGGGTCGATTTTCCCTTGAAACCAAGTATGGAATGCAAATTTTTTTTTTAAGTGTTTGTAGTGTACGAACATTGCATGATTTTCCCCTTAGAGAGAGTATGGATGTGAAAATTGTTTCTAAGTATGAGAACTAACCAGACTAGGGTCGAATTTCCCTTTGAGAGCCAAATCGCGAAATTTTTCGAAGTGTCAAATTTGTTCATACTAGGGTTGATTTTCCCCCCTTTTGATAGCAAAGCAAGATCAAAGTTTTTTCTAAGTATAAAGTGGATTTTTATCCAAACTTTGACCGATTTTCCCTACCTTGCATGGATGGAGTTGGAGTTTGGACATGGTTACAAGTCCATACAAGTTGTGGACTTACGCAAATTTGAGAGTCCTAACAAGGATCAATTTTTCGCATTGTTGAAGAATTTTATTATTTAATTACAATTAATGTGAGAAATTAATAAAGTCAAAGTGGAACCTTCTAGAAGGTGGTAAATCTTTTATCCCACATTGCTTGTGGAAGGAAAATAAGAGGCAAAAACAAGTATAAAAGGAGGGGTGTTGTTGTAATAAACATGAATAACTTTGGAAGACAAAGGCAAGGCAAGCTGAAATCTGAAGCAAGACTCCATGAGAAGCAACTTCGTCCTTGAATTGTTCTACTTCTTCCAACTTCTCCTTCCATCCATGGCTGATTACAAGCACTAAGACAATTTTTTCTAAGGCATTGGAGGACATTAGAAGGCCAAGGGAAAGGGATTATCAGTCCAAAATCTACAGACTTATGAGATTGGCAAAAAAAAATTTTAAAAATTCATAGAAATTTTTCCAAGTGCCCAAATTACCAAGCACTCATTCTAAATCAGTCCCCCATCCTTGGGCATTGATTTTGAGGCCATTAGAGGGCTAAATCTTAAGTATGCATGCCCAAATCTGAAAACTTCAAGAGCAGGGGCGATTTTTTTAGAAAATCATATAAAATAATTTAAGGGCCAAGGCTGCCCAAATTTGTTTGTTGAGTCTTCCTTGGCCAAATACCAACCATTTGCAACCATTTCTAGTCACTAGGAGGTTAAGGTAAGGCTGCTATGATCGAAAATTTGAAAACTACTTTTGAGAATTATTATTTTAGTCAAATCTGGGTTTATCTTTTTAATTGCAGTCTGATCCTAACCATATTGCAGGCCTTTTGGGCATCATTTGGCACCATTTTGCAACCATTCTAAAGTCTGAAGATACAAGTTTCAGACCTAGGTCTACAGACTTCTATAACAGGTGTGATTTTTAAGAAAATCCACATAGTTCACCTTTTCATCCAATCACAAAAGAAGTTGTTGCTGAGTCATTGGGGGGTTATTTTGCATCTAAATCATCAAAGTTTGAGGACTGAATTCACCAGAATAAGGTAAGTTGCAGACATGTGTTCAGAAAATCAAAATTATGACAAAGGGTTTTATCCAAGCTAAATTAGTTCATGCCTTCATTAAACTCATAAGTGTTGATTGGGTCTTGTCTAGATTGGTGTTTGGACTAATGTTTGGATGATTTTCAGACCTATCCATGGATTGTCTTCAAAAAACCAAAACTTTGCTACGGTCTGATTTTATTATTTTAAGTGATGGATCATTGTTTGAACACATGGATAAGTGTAAACTTAAGTTCCAAACTCTCATTTCAATAATTGTTCGTAGAATTTAAGCATTGTTTGAATTAATTATAACTCATTTTCAGACTTGTCCTCAAAAAATCTTAAGTCAAGGTTGGGTTTTGTGCATGGATTGCATCACAATTTTAACTTTGTGTGTGCATAAGAATCCATGGATCCTGATGTGTGGGGACTTAGTGAATTGTTAGGATTGATTTTGATCCATTTTCAGACTTATCATAAGGTATCTTCAGAAAATCAGAATTCTCCTTTTATTGGTAGAAGTTTGATTTTATCATTCAAGTGGTTAAGTTTGATCATTTTATTGTCCTAAGATTCTCATCCAAATGCTTATTCAATTCACAACCTTATTTAGATAGAAATTTTTATTCATTGCATTGAAATTCATGGGCTAATTCAAGGATTTTAAAAGTCTGAAATTTATTATTTTGTTTAAGTCCTCTAAGACCATATTGACTTTGAGCTTTGTACCAGGAATCTTGTTTGGATCAAAGGCAAGGATTGTTGCAAAGAAGTGAACAAAAGAGGGTGGAGGACAAGTTCAAGCTCAAAACCCAAGATAGAAAAAAAAGAGGACTAGCCTAAAGCGATTGAGTTCAAAGGACAACACTTCAAGATAATGCACTTCAAAGCTGGGACAAAGGAAAGAAAATTCAAGGATCTAGATGAAAGAATTATCTCATGATCAAGCCTTCATCAAGCAAGTACACCAAGGAATTTTTGAGGATGATTCTAACATGAAAGTTAGCAGTGGAACATGGACAAGGACATAAGGACATGTTTGAGGTCTAGAAAAAGAAAGAGTTCAAGGACGATATTCTCATCAACGGAATGATCATAATGATGATGAAGTCATCCAAGGAAATGAATTGAGGAAGATTTAATATGCCAAGGAAGATGTTCATGTGTTCAAGGGATTGCCACAAGGATCAAGTTCGAAGGACAAAGAAGAATTCCAAACAATGAAGGTGGAAATACCAAGGGTTCAAGCATTACAAAGTCTAGCCATCCAAGAGAAAGATGTCCAAGAACGATGAAGAATTCCTAAGGATAGGGAAATGAAATTATGATAAAGATTGCAAGAAGCCTTCCTAGTATTGACATGAAGGAACTTAGTGAAATTTTACTTATGTTCATTAGTTTTACTAAAAGGGAGAAAGAGAAAAGAGGCATGCATGTTCATAATGATGAGTTGTGTGATGACTTGGAGGCTTCCTTGCTTCCTATTGGTCCTCAAGAATCTGAATTTTCTCATTGGCTAATTTTGAGGTGCTTCATTTCTATTGGCTATTTTTGGTTGCCCTAATTAGGGTTTGTAATGGATTAATCTGGGCCATTGATTACAGATCAAATTTGGTGTTTATTGTAATTGGGGCTTCTATATAAACCCCACCCCTCTCATTTGTAAACAAGGACTTGTTAGAGAATTGTTGCTAAGATAATGCTAAATTTGCTCTACTTTTCATTGTTGTGCCTTGCATGGTCAATTGTTGTGATCAAGTTTGTATTATTGCTTGATGATGCACATTCCTCACTTAGATTAGGATTTCGTTTCATGTTGTTTAGAATTAGTTAGTTGGATGAAAGTAATTGTGGATGTTTACTTGATTGACTCAACAATTCCGGGCCACTAACCTCTTGTTGATGGTAGGAGTGCCTTGTGTGGTAAGCCAATGAATCAAAGCACTTAATTTCAATTGATATTGAATCTTTAGTTTGCATCCATTTGATGGGATTGGAGAGAAGATATTGATTTGAAAATCATTCGAGTGTTCCTTAGAAGCTTGCACTAGATAGGTAGAGTCGATGGCGAGATCGCATCTAGTAGAGTCCAAGTCCATCCACGATTCCTTGCATTCATAGTAAGAAGTAAAAGTAGCAGTATAAGTTAGGTTTAAGTTTGAGTTGAAGTGGAAAGTTGGAAAATCAAACCATATTTTCATTGCACATTGTGAAGCAAAATCCTTAGAAGTGCAAGTAGTTGACAAATCTTGAATGAATTGGCGTAAGTCCCTTTAGTGATCCAGAAAATCACATTATTTCAACTTAGCAAGTATCCATAGTAAAAGAACCTTGAAGTCACCTTGCGATCTTACTTTGCAGGCTTAGCATAAGAAGTGACCTTATATCAAAAGAGAGTTGAATATTTAATATTTCACTCCGAAACATTTTAGTGTTTGATTGGATGTGAAGACAGTAAACAAAGCATAACATGTTAGCGATCATTGAGACCGACTTTGTGAGCGTTTGGAAACTTATTTTTGGATGCTATCTTGGATTTGAGGCTGACTAAGGATGTTCATGAAGTGTGCAATTGCGCTTGAATTAATATGATGTTTAGCTATAGTAATGTCGACTAGCTTGGTAATTATACTCTTAACAGGCTATAAATATATAGACACTTTTGTAAAAGAGTGTGATGATGTAATATGATAATATATGGATGTAATATTGCTGGATACGAATTGTGAAGACATCTAAAGGGAAGAGAAATGATCAAGAGGAAGGAGAACAAGAGGAGTTTTTCTAGAGATACATTGTTAACTCTTTGTATTCTCGATAGGAGATTTGTTGTAAGTGTTGTTGCACCTGTTGTACACCCCTAACAAGCTTTGTTTGCCTTTAACAGGGCTAGGACCTTTAATAGGGTCAATTCCTTAACAAGGATCTTATTGTATACATCCCCTAACAGGTATCTTCCTATATTGTATTAATCAGCTCCTAATAGGGCTAAAAATCCTAAGAGGGATAGAAATCCTAACAGGGTTTCAAGATTCATAGTGCAGAATATTGTGGGTACCATCCCCACCGGGGTTTTCCCTTGGCCAGGGTTTCCTTGAAAACAAATATGGTGTTATGAGTTCTTCTATGTTTGTCTTTGTTGGATGGTTGTTTATTTTCTGTTACATCTTTATTTGTTGCTTAAGGAAAGTAAAGAAGTTTAAGAATTCAATTAAGTATTGTAACATTGATTCATCCCCCCTCTCAGTGTTACCAAATCCTAACACCCCAAATTGTGAAATTGAGCTTTTAAGTAGTAACCATAACCATCGACGTGCATAAATTTGCAAAACCTCTCCAAGAGAAAGTCATCTCTCCACCAAAGAAACTCCTCTTTACCACAATAGAAAAGGATACCATCTCAATAGGACTAGCAAAGGAGGAGACAATCAAAAAGAAGATCCATCCATGGATCAACCCCACATCCAAGCAACCAACAACATGAGAAAACTACACAAAGAACCTTCCAAACTTCTCCACTTGGAAAATCACCACCTCCATAGGCAAAGCCGCCACCTCTATGGGAACAGTGCAAGAGGAAGAGAAGATCGAAATGGGGCAGACCCACACCATAGCCATAAGAAAAACTACCACCTCAATAGGGAACATTAACACCTCTATAGAAACCTCATGGGGAAGAAACCAAACAAGAATATTAGGAGTCTATGAAAGAAATAAAAACAAAAAAGTCAAGCTCCACTAGGGCTAGACACATCCCCAAGTCCAAAGAACAACCACAAGTAAAACAAGCACGGTCCAGAATGGATCCTTTGAAACTATTAGCATCTGAAAAACCTCCACAATAAGAAAAAACACCACTAGCACTTGTAAACACAAAAAACATTATCTTAAACAAACTCAATAGAGCTCCATACATCAAGAGACAAAACTAGCAAGAACAACCCAAAATAGGCCACAGAAAATAGGGGCACAAACCACCTAAAGGCTAAGCGCAAGTCTGACCAATGAAGCAGAACCATTGAAAATAGGCTTCCAAGGGAAACAAACCCTCCAGGATTCCTTGAAGGACATACTAAAGACAACACCATGCAAATACCAAAGGGAAGGGAGTTGTAACTAAATTCAATAGCAGCAGCCTTAGAACAACCTACCAGCATAGTGACACCAAATCTTGAGGCAAAAATAGCACCCCACAAACAAGCCACAACAGAGGTGACAAAGGGACGCACTAATACTGAGACCCAAGGACCTCCCCTTCTCATCGTTTCTACCACTCCCATGGAAATGTAATGTCCTCAAACCCTAGCGGATCTTTTCCCTCAAAAGAGTAATGACCAAGTGTTCAAGAGTAATGCGTAACTGAGCGAATACAGGCCGTACGGAAATGCCAAGTTCATACAATGAGGAAATTACCAAAAATGTACAGTTTAGGTGGTCGTACAGTATGTCTTATGGACCGTACAGTGAGGAGTCTGTACAGGATTGTGACCAGAGCCGTACAGAGGTCAGGGCCTGTATGGGTGGAAGCCTAAGATCTCGTACGGTATGGTGGTCTGGGTCATATGAAGGTAAGTGTTGTACGGTGTGGGAAGTCTATGGTTGTACGGTGTTATGTTGTAGGTGGTATGGTGAGAAGATGGTGCAAACCGTATGGTGGGAAATGCAGGTCATACGCTAAGGGATGAGGGTTGTACAATGAAGAATGATGTCTGAGGGGGTTTCCAACCTTTAATATGCTCCAATCTATTCAATATATTTCTATAGGGAACTTTAGTACCATCACACAATTTGCAAGAGGAAATATTAATAATAGATATTGCTTCAGATTTGCCAGATCCAGAATTAGAGAACCAACAGGGTAGGGTGAGGGTTGAATCCCACCGAAACTGCGAAATACCAAATAGGTGGTGTCTTTCACCTCTGAAATGGCAGCCAGCAGAGTCCCAACAGGAATTCACAAAATACAATAAAATATCAAATCTCCACATAAAATCCAACCTACGCACCAAGCATAAATACCTGTCGGGAAAACTCCCAAGAGTGCACAAAAGAGCCGACGGTGACAACTAAACCTAGGCCAACAAATAAAAATGGCCCCGAAATAAACTAAATCAATCGGGACCCAACTACAATAATTTTATTATTCATCTAATAATGGGGATATTGTAGTCCTCCCGTCCCAATAATTGCTTATCCTCAAGCAATTTCAGGCTAGGGTGTTCCAGAATCTCTTCGCCTTCCCAGGTGGCATCTTCAAGGGGTAGATCCTTCCAACACACAAGAAATTCCTTAATAGTGCGTGTCCTCAATTTTTTCTCCCGACTGTTGACAATTCCTGGTGGTTCCAATACTAATTTCCCTCCATCGTGGAGGGGTGGCAGGTCTGTGGAGACCGTCACTTGCTGACCCATGGCTTTCTTCAGGAAAGAAACCTGGAAGACATTGTGGATTTGGCTTCCCTCAAGTAGGTCCAATTCGTATGCAACCTTGCCCACTCTCTTGGTCACATGGTAGGGTCCATAGAAGTCCGGTCTCAGCTTCTCCTTCCTGGAAGCCTTCAGAGAGGATTGTCTGTATGGTTGAAGTCAGAGGTATACCAAATCCCCTACTTCAAAACTCCTCTAGATTCGGTGCTTGTCAGTGTACATTTTCTACTAATTCTGAGCCCCTTGGAGATTTTCCTTTGGGGATCTTAAAATATCTATTCCTTCCTGTAGCCAGTCCTTGGCCTTCGGCGTGTGACTGTCACCTAGAGCCAAGTCCACAAATGAAGGAGGTTCATACCCGTACAAAGCTTTGAAAGGTTCCATTCCAATGGACATGTGGTAGGTGGTATTGTAATAGTACTATCCTAGACGTAGCCACTTGACCCATGCCCTATGTTGTGTTGAAACATAGTTTCTGAGGTAACCTTCTAGCTATTTGTTCACAATCTCTGTTTGTCCGTCGATCTGGGGGTGGTAACTGGTGCTTGGCGACAAATCTATCCTTGCTAGTTGAAATAATTCTTTCCATAAATTACTAAGGAAGCGACTATCTCTGTCGCTCACTATGTTTTGAGGGAGTCCGTGCAGGCGGAACACCTCTCGAAAGAATAAATCTGCCACCTGTGAGGCTGAAAACTCTACTGAAATAGCAAAGAAATGTGCATACTTGGTTAATCTATCAACTACCACAAAGATGCAATCCTTCCCCTATGCCTTAGGGAGTCTGGAGATTAAATCCATTGAGATGCTATCCCACTTCTTCTCTAGAATCGGTAATGGTTGAAGTAAACCCACCGGCAGAGTGTGTTTGGATTTATTTTATTGACAGGTAGAGCATTCCCAGATGTACTGTAATATATCATTCTTTAGGCCCTTCCATGCGAACCTTTCCCTGATCTGTCTATAGGTCTTCAATTATCCTTGATACCCAGCTAGAGGTGAATCGTGCATCTCTTTCAAGATATTTTTCTTCAACTCGGATTCAGGTACTAGATAAATTTTGCCTTTGTAGAAAATAATATCATCAACCACCTTATACCTATCATCCTATACTTCTTTGTCTAGGAGTTGGCATGCGAACGTGTTCTTGGAGTATTCGACCGACAAATGTTCTCTCCAATCTGTTGATATCTGAGATAAGGAACATATGGCCGGCTTTCTTGACAAACCGTCAACCACTACATTATTTTTTCCTTTTACATACTCAATGTCAAAGTTGAAAGCCTGTACTTTACTTAACCATTTCTATTGTTGCTCATTCAATTCCCGATGTTCTAGAAAATGTCTGAGGTTATTGTGATCTGTACGGACGACAAACTCGGCTCCGACAAGTTACTGCCAGAATTTTGTCAAGGCATGCATGATGGCAAGCATTTCTTTGTTGTATATGGAATACAACCTTTCAGCCCCTGAGAGCTTATGACTTTCGAAAGCAATTGGGTGGTGGTCCTACACCAGTACGGCCCCGATACCCTCTCTAGAGGTGTTGTACTCCAGGATGAAAGGTTGAGTGAAATCTGGCAATGCAGGGACCAAGCAAGAACTCATAGTCTTCTTGATTTTCTCAAAAGTCTGATGTGCCCGTTCATTCCACTGAAAAGATCCCTTCTTTGGTAGATCGGTGACTGGCGCTTTGAGTTGTGAGAACCCCTTCATGAACTGTCTCTAGTAACTACATAATCCAAAGAATCCACGTAGTTTCGAAAGAGTTTTCGGAGGTGGCCAATCCAAGATAGCCTGAATCTTCTCTTGATGTACCTAAACTCCTCAGCTACTGACAATGTGCCCCAAATATAATATCTTTGTCATCCCAAATTCACATTTGGATCTTTTGCCGAACAAAAGTTGTGACTTCATAATCTTGAGCACTGCTTCCAAATGCCTTAAGTGTTCCTCCCATGTCTTGTTGTAGATCAGTATATCATCAAAGAATACCAACAGGAACTTACACATCTGTTTGTTAAAAATGTGATTCATGCAAGATTGGAATGTAGCTGGAGCGTTGGTCAATCCGAATGGCATGACCAAAAATTCGTAATGCCCATAATGGCAATGGAATGTTGTTTTCTCCACATCCTGTTCCCTCATGCAAATTTGGTGATACCCCGAACGAAGGTCTATTTTGGAGAAATAGACAGCGCCGTGTAACTCATCTAGCAATTCATCGATCCTGGGGATTGGGTACCTTTTCTTGATGGTCTTTTTGTTCAGCGCGTGGTATTCTACACACATTCGCAATGTTCCATCCTTCTTTTTAACCAGTACTACCATTGATGTAAAAGGACTGGAACTGGGCCTGATCCAACCTTTGTCAAGAAGCTCCTGTATTATTTTTTTAATCTAATCTTTTAACCTCTTAGGGTGGTGGTATGGCACAGTTATAACCGGTTTGGTGCCAGTCTCCATCTCAATGGTGTGTTCAAATCCCCGGTGTGGTGGTATGTTGGTGAAGACTTGGTGACGTCTATCCAAAACCATTCGAAGCTCTTCATCCTAGTGGTAAGTTCTTTCTCCCTATATAGGTTCTGTCGAGGGAAAACAATGTGCGGTCCAGACCACGTCGTCGTGTCCGAAGATTGTTTCCATCTGTCCGGCTGAAACTTCCTTCGGTCCTCCATTCGACATCCCTCAGCACAATCTTTTTGTCGTTCACCTCGAAGGAGAACTCCATTCATTTGAAACTTTGTGTGTATTCGTCTAATGTTTCCATCCACTGAATGCCCAGGATGACTTCCATGTCATCCAGATCGACCATGAAGAAATCATCTATCACTATGTGTGTAATGTACCCATGCAGTATGGGTATCACAAGTTTGTATTGGGGCCACCGGAGCAACAGATGGAGGTCATACGGGACTGAGTTGAAGCTTCTCGAGCAATAAATGGGGTCGTACAGTACTAGCCTGAGGACGGATAGTGCACAAGGGAGGCCGTACAAAATAGTCTGAGGTCGTACAGTACATAGGAGAGGTTGTACGGTGTTGAATGGGGGCCGTACAGTGTAGTAGACAAGGTCATACGATGCAGGAATGGTGGTCGTACAATGCAATAGGGGGTGGACATATGGTGCAGGGAGGAAGGTTGTACGGTGCAGGGAGGAGGGTTGTGGTCGTATGTTGCAGGAGTGAAGGTCCTACGGTGCAGGGATGAAGGTCATACAGAGCAGGTTGGAATGTGCACGGTTCTCCAAAGGATTGAATGATGTTTCCTTTCCCTTCACTGATAATTACAATGACCCTTGCAAACATAGAACAATACAAGCCAAATATGTTTGCCAAGAAGATCTTATTAGATTTATTGACAGAACTTCGGATTTGCTAGACCCGATACAAGCAGAACAAGTAGAGTAGGGTGAGGATTGAATCCCACCGAAACTGCAACAAACCAAATAGGGAGGGTCTTCCACCTCCGAAATGGCAAACAACAAAATCCCAATAGGAATTCGCAAATATAAATAAAGTATAAATCTCAACATATCAAAACTAACCTACACACCAAACATAAATACCTATCAGGGAAATCTTCCCGAGAGTGCACAAAAGTGCCGACTGTGACAACTACACTACGCCAACAAAAAGAATGGGCCCAAGATAAACTAAATCGATCGGGACCCAAATACAATAGTTTTATTAGTCATTTAATGAAGGGGACATTATAGTCCTCCCGTCCCAATAATTGCTTGTCCTCAAGCAATTTCAGGCTGGGGTGTTCTAGAATCTCTTCTCCTTCCCAGGTGGCATCTTTAAGGGGTAGATCCTTCCAGTGCACAAGAAATTCCTTGATAGTGCGTGTCCTCAATCTTTTCTCCTGACTATCGAGGATTTTTGTTGGTTCCAATACTAACTTTCCTCCTTCGTCGAGGGGTGGCAGGTCTATGGAGACCGTCACTTGTTGGCCCATGGCTTTCTTCGGACAAGAAACCTGGAAGACGTTGTGGATTCGGCTTCCTTCAGGTAGGTCCAATTCGTATGCAACTTTGCCCACTCTCCTTGCCACACGATAGGGTCCGTAGAAATGCGGTCTCAATTTCTCCTTCCCGGAAGCCTTCAGAGAAGATTATCTATATGGTTGAACTCAGAGGTATAGTAGGTCCCCAACTTTAAAACTCCTCTCAATTTGGTGCCTGTCAGCGTACATTTTCTACTGATTCTGAGCCTGCTAGAGATTTTCCTTTAGGAACTTTAAAATATCTACTCCTTCCTACAACCAATCCCTGGCCTTCCGCATATGACTATCACCAAGATCCAAGTACACAAATGAAGGAGGTTCATACCTATACAATGCTTTGAAAGGTTCCACTCTAGTGGACATATGAAAAGTGGTATTGTAATAGTACTCTCCCTAGTGTAGCCATTTTATCCATGCTCTTTTTTGTGCTAAAACATAGTTTCTAAGGTAACCTTCCAACCATTTGTTCACGATTTCTGTTTGTCCGTCATTCTGCGGGTGGTAACAGGTGCTTGGTGACAACTCTGTCCTTGCAAGTCGAAACAATTCTTTCTAGAAATTACTGAGGAAGCGGCTATCTCTATCACTCACTATGTTTCGAGGGAGTCCATGTAGACGGAACACCTCTCGGAAGAATAAGTCTGCTACTTGTGAAGTGGAAAACTCTATTGTCCAGCAAAGAAATGTGCATACTTGGTTAATTTGTTGACTACCACAAAGATGCAATCCTTTCCCTGTGCCTTAGGGAGCCCGGAGATGAAATCCATTGAGATGCTATCCCACTTCTTCTCTGGAATCAGTAATGGTTGAAGTAAACCCACTGGTAGGGTGTGTTTGGATTTATTTTGTTGACAACTGGAACATTCCCGGACGTACTATAATATATAACTTTTTAGGCCTTTCCATGAGAATCTTTCCCTAATCTGTCGATAAGTCTTCAAGTATCCTTGATGCCCAGCTAGAGGCAAATCGTGCATTTCTTTCAAGACCTTTTTCTTTAACTTGGATTCAAGCACCAGGTAAATTTGTCCTTGTAGAAAATAATATCATCGACCACCTTATACCTATCATCCTGTATTTCTTTCTCTAGGAGTTGGCATGCGAACATGTCCTTTGAGTATTCGACCAACAAATGTTCTTTCCAATCTGTTGATATTTGAGATAAGGAACAGATGGTCGGCTTTCTCGACAAGGCGTCAGCCACTAAATTATTTTACCCTTTTACATATTCAATGTCAAAGTCGAAAGCCTATACTTTACTTCCCCATTTCTATTGTCGCTCATTCAACTCCCATTGTTCCAAAAAATGCCTGAGGCTGTTGTGATCTGTACGGACAATGAACTTGGCTCCGACGAGGTACTGCCAAAACTTTGTCAAGTCATGCATGATGGCCAGCATTTCTTTGTCGTATATAGAATACAACCTTTCAGCTCCCAAGAGTTTTTGACTTTCGAAAGCAATAGGGTGGCGGTCCTGCATTAAGATGGCCCCGATACCCTCTCCAAAGGCATCACACTCCAGGATGAAAGGTCGACTGAAGTCTAGTAGTGCAAGGACTGGACAAGAACTCATAATCTCCTTGAGTTTCTCAAAAGTCTGATGTGCTTGTTCATTCCACTGAAAAGACCCCTTCTTTGTCAAGTCGGTGAGAGGTGCGCTGAGCTGTGAGAAACCCGTCACGAACCGTCTATAGTAACTACACAACCCAAAGAATCAACGTAGTTCTGAAAGAGTCTTCGCAGGTGGCCAATCTAAGATAGCCTAAATCTTTTCTTAATGTACTTGAACTCCTCGGCTACTGACAATGTGCCCCAAATATAATATCTTTGTCATCCCGAATTCACATTTGGATCATTTGGCAAACAACAGTTGTGACTTCATAATCTCGAGCACTTCCTCCAAATGCCTTAAGTGCTCCTCCCATGTCTTGTTGTAGATCAGTATATCATCAAAAAAGACCAATAGGAACTTACGCAGCTGTTTGTTAAAAATGTGATTCATGCAAGATTGGAATATAGCAGGAGTGTTGGTCAAACCAAATGGCATGAACAGAAATTCGTAATGCCCATAATGGCAACCGAATGTTGTTTTCTCCACATCCTTCTCCCTCATGCAGATTTGGTGATACCCAGAACGGAGGTCTATTTTGGAGAAATAAATGGTGTCGTGTAACTCATCCAGCAATTCATCGATCCTGGGGATCGGATACCTATTCTTGATAGTCTTTTTGTTCAATGCGCGGTAATCTACACACATTCGCATTGTTCTATCCTTTTTAACCAGCACTACTGATGATGCAAAAGGACTGGAGCTGGGTCTAATCCAACCTTTGTCAAGGAGTTCCTGTATTGTTTTTTCAATTTCATCTTTTAGCCTCTTAGGGTGGTGGTATGGCACAATGATAACCAGTTTGGCACCAGTTTCCATCTCAATGGTGTGTTCGACCCCTCGGTGTGGTGGTATGCCTGGTGGAATGCCGACGAAGACCTGGTGATATCTATCCAAAACCATTTGAATTTCTTCATCCTAGTGGTCTGTTCTTTGTTTCTATATGGGTTTTGTCAAGGCAAAATAGTGTGTGGCCCAAACCACATCGTGGTGTCTAAAAATTGCTTCCATTTGTTGGGCTAAAATTTCCTTTGGTCCTCCATTTGACATCCCTCTCAGCACAACCTTTTTGTCATTTACCTCGAAGGAGAACTCCATTCACTTGAAACTCTATGTCTATTCATCCAATGTCTCCATCCACTAAATGCCCAGAATGACTTCCATGTCGTCCAAATTGACCACAAAGAAATCATCCTTCACTGTGTGGTTTCCCATGGTGATGCTCAGTTGCGGAACCAAATGAGTGCATTTTAACAGGTTTCCTCCCACTACCTTGACGTTAAATCCTTGGTGTGCCTCCATACATAGAATCCGCCGACTCACCAGTGATGAGTTAATGAAGTTGAGTGTGGCTCCGCTATCAAGCATGACCACGACCCCCATTTCCCTTAGAGGGTGCCTCGGACCTGGAACACAGTACATCTTGTAGTTCTCGCCAGAGTAGCAATGGCACCTCCTCTCTTCAAGAGTGTGGCTATTCTTTCTGCACGATTGAGGTTTACCTCCCCCGAAGTCTGTTGTTCATCTTCTTGGGCTTCAGGTGTTTGTTCTTCCTCACAGTCAAATGATACCTCAATGTAATGGATTTTTCCTTGGCCAAGGCATCGATGCCCGGTACCCATGGCTCTTTACAGTTGAAAAAGAGTTTCTTCCTTTTGACTTCCTGCCTAGTTTCCTCATCCAGTGGGGGCCTCCTAGGTGGGGTTCTGTTGTCTCTTTCCCTTGGAGCGAGAGGTGGTTTGGACTGTGAGTAATATTTGGTGGATGAAGAAGATGTCGCCATGTCGCGTGCCTTCTTAATTGCCTCCGTGAGTGTGATGGGGTTGAATCCCTTCACCCATCCTTTTAAGGGTTCCGCCAGTCCATCCATGAACAACACCACCAATCCTCTTTCTGAAATATTAGTCACCAAGATAGACATTCTCTGAAATTCTGTAATGTAACCATCGACTCTGCCAGATTGCTTTAGTTGAGCCAATTCTTTGAAATTCAGTTCGGGATCCCTTCCATCGAAATGATCTATCAATCTCTCGGTGAATTCAGCATAGGATTTTATTTCGTTGTGGCCGAGAGTAACCATGCCATGATGCCACCATTCATGGGCTATTCCTTCCAAATGTAGTGCGGCAAATTTGATGGCCTCATTTTTCAGCATAGGGTTGAGCTGGAAATATGTGTCTTCTTTTTGCACCCATGCTTGAGCTGTGATAGTTCCAGACCCATCAAAGGATGACAGATTAACTTTGCCCATCTTCCGTCTCAGATCTTCATTATAATAGCCGTGCTTTTTTCCACTAGATTACCTCATTCTTAGCCCAACATAATCTTTGTAGGATATATCTCCTTCCATATTTGCGTTCCTCCAATCATCCCTAAGTTGATCTTGTACTTCCTGGAAGGTTGGTTGTTCTCCCCACTGTTCTTCCATCCGTGGAGGAAAAGTTGGCATTGATAGTCAAGAGCATACGGTTTGGGGATTTTCCCATCCCGAGACAAAATTGTCACTTTGTTCCGTAGATATCTTGCTTTCAGCCAATTTTCGTAGTCTCTTCCATGAGGCGCTGAGTGTCATTTATCTGTACCTAGTTCTTAGTGAGCTCTCTCAGAAGAGTCATGACTTCAGTCGTAGGGTCTTGGGGATTGCCCATTCTACCAATTGAGTGAGATCTGCTCCTTTTCCTTGAATAAACTCTCATTCAATACCCACAAACTGGCAAAATCACCAGCTCTGATACCACTGTAATGTACCCATGCAGTATGGGTATCACAAGTTCATACTGGGGCCGCCAGAGCAACAGATGGAGGCCATATGGGATTGAGTTGAAGCTGCTCGGGCAATAGATGGGGTCATACAGTACTAGCCTGAGGACGAAGAGTGCACAAGGGAGGTCGTACGAAGCATGTTGAGGTCATACGGTACACAGGAGAGGTCGTACGGTGCTGAATGGGGGTCATACGGTGCAGCAGATAAGGTCGTACGATACAAGAATGTTGGTCATACTCTGCAACAGGGGTGGACGTATGGTGCAAGGAGGAAGGCCGTACGGTGCAGGGAGGAGGGTCGTATGGTGCAGGGAGAAGGGTCGTACGGTTCAAGGTTGTGGCCGTACGGTGCAGGGATGAAGGCTGTACGGAGCAGGTTTGAATGTGCACGGTTCTTCGAAGGATTGAATGATGTTTCCTTTCCCTTCACTGATAATTACAATGACCCTTGCAGACATAGAACAATACAAGCTAAATATGTTTGCCAGGAAGATCTTATTAGATTTATTGATGGAACTTCAAATTTGCCAGACCCGATACAAGTAGAACAAGTAGAGTAGGGTGAGGGTTGAATCCCACCGAAAGTGAAACAAACCAAATAGGGAGGGTCTTCCACCTCTGAAATGGCAAACAGCAAAATCCCAACAGGAATTCACAAATATAAATAAAGTATAAATCTCAACATATCAAAACTAACCTACATGCCGAACATAAATACCCATCGGGGAAAACTTCCTGAGAGTGCACAAAAGAGCCGACGGCGACAACTACACTACGCCAACAAAAAGAATGGGCCCAACATAAACTAAATCGATCGAGACCCAAATACAATAGTTTTATTAGTCATTTAATGATGAGGACATTACAGTTTTGTTCCCCATGGTGATGCTCAGTTGCAAAACCAGATGGGTGCATTTTAACAGGTTTCCTCCTGCCACTTTGACGTCAAATCCCTGGTGTGCCTCCATACATAAACTTCATCGACTCACCAATGATGAGTTAATGAAGTTGAGTGTGGCTCCGCTGTCGAGCATGACCACGACCCGTTTCCCTTCAAGGGTACCCCAGACCCAGAACATAGTGCACCTTGGAGTTCCCGTGAGAGTAGTAATGGCACCTCCTCTCTTCAAGAGTGTGGCTAGTCTTTCTGCGCGATTGATATTTACCTCCCCAGAAGCTTGTTGTTCATCTTCTTCGGCTTTCAGTGCCTGTTCCTCCTCGCCATCAGACAAGACCTCAATGTAATGGATTTTTCCTTTGCCAAGGCATTGATGTCCTAGTACCCATGGCTCCTTACAGTTGAAACAAATTTTATTCCTTCTGAGTTCTTGCCTAGTTGCCTCATCCAACGGGGGCTTCCTAGGTGTGGGTCTTCTATCTTTTTCCCTTTGAATGAGAGGTGGTTTGGACTGTGAATAATATTTTGTGGAAGAAGAAGAGGATGTCGACATGTCTCGTGCCTTCTTAATTTCCTCTGGAAGTGTGATGGGGTTAAATCCCTTCACCCAACCCTTCAAGGGTTCCGCCAGTCCATCCATAAATAGAAACACCAATCATTTTTTTGAAATATCTGTTACCGAGACATACATTCTCTAGAATTCTATTATGTAACTATTGATTGTGTTGGATTGCTTTAGCTGAGCCAATTCTTTGAAATTCAGTTCCAAATCCCTTCCATCAAAATGATCTATCAGTCTCTCAATGAATTTAGCATAGGAATTTATTTGATCGTGGTCAAGAGTAACCATGCCATGATGCCACCATTCGTGGGCTATTCCTTCCAGATGTAGTGCAGCAAATTTGATGGCCTCATCCTCTGGCATGGGGTTGAGCTGGAAGTATGTATCTACTTTTTGTACCCAAACTCAAGCTGTGATAGTGCCAGACCCATCAAAGGATGACAGATTAACTTTTCCAATCTTCCGTCTGAGATCATCATTATAATAGCCATGCCTTTTTTTGCCCAAGTATCTCATTCTCAACTTAGCATAATCTTTGTAGGATATATCTCCTTCCATATTTGCATTCCTCCAATCTTCCCCAAGTTGATCTTGTATTTCCTGGAAAGTTGGTTGCTCTCTGTGCTGTTCTTCCGCCCATGGAGGGAATGTTGGCATTGACGGTCGAGAGCATACAGTTTGGGGATTTGCCTTTCCTGAGACAAAATAGTCACTTTGTTCAGCAGATATCTTGCCTTTAGCCAATTTTCGTAGTGTCTCTTCCATGAGGCGTTGAGTGTCATTTTTCTAGTGTCTGGTTCCTAGTGAGCTCTCTCAGAAGAGTCATGACTTCAGCGGCAGGATCTTGGGAGTCCGCCATTCCACCGACTAAGTGATATCTCCTCCTTTTTCTTGAATAAACTCTCATTCAATACCCACAAGCTGGCAGAATCACCAACTCTGATACCATTGTAATGTCCCCAAACCCTGGCGGTCTTTTCCCTCAAAAGAGTAATGACCAAGTGTTCAAGAGTAATGTGTAACTGAGCAACTGCAGGCCTTATGAAAATGCCAAGTTTGTACGGTGAGGAAATTGCCAGGACCGTACGGTTTAGGTGGTCATATAGTATGTCTCCTGGACCGTACGGTGAGGAGTCCATACGGGATTGTGACCTGAGCTGTACGGAGGTCAGGGCTTGTACGGGTGGAATCCTGGGATGCCGTATAGTATGGTGGTCTAGGTCGTACGAAGGTAAGTGTCATACGGTGTGGGAAGTCTGTGGTCGTATAGTGTTATGTTGCAGGCCGTATGGTGGGAAATGCAGGATGTATGCTAGGGGATGAAGGCCGTACAATGTAGAATGATTTATGAGGGGGTTTCCAGCCTCTAATATGCTCCAATATATTCAATATATTTTCGTAGGGAATTTTAGTACTATCACACAATTTGCAAGAGGAAATATTAGTAATAGATATTGCTTCAAATTTTCTAGATCCGGAATCAGAGAACCAAAAGAGTAGGGTGAGGGTTGAATCCCACCAAAACTGCGAAATACCAAATAGGGGGGGTTTTTCACCTCTGAAATGGCAGCCAGCAGAATCCCAACAGGAATTTGCAAAATACAATAAAATATTAAATCTCCACATGAAATCCAACCTACGCGCTGAGCATAAATACCCGTCGGGAAAACTCCTAAGAGTGCACAAAAGAGATGACGGTGACAACTACACCTACACCAACAAATAAAAATGGGCCCAAAATAAACTAAATTGATCGGGACCCAAATACAATAATTTATTATTCATTTAATGACAAGGATATTACAGGAAACCCATCACAATGATTCTCCCTAAAAAGGGTATACAAAAGACACGTACTTAGGAGGAAAAAGGACAACGACATGAACACCAAAAGGCTGACAGGAAGATGATGCCAAAAGGCTGACTGCACAAGCATTTGATCCCAAAGGGTCCCAGAATTTAAAACACAATTTTGAGCTATCTAGAGATGTCAAATTTTGATTTCGATCCCGAAAATTTGTGCAATCATGATGAAACTGGGACAAAAGAAGAGAACCTTCGATGAAGAGGTCAAGAAGACAATCAAGAGAGCACCAACACAGTCTCAATGCAGGCCTAGAATTAAAATGCAAGCCTAAGCTAGATGCAAGCCTAGAATGAACATGCAAGCCTAGGACTTGGTTGTTGGACTCGTCGTATTATCATCATCGAGTTCGTTTAGGCACGAGACGATCGCAAAATGTCATACAATCCTCACTAATATTGCAATCATGAGAATATGAATATGACATAAGTCTTAGATTTTTCGGAAATGAGATGTAAGCATTAAGGCACAAGAAGCCATAATGACCTGAACACCTATTCCTTTTGATTTAGCAAGTTAACATAAGCATCAAAGCACAATTGCTAGAATGACCTGAATGTTTCTTGCGAAAAAACACACCAGACACATAAGAGTTCCTTCCTTTACCAAAGAATGCTTGTAGTGACCCTTACATTCACTTAGCAGGACGAGCGTTAGCGATTTTACTTGTAGCAGAAAGAAGTCACTCAAAATAGACAAGGAGAAGAACCAACCTCACCAAAGCGTCCATATAAAAGGAGTTGAGGTATGCATGGCCATCCAATATGAGATGAAGGATCTTATAGATGGACACCCCTCTTATGTAGATTCGTTGGATCATTGGAACTAAACCAGCAAATAGAAAGCCAAGAAAAGATCATGTCCCCAGTCTTCGCGTTTCTCAGTCAAGAAAAGACGTCTCAGATTCACTCGAGGGGAAATGATAAAGAAAACAAACAAACAAGAAAAGGAGAAGCTCGGCATGATTCAAAGGAACACAAATTCAGTTTTAGTTTTAGTTTACGTTTGTGTTCAAGCGGATTGAAGTTGAATCGGAAGCGAACAACGTTCAAAGTCTCGACGGGATAGCGACAGCAGGCAGACGCAGTGAGAACCACTAGTGACTGTCGCGAGAGATGAAGTCTCAAGAAGATATCAGAGCGCGAACCAAGTATCAGCAGGCGAACATAGTGAGAACCACTGGTGACCGATACAAGGAAGATTCTCGAAAGAGAGAATAAAGCACGAGCGAAACATCAGCAGGCAAATGCAGTGAGAACCACTGGTGACTGATGTAAGGAAGAGATCCTGAAAGCGAGGGGCTCGAGTGAGAGCTAAGTATCAGTAGGTAGGCACAGTGAGAACCACTAGCAACTGATACACGAGAGATCCTCAAGGAGAGAAATCTCAAAAGTAGCTAGGCATCAGCAGGCAGACGCATTGGGAACTGCTAGTGAGTGATGCATGAACAAAAATTTTGAAAGCAATAGGACAATGCCCCCTAGACCAGGAAGGTGCCCCCAAGTGTGAACCAATTCCAATCCATGAAGAGTCGAGGAAAATCTCGAAGACAACTAAAAGCAAGTGCATGAGCTAGCAAACTAAAGTAGGAAACGAACTAAAAGCAGGAAAGCGGGAAAGCAAACTAAAGTAGGAAAGCAAGAGCCAAATGGTGTTGAGATGAGATGTAGCTTCAGGAAACAAGAGGCGCCTGTTTACCAGGTTTTCACCATCTTGGCAGAGATTCTATTTTTGCTACCATGATGCATGTTTACCAGGTTTTCATTAATGGCATATTTTTTTGTACTTTTCTCTTTTTTTTTTCTTTTTTTGTATTTTTGAATATTTCATTTTTTTTGTATTTTTTATCTTTCCACTTTTTTTGTATTTTCAAATTTTCTATTTTTTTTATTATTATCAAGGCACCTATTTACCAGGTTTTTACCAAGATAATAGATACATCAAAGTGCCTGTTTACCAGGTTTTCACTAAGATGATCATTTTTCAGAACATTTTGCAATTTTTTAGGATTTTTTGCAATATATCATTTTTTGGATTTTTTTCAGGACAAATAAGTATGTACATGAGTGCATAGAGAATGCCTTAGCTATAGAATTTCTTCAAGTGAAGAGCATTGATAGGATCTTTGAGTTGTTCTCCTTCAGTGGGAGTCTCTGGAAACATAGTTATTTGTAGCAGTATTCAGCTGAGGAGTTGTAGAATCAGAACCAGATGTTGTAGTAAATCCAACCATTAGTGCCCAGCCGTCAAGAGATCCACAGTCAAGGAATGATCACTTAAGTGAGACCCACAAATATCCTTGTAGATGCATCTTAACTCCTTGTCAGATTTCCCACGCTCTAAACACTTAGGAAAAGTACGTTCTAGGTTTCTCTTAGTCATGTCATTAGAAATGAGGAGATGTTGATATGCACTTTGGGAAAAGGAAAGATGTAGTGAAGAGGGTAAAGCATGAGACACAAGGGTGATGAAATGGAGGGAGACATGAGAATTTTGGAAACTCGAATGGAAACTTTGATTTTCCTTTTGGAATCCACGTAGCTTTTGATTTTTTCTCTTCTTTTTTTTATGCTGAGGTGCTTTTGATGACAATGCTTGTAAGATGGATTTCGAGATCCATTTTTGCTTTTGATGGTCTTTTGAACACCTATGTTGCTCTTTTTTTTTTTGCTTCTTAGTCACATGTCGATTAGATGGGACATGGTGACTTTGAGATTTGAGTGGATTCTTGTTATTATTTTTGTGTTACGCATCCAAGTTACTTCCAAAAGACTCGGGAATGGTGGATGAAAGAGGCTTATATGACTGGTTTAGGTGGAGAGATGGAGATGGAAAGTGGACGAGCCACTTATCTTAGGGAGGAGGGGGAGAATGAGTAGTCAATGGGATGGGCTCAAGTGCAAAGATATCAGCATCATCCTCATCGTTCATGAATGAATCAGATAGATCAAGAAAGTGATCTTCCATAGAACATTGTCGATTGTGAGTTGTCATAGAAGAGTCAGATAAGCTAGGAGGAATATCATGTGAGCCTAACCAAGATAACCTATTCTGAGAGTTAGGTCCCCTTTCAGGTGGAAATAATACATAAATAGGAACCATTTCAATTCTGGATCTACCAAGTTTCCATGAAGTTGTAACAGGATGGGGTCTTACATACCCATGATTTGCTGGAGCAGTAGAAGTATAGCTTGGAGTAGATGGCCTAGGAGCCATAGGAACGATCTCCATAGAAGGGTGAAAAGGATCATCATCAATAGCATATTTGTGTGTAGCATCAACTGGTATCTCTGTAGTAGCATCTGACATGTAATCAGCTACAGATATAGTAGGCGGCAGACTTTCTTCATCGCTATTATCTATCACAGGAAGTGTTTCTTCAACAGCAAAACCTTTCTCAGTAGCAGTAGTGGAGAAGTCTAGAATAGGTAGACCCCAAGGTATACCCGACATAAGGGAGATGCCAGATAGTTGCCCCCAATCAGTATGTGTGCCATTAGAGTCAACAGTAGTAGGAGTCTATTCAGTAAAGTGTATAAAATCCTCCTGATGAGGACCAGGATCATGTTCTTGAAGTAGATAGTCAGAATTAGAATGTTGAATATTCAAGAGTCCTTCATGTGTCATAGGCTGGATTTTTGTGTCTTCATTATCTGAGCCCTTGCATGAATGAAAGTTATAGCTAGGTTGGTCAAGTTTATGCTCCTGATATACCATACCAAATCTATCTTCAGAGGGCCTCTCACAAGAATGCAAAAATGGAGGAAGAGTCGTCAGTGATAAGATGGACTTAATCTGATATTCCCCCATGCCAATATCTTTGATCTGTAGGGTCTTTTCTATCTCTTTGAGTTTAGCATCATAAGATTCTATAAATTCCTCATTGGTTGGGACGAAGCTATCACTAGATTCTGTGAGCATTTTGCAAGTGAGCAGGGGAGCATTATGTAGATGGCTCAGGGAATGATCACCTTCTTTGAAAAAGGACAAATAATGAGGCAAGGTCAAATGATCCACCATAGATTAAAACTGGTTGAGATTGAGATCTTTGGGGATGTTTGCCTCAATGAGGGCTTTATCCATAGATAGTTTTGGCTCGGATGTGGAAGGCTCAGGACCTTTGAGCGCAATCTTCGCACGAGATTGAGGGATAGCATTCGCACAAGCTGGAGACTGTACGGAGTTACAAGAGGGAGGCACAGGGCCTCGCAAGACAAATGGAGCTTTGGGTTTAGGGGCATCTTCACTCCCTGGAGCATTGGTCATGTCACAGTATTCAACATCAACAGGTTCGATCACATTGATGACAATGTCGCTAGTATCGTACGTATAGTTGACCACATTGTTGGTATCTTTAGACTTGGGTGATTCACCTTTCCCGTGAGGAGGGAAGGGGTCTTTGAATTCCTGATGATCTAAATTCTTGTTATGGTTTTGCACCAAGGTCCTATAAACCACATCACGCGGTTCTCCCAAGGAAGTGAATTCACGCTTGGGTCGAGATGCCCAAGGTTTGTTACTAGCAAATCTGGAAGGCGGTTGAGTTTTCATCGCAATCTTCTCAGTGGTCTTGACCACTCGTATACTAGAGCTGAGATTAAAGACAGACTTTGAGGGTTTTGGCATCATATTGTCAACAACCCCGTCATTCATAATAACTATGTTTCTGTTGACAATCTTACCCTTATCCTTGTTTTAGGGAGAAGGTCCTTGCTTGTTGTCTTTGTTCAAAGTCAATCCTCCCTTCTTGACCATAAATGCTTCTATCCTCACAGCTCGCCTAATCATATTTTCAAAAGTGAGGGGACCTTGTAATCATACTTGGTATCCAAAATTTGGGACAAGATTGTCCAAGAAGATATCGAGCTTTTCAGACTCTGGCAATTCATGCGGATACTTCGTGCATAGTTGTCTCCATCTCTGGAGAAATGTTAGGAGAGGCTCCCCTTGTCGCTGTTTCAAATTGCAAAGGTCCCAGATGTTGACCAGATATTGAATATTGTGGGATATCTCCCATCTTGTTGGTAGTATTCTAAGAGGTCATGAAAATAAGATTGAAAGAGTCGATAGGTTCGATTCTAGAAAGTGACCCTTCAGAGCCTTGCTGGTGTTGAAACAATGGGTTATAATATTCTTGAAATAATAAGTCAGACTGTATCTGAAACAATGGATTGTAATACTCTTGGAACGAGGAGGAATGTGAGGATCCCTCACAACACTCAGATTGCGCGACAGGTTCGGAACAACCTCTTACTTGTCCAATACCAAGAATGGGGAGTGTATTGCCACTTCTAGTCATAATAGTCATAGATGAAGATGTGACGAGAGAAGACTCGGGTTAATGCTAGACTTTGTCTCTAAGATAACGGAAAGGAGATAAATGGCTAGAACAGCCAAGATGCGAGATGGACCTGGTACAAATCATCAAAAGAGGTGGCTAGAATAGCCGAGATAAGACTATCGCAACATGAGATACAAAAGACATAAAGAGATAAGGTAAACCAACGAGAGACAACACGAGTCAAAGCAAAGATCAATCGATTCCCAACTTGAGACAACCAGTTTCTGATAGTGAACAACAAGAAAATAGAAAAATAGACCTTAGACAAAGAGCAGATTAGGAAAAAGTTTGACCAGTCAACGGGAATTTAGTCTCTATTTTTTAAAATTGGGCTATAGTTTCGCGCGAGAGAGTACCAGGTTGCATGAGAAAACATGAAACCTCGCGCGAAAGAACAAAGTCTCGCGTGAGAAAGTGCTCTGAAAAGTGAAACTTTGCGCGGGAAAAACCCAAAATCTGACAGTTTGACACAATTTTTGAGGTAAAAGTTGAATTCTAAGATACAACCTGAATTGATGTCTGATAGAAAATTTAGTTTCCTGATGGGTTTGAAGAACAGTTTAGTCAACAATCTCATTTTGAGGTTTCAAGCATTCGTTTAAAGACACAAAGGTTTAGATCAAGCAGTTGTAATACAAGAAGTAGTCGTTAACAGACCTATCAATGACAAAGCAACTTGATAGCATCAGGGGAGTCTTTGTTTGATAATGATTGGACAATGTTTAAGACTCGATAACAAACACATAGCTTATCCCTACCAAAAAAAAAATGGTGAGAAGACAAAATCTTTGCCCCATTGCTTATGCGCATATGTGCACCTCATACAGCCGTGTCACCCCCTAGAGGGCGCCCGTGTTTTTGGTGTTTCCAAGGACTCAATAGTATACGTTCAAAGGTTACCCTTGTGGTAGGGGCCAGTGTCATATACCACCTTCAAGCCTCCAGGTGTATGCTTATGATGGGATTCTATGGGAGAGATTCTTCCCCCTCCCTGCGCAAAGATTATGCCTCCTTTCGGAGGTGAACCGAGTAGGCCACTAGCTAAGGAAAGTTTTTAATAGGCTTTCGTTCATAATAATCTTCGGTGCCCCCAATACAGGGTTGAGGCCTCACAGCCACACCAACACTTGAAAGTCGTACACCCCCGCAAGTAGGGCTAGGAGCGGCACCGCTCAGTACAACAAACAAGGCCTTCTCAAGATGATAGTCAAAATCATGAGAAGGAAGCTAATATGGCTTTGGAGTCTTTAGACTCAACAAAGTGTTCTTTATTAAAGTGAGGCAGAATCACTAGCGAAAGGTGCGTACTCACTTGGGTTGTTCCCGGAGATTCAACTTCCAATAGGCCCTCTAAAGGTGACACAACTTGGCTTAGATCTGAGGGTTTGATTTTTTGTTTCTCTCAAAGAGAGAAGAGCATACTTCTCTACCTCATCACTTCACCCAAACACATCAAGCAAGTTCATCACCGAGTTAGCTTCACTTCACCAAATCCACAAGCTTTTGGGTTTCTGGTTCTCTCAGAGAGAGAAGAGCATAATCCCTTGGCAAGTAGAAGTGTTAAAGATTCACTACCTTTCTCCGCTTCCCCAAGAATCTGTCATATTAGTAGGATCATTAGGTTTTCGGGTTCATTCATGGTCATCACCTCCATGTAATGAAGAGCCAAATTCCCTACCCACTATCAAAATTCTCAAGAAATTTTAACGGATCCCTATTTAGACTATGTGAACGAAAGCAAGAAACAAACACAACATTTTTATGAGATCTTTGACTATCGTCCTGCAATCAAACCATTAGCATGTTTTATATTCTTTGTCAAACATCCTGCAGAAAACTATTATGCTGTGGAAAGGACAGAAAAATGGAAATTAACAACAAACAAAGACTGTTAGAAATCTGGAACAGAAAAGACAAAGACCGGAAAATTTTTAAAAACTGTAATCAAATCTCGCGCAAGGAAGTACTCCACAGCGCGCGAGAAAACACAGGGTGCTGCGCGAGGATGTGAAAGTTCGCGCAAGATAGTGCTACTGAGAGTGAAACTTCACGCGGTATGCTTTGGATTCTCACGCGAGAATCTATACACAGGAAGTACGGACACACGGCAGAGCTCAAATTTCCTATCAGAAAAATCAAGAATGAGGCCAAAAATTGATCTTTTCTGCCCCACGGTGGGCGCCAAAATGTATGTGGTTGAACGTGGACCTCTAATCCAACTACACACGCAACATAGTCATTACTCACACAATCGAATTATGAAAGAGAGTATTGATCACTCAATTTCAAATTCATGGTGAAGCGACCTGTTGCCTCCTATGTAGACAGGGTGTTTGATTTACTCTCAGAACGAGAGCCCAACAACCATTAGACCAGCAGTACAATGGAGGATTTGAAAGCTTATGAAGATAATCAAATTGAAATTAAACTACAATGAAGTGCAATTAATCTAAGAGCTTGAAAGAAATATGAAATGCAGATTTAGTCTAAAGAGCTTGAAATAAAGATGAGATTAAACTAAGAGCAAGTAAGCAAACTAATTACAATGAAGATGCAATATCAAACTAGATGAAATTAATCTAAAATATGCAATGAAAGCTTGAAAGATATGAAATTGAGACAAAAAAATGCTATAGTTTAGTTACTCTCAAAATTACTCTCCTTCGAGTAAAGAATGAGGTTCAATAAATAGACAAACCCAGGGAGAGAATGAAGAGGTTCTTGAAAATGAATGGTTGCCTCTTCATTCCCCTTTGAGACAAATATTCAAAGATTTATTTAATTAAAGAATGGATTATTGCCACATATGGGTGACCGTTCAAATAATTTGAATTATTAAATTCAAATAAAGAAGTGTCCATTCAAATAACTAAATAAGATTAATTCCCTTTTTTATGTGTATTAGCTAAAGGGGGTGGGTTTTAATTTAATTTAAAGTACTTAGAAATTTAGAATTAAATTAATTTATCATAGGGGTAATTTAGCTAATAAAAGTTGAAGACTTTAGGAATTAATTATAATATTTGAATAATGCAATTTAGGATTTTTGCAATTGACATCAAGTCGAATAAAGTCAGGTAGGAGAGAGAAAATTACCTAGCAAAGTAGGACTTTGAAGATGTAAAATTGACGAAAATGACCAAAATTGATTGAATTTATTAGGTGCCAATTTTGGGGTATTACAATAAGTATTAGATGAAAATTTGAAATGAGAGGAATGAAAATCAAGTAGTGATGAAATTGTCTAAATCTGAACTCTTAATGTCCTTTGATCATGATCAAAACTTAGAAAATAAGAAATGTTTGAAGTATTTAGATTTTTCTCAACTCGTTGTCAAGAACTTAATACAAGCTTTTCATGTTTTGCAAGGGAATGAAAGAGGTGCTCAAGGACAAGAAAATGCAAGTACAAATGGATGACAAACGGAAGAATGGAAAAAATTAGACAGTTTGTGTGCAAGGGTAATGTTCAAGGATGATCATCTCATGATTTCAACACCAACGGCATAAAAGAGTCTGCAATAAAAGTCACAAAATCATTCAAGCCTTGAAGCAAGGTGAAAGCAAATGGAAGTGCAAGGGCAATGACAAAAATCCCAAGGCTTAAAGGAAGGATAATGGCAATGACAGGAAGACATGAGAAAGGGAGGCATCATCATAATGATCAATGTTGTATATCCAAATTTGTTGAAAACCTCAACCAAGGGTGATGAAGGAATGGAAAATATACATATCACATGAAGCAGGAAAGGTCAAGACGCAAATCCAAGTTCAAGGTCAAGTCATCAAGCAGGAAAGGTCAAGATGAATATCTATTTATCTTATAATTGATTTCTTGTATGAAATGAGTTCATTTTACATCTTATAGTTGGAATTGAAACATTTTATGTTATATTGTTGAGATTGATACATTTATTTTTTGAAATGGAAGCACTTTCGCACTTTATTGTTGTAGATATATTTTATATCTTATGGATGAGATGGAATATTTTAAGCCTTATTGTTTGAATGGATTACATTTTTGACCCATTGGATTGGTAGCTCAATGGTATAACATCCTTGTAGTATAAATGAGTGGTTCAACGTACTCACATCAAGTTACTCAAGGTAGGCTAGGCACGCAGACCACAACCCATTCACTACTAAGGTTCTTAGCCC
The DNA here is from genome assembly GCA_027943335.1 of Chamaecyparis obtusa. Lineage (NCBI taxonomy): Eukaryota > Viridiplantae > Streptophyta > Pinopsida > Cupressales > Cupressaceae > Chamaecyparis > Chamaecyparis obtusa. The sequence continues at coordinate 763,351 of BSBK01003874.1, forward strand.
CCAAGCTATCGGCCCACTGGGTGACCAGCACAACTTTTGTTGGATATTTATTTATCTTATTATTGATCTATTATGTGAAATGAGGTCATCTTATGTCTTATTATTGGAATTGATACATTTTATGCTTTATTGTTGAGATTGCCAAATTTACTTTTGAAATAGAAGCATTTTTGCTCTTTATTGTTTAAGTTGATACATTTTACGTCTTCTTGATGAGATGAAATATTTTAAGCCTTATTGTCTGAATGTATTATTTTTTACATTTTTGACCCATTGGGTTGGTAGTTCAATGGTATAACATCCTTGTACTATAAATGAGTGGTTCAATGTACTCACACCAAGTTACTCAAGCCAGGCTAGGCAAGCAGACCACGTTCCATTCACTACCAAGGTTCTTTGCCCCTAAGCTATCGGCCCACACGGTAGCAAATGCATATTTTGTTGAATATCTATTTATCTTATTATTGATTTCTTGTATGGAATGAGTTCATTTTACATCTTATTGTTGGAATTGAAACATTTTATGTTATTGTTACCAAATTTTGCCTACAGGCTAAATTAGGCAAAGCAACTATGTTTCAACCCAAAAGGTACATTTCAAACAATTCTGAATCCATGTTCTTTCAACTTGAAGATGCAATAATTTTGAAAGTTGCGAATGTAAAATCAGTACATTTTATGAAGAAAAAAAGAAAAATACAAAAAGAAGATTTTACAATTCTTTTTTGGAAATGTAACTTTATTCATCAAAATTCTGAAAATGCTCCACACAAGCCATGAAACTAGCTAGAAGTAGTCATTGCATTTTCATTTAAAATAATGTGTGAATACATTTACTAAGTGGAAAAGTAAAAGAGCATGAATAAGGGTCAGTCATTGCTTGGAATAACGAGCTTGTGCTTAATTGTCCCCTAGTGTTTCACTCTGCTAGCTTTCTTGATTCCTACTACTGCGCTGCCCTATGACCTGAAAAATGTGAAAGAGAATGAGTTAGAACTAGGAGATAGTTCTAAGCAATGACTAGTCTAAATTAATACACATTTACCCCGCATAGTCAATCATTATGTTAAACCAAAATGCAATTTTTTATTCTAACATGTTTGCTTCATGTACAGTGATAGGTGTCTCTCAATGACATGTGGACGTAAATGTGGATCCCACAAGGGTTCGAGCCTAGCATATCATTGAGAAGAAAATGCAGATAAAGAGTTCAAGGGTTGAGCCCAGCTTGTCGGGATGAAACAAGAATCATTATACGATATCAAAGGGACATGAATCAGAAAACATGAAACCTTTTACTATTTTCAAAACAGGAGGCAAAAGAATGACTGAGTTGTTTAAGAGACAATTCACCTCAAGTTGAAACCTTACAGCTTTATGCAATCAAAAATCAGTTTTGAATCATCATGGATCAGCTTATGCTATGAAAAATGAATGCAAGTGCATGTGGAAATCAGCAGATAAAAGAACATTAAACCCTTATAAGTGTGAGGAGGTCCTACAGGAAACCCAAAAGTGGTATACAGTGAAGAGAGTTTAATACATGTGATCAGCATATGGAGGATTAGACAAAGAATAAGGATAATGATACAAGTGTCAAGTTGTAAAACAGAGAATAGTTCTTGCAGACAAGACTAAAGAAGCAACAGGATACACCTGGTGTCATGAGGTAGAAAATATGCTCTATCAGATCATAATGTTCAGATATAAGAAAAGAGAAATGAAGGGAAATAATGGCAAATCTGCATAGGGTTATAGCTTATGTCAACAACAATCATGAAATCCAATATGGTCATGTACCTTAATCAACATTTGAATAGACAAGTGCTACCGCAAGTATAAAGACAATGGTGTATATTTTAAGAAGAGAAGTGTCTATAAGGAATCAGCAATGGATCATCAAGGGTAATGAATATGATGCAAGGGCAGTGCATAAAAGGACAATCAGCTGTGCGTGATCAAAAGAGAACAGAGAAAATAAAAACAGTGATATGCTAGATGTATGTGAAAGGCCATTGTTACAAAGATACATTGTTACAGAGATAAGGATATTCAGCATTTATAATGTTGTAATTTTTTAAAGGAGTAGTGAAATACAACCATAAAAGACATCTCAAAAAAATAACATATGCCATAGTGAGCAGCTTGAGTAAATGTTTTCAAATCTGCTCTTCAAATCTGTTATGTCAAGTCAATTCACTATCATCGCGTGAAAGGATTCCACAATACAAGACGTGGTTAGTTTGCAAAGGTCAGGAAAATCAGCCAAAGGGAAATTACATGGAGACAACGTAGAGAATCCATACAGAGCAAGTGGTAGCTTTCATTATTTTCTTTACAAAGACAAAAGCAGCGAGGGTTCTTACAGTGAAGGTGTGGCCAATGTAGGAAACCCTCATAAAGTTTCAATAATGTTTCCTCAAAAAAGGTTACATTCATGAAATATAAGCTCGGATAATGAGCCACAGAGAAGGCTATAGAGAGCATTGAAAAAAACCTCAGAATTTCTCAGATCTCCGAAAGCCGCAACTGCATATATTCGAAGAGCAAAAACAATATAGAGAGTTGCTACAAACAAGAAAATGCTTAAAATCATATAAAACCTTCAACAAGAAATAACATCAGAGCTGTGCCCAGAAGTCATATGGAGCCAAATATACACCAGTTAGTCAAAAAAGATCTTGACGCACTAGCTAAATGTAACCATGGAGATATAATGGGTTGTAAAAACATGGAGCAGATTGTGATTACCAGCTTGTGGTGTCAAAGGACTCACAAAATTGTAACATGGCCAACCTAATAGCCACACCATGAATGATGACAGAAAGAGAGTCTGCAACCGAATATACAAAGGAAAACCCTCAGCCATTCCTAACAAAAGTAGAATTTGCACAAAGCAGATGCAGAGATAAAAGGGGAAAAAACTCAAGTTCTCATCATCAGTAAAAGCCCGATAGTAGAAAAGGAAAAAACCTTCATCCAGCACACGAGTCGAGTTATATGTACCAGAATAATAGAGATGATCATCAATAGAATATGCAGAAATTTATGTTTCAAAAAGCCTCAGAGAAATGAGAGATCTGCAATATAACTACTCACAGACCTGTGAAAGATTCATGTACCTGCAAAAAATGTGGTGGTGAACTATAAAATGTGAAGATAACCTCAAGAAAACTCCTTTACTTCTTCAGTTTAAAATGTTGTCGGTGACCACGAGCTCAAAGAGTTTTCTAGAAAGTAAAATGTGAATGAAGAGTGATTACGGTTTGATACGCTAAGAATGCCGACGGAAGAGATATTTTTATCTTTTCGTTTAAGAAAACTTTCTGCCCAACTAATGCCCGTGGTGGTTGGGTTTTTTTTATAACTTAACCCTTAAAAGTTGCATATTCTCAATGTTATTAATTTTACTTATATTAATAAATGATTATTATTAATCATTTTATTAATATAAATTAAATAATATATATATATGAAAGCAACTTTTATGTTTTTAATTTTTTGCACAAGTATCAATTGTAAAATATTTGTTAAGTGTTGTCTTAAAAACACTTACGCAAATATGTATTTGTTTTAGTGCAAAATATATAAAACATGTGTATTATTGATTAAGTCAAGTAAGGGTATGCTTAAGCTTTGATGAGTGAGTGCCTAATATCTAGGGAAAATTGAGGAAGTTTTCAAACACATGAACAGGATCTAGGGGTTTGTTTTGACTCTTTAAAAGCACTTTTGAGAGCTTTTTGAGCCTTTTTAGCTAGCCAAACTTGAATTTTTCACCCTTTAGGAGCATTTTTGGAGTAAATTTGGTGGCTATATTTGTGGCTCAATTTCTGCATCTGACCCAGTTAGTTCGAGGAGGGTCTTTGTACTTAATGAGTTTTACAACTCATTTTTGAGTTAGTTCATGTTATGCAGAATTGAGACTTAGTGATTTTGGAGCTTTTGAATCCTTATCTCATTCTGAATTCTTGACTGGGAACTCATGTTGTAGATGCAGTAAACTGTAATATACATTGGAGATAAAAAAAAATTCATTTCTCGCCTTCTTGTTCATTGTAGATTTAGTGTGCTCAATTTATGATTGATAGAGCTGTTAGTGAAAGATTCATTTTTTCCTTTCAGTTTTTGTCTCATGTTTGCACCTTTTCTGTAGTTTTGAAGTGTTTGTTTGCAGGTTGCAGTTCATGTCAAAGGAAATATTATAGTTTTGTGTTGTGAAAGCTATTTTTCCTTCCTAAACTTATAATTTGTTTAGGTCTTTATGTGAAATATTTATGCACAGGAATGAAGCAATAGGTTGTGTGAATTTATGATTGCATTTTTATGGCCTTTTCAAAAATTATTTTTTGTATGCTGCAAGCTTAAACATTTGGTGTATCACCTCTTTTTACAACATTTTAAGTTTTAGTTTTCCTGTCATTTTCATTTCAAGTCATTTTCTAAACCCTTTCCCTCTAAAAGGAAGTTAAATTTTAGGTGATACCTCAGGAAGCCGGCCTTCTCCAAAGGTTTATTCCAGTCATAGGATACCCACAACCTTGGAGTAATCCCTTGTTTCTCCAAAAGTGCTTGATTTGTAAGAATTAGCACAGAGTGCAATTTCTGGGTGATAACAGTTTTTGGCACGCCCAGTGGGACACGAAGAGTTGTTCACTTCTTTTTTTTCCTGCATTTTCCTTGCTGTTGTTAGTGTGTACAGCAACAAATTTACCTATTAGAGGTACATGGTGTTACACATCTGGCAACTCTGAACTATGGAAGCAAAACTAGTATATATGATTAATGAGAAGAATTTAGACAAGCACTAGTTCTTAAAATTTTTAGTATAGAGAATTGTCCCCACCTAGAAGAGGAAGGAGGACAACTGAGAGAGTCCAAGAGACTCTTGTTTATATTAGAAGATAAAAATCAACACCTCCTGGAGCAAGAGTTAACACAGTAAACACCATTTTTGCTGCTGCAAGTACTTCTCATTCACATTCTTTCACTATTGCCTTAGTTGCATCAGTAACTACAAGTTCTAGTACCTTTTCATTGCAGTTACCAAGGAGGCAAATTCTGCAAGCTCCCATGGCTCTGGTTTTTGCTGCCTTTAAGCAAGGTAGTCCCTTGAATTTAGCCCAACATGATGGCTGCTCTTAAGAGCTTACCATACTTTTCTAGGGAGGATCAAGTTACACCTATGGAGCACATTCAGAATGTTGCCAATTTATGTGCTTTACATCATGTCATGTAGGACAATGTTGTTGTGAGATTGTTAGCAGCATTGTTTAAAGGAAAAGCCTTGGAATGGTACAGAAGGATGGTTGCAGGAACAATTACCATTTGGGACCAGTTGGGGGCACCATTATGTGATTTCTTCAAAGATAATGCAGACCATTTGTTGTTAGTATAGAAGCTATCTCCAATCAAGAGGGCACCTCATGAACAAGTGTTCCAAACGAATTGGGAACATATTCCTATAGCAGTGAGACCAACTATTGATCATGTGTTTCTTTATTACTTGAGGGCTTTCAACAGCAACATATCGGTTATGATACACACATTGGGAGGCAATACTCTTCTTGGAGCTTACCAAATAGCTATCAAAGCTGAAAACAATCTCATACAGGCTGGTCAAATAGCTCCAAGGCCGCCTATGCCCATTTTTCCTGTAGCACCAGTAATACAATCGGTGGTGCCATTACAAGAGACTTCTCTGGCAATAATACCAGCTTTGTCAACATTGGCAGCACCAAATTCACAACAGACTATTTCTGCAAGTGGTGTTCCAACTCAAGCCAATGAGCTGCAAGAGATTGAAGGGCTATTACAAAACTTTGGAAATGAGCTTGTTAGTATTAAGAAGTAGCAAAATCAAAGTTATAGGCCTTACCAAGAACCTTACTAGCAAACTTATCAACAAAACCAAGCTAGAAATAGGTCATCTTATCAACAGAATAATCAAGGGCAGAGACCTTTGAATAATAGGCCTTATCAACCATACAACCCAAATACAGCAAGTACATCCAAGGAGATTGTGCTCATTCAGAACAACATTGCTGAAGATTTGGAGTGGTGTTATCCATGTAATTAACCACATAATAAGAACACATGCACTAATGGTGTAATCAATCAAGCTCTAATGGTGCAGAGTGTTCCATCTATACAGCCTAGTACTTCGAAGGAGGTTTTGATTCAGCCGCAGGAGGAACAACTAGAAGCCACTATTTGCCCCTACGGGTAAACTAGTTTAATGCATACAGTAATAGCATAAAATATAAGAGAACATGATATGCCAGAGAACACTCAATGCTTTGTATTAATTCATCAACTACTTACAATGTATGACAACAACATGACATAACAGTAATAACAACTTTCCACCGTATGATATCCTATTCATCCGAGAGAAGTACATATATAGACCCAAGGGGGCGCGAGGTAAACCGTTGCAACCCATAACTATCTACCCCTTGGTTACACTAACAAACATAACAACACTTAATCACATTATTATTATTTCCCAACAACATCATCCCCCCCCCCCCAAAAAAAAAAAAAAGAAGTCGTATCCGATGACGTACGACAAAATAGAATGATGCCAACCCAACAACTATACAAGACAAAAGGAAATCAAGATTGAGGAGGCTAAGAATGCATCCCTGAGGATGTAGGCTCGGGTGGTGGTGTGACAGCTGCCAGGCAAGCCCACAACTCATAAACCTAATGCGTCCTCAGCTGCAAATATCAATTATCTACCATCTTTCGTTCCATAGTGTGCTTCACCATCATCACTACCTCCAAGAGCTTCTTTTCCTCAGCATCCACCATCTCCATAGAGCTGGCTAGGCAGGACTCCAACATATCTCTATCTGCACAAGCCTCCTCTAACTGTGCCAACAATGCATCCCACTTTGCCTATCCTGCCTCCAACTGCGACCTCATGGCTATCCTCTCTGCTGCCCATGCCTCCTGCTCCCTAGCCACATCCATCCTGAGTTGAGCCAACTCTCCCTAAACTCCCTTCAACTAGGTATCCCTCTCCTTCTGACCTAACTCATGAGCGGTAGAAATGTGCTTTATTCGTTGAAGAGTATAGTAACCCTCTCAAAAAGCCTACTCAATCTCATGAATCAGAGCATCCACCTGACTCTCTCCTACACTCTCTCGACAAGCCCAATCCTCCAACATAGTCAAGGACTCCATAGTCAGTCATTCGTGAGACTCATAACACACTGCAAATGTCTGAGTACGACCATTGTGTACAAAAGCCAATAACCACTCCAACTCCTAGACAGCTCCCTCTTGAGCCTATGACTGAGAAGCAGGCACAAACCGCCTAGTTTCTACGACCATCTCCGACAGATACTACTCCAAGCCACTATGACCAATCTCCCTTAGAGGATCCTGTATACGGTCATACTCAATAGTTTGTCTAGCGGGCAAGGTGTCTCTCTCCGATGAGTGCTCCAGCTCCAACTCTATCTCGGGAAAAGTGTTCCTCTCCAGCAAGGGCTCCTCCTCCAACTCTATCTCCCTGGCATGTGAATTCCCCTCATTGAGATCCACTATCTCATGACGAAGAGGTAACTCTCGTCTTGGGGAAGTAAGAGTCCTCTCAATCGGTGGCATCAGTGTCATATTATACTCGATGAGCTAGGAGCTCACTAATGCTACTTCTGCCTCTCTCATAGCACTAATTCCCAATATCTGTGTCCCTCCTGCCGGCTCACCAGACGGCTCTACTCTCTCAGACTCTGTCCCAACTATCTCCATCTCAGTCTGTGGCTCTGTCACCTCTCCTGTAGGCATCTCCACACTCTCTCCGCCAGACAACTCTCCACTAGGTAACTCCTTGGCCTTGGACTCCGTAATAGTCACCACTACCTCCTCTACTGCTAGAGGTCCCTCAGGCAACTCCACTAAAGGTGGTGCAACTCCCTGCACTACTGTTGGTGCCATACTAACAGGCGTCCAGATCTAATTGAACACAGGAATGGGCATCATGGTAACCAAGCCCACTGTCGCCAATGGAGTCAAATGTGTTGTCTCTACAGAAGAGGTCGAATGAATAGAACCGGAGCAACTGTAGTCGTTGTTGTCCCGACGACTATAGAATCTACAACGTCGTCCTTCACAATCTAGCTACCACCATCTCTAGAGGTGTCAGAAGTCTCCAAAGTAGCCTCTCTACTTGTCATGACCCCCTTGAATAGAACCTAGTGATAATAAATGATTATAAGAATAATATTATAATATAAAAATTAATTAATTAATTAACTAAATAAATAACAATAATAGATTACAATATAAATAGTAATAGTAAATCTATTATTAATATAATAATAAAATATATAATTATAATCATTAAAACAATAATATTATAATAATATATTGCAATCATATAATAATATACTATTAAAATAATAATAAAATAATAATATAATATAAAATTAAATTAAATAATATTATAATATCATAAAATAGATCTTAATATAATTATAATATAATAAATAGTAATTAATATTAGTTGACTTAGTAGACACCCTGGCATGCCTTCCACCTAAATGAAGAACACAATAGTTCACTGATGGCCCATGTTGGATACGAGCAGAGATTTGGACTGGTAATGTCGGGAGGGGTTTGGACAACAACTTCCCACATGGCAAATATGCCATCTTCCCTAGAGATGCCACTATGAGTAAGACGCTATGTCATCTTCCCTAGAGACACCATTATGAGTAAGATACGACCTACAAGTAACCGGCAATAAGTCGACGAAGGTATAAAGTTGTTTAAGTGATCAACAATTATCATTTAGAAGGGGTGCGATTAATAATAATGGATGGAACCATTACAGAATAGTTATTAATCAAAAGGTAGCAACGAAAGGCTGAGACGCAACCCAACCATATGGATCTTCATTCCTTTACTCGGGTATAAGAAAAACATTTGTTAATTGGTCAAGTCTCTCAAGAAGAGGAATCAATATACGAAGAGAACTCAAAAGAATACAAAATCCAATGCTATCACTCATTAAGATACATTGACCATCATTTATCAAACTGATAACTAGTTGTCACGATAATATCCTAATTAAAGTTTGTCTGAAACATCATTTAAGGAGAAACAAGGTCAATTGATTAGTATTAGGAAAGAGTGAGAGTATAGGGAAGGGTTGAGGTGAAGAGTTAAGGATGTGTCGCTTGGGAAGCATCGCTTCATCGGACCAAGTATATAAGGGGAATCAATTCCTCTTATTAAGGCATCATCGAATACTTTTCTTTTTACTTATTTATCGATATCAAATCTGCTTTGTTTAGAGCCAATTGCCATTGGCACTATTGATGCATGCGTATAGTGCACATATCACAGCTATTGATGGAAACAATCTAATTGAGCATTGCATAAATAAATTATCCAATCAGATATCACAACTATTTCTAAAAGAAATATAATCAATTACATAAGATTACCGACTGTTTAAGATCGATCATCATCCACATCACTGGTAGGGGATCATCGACAAAAGAAGAGCTAAGGAATAATCTAAAAATAAATCAAATTAATTATCCCAAGCAGCGAATAACATCACACACATCCTAAGTACTTACAAAGGCAATTGGAAGTGACTATAGTTTAGTTTCCATAGCAGGGGTAAACATTGCATAATCCTCTCAATCCATCAATAGGAATCCATGCACTTAAGTATTATTACAACAATCTAGTATTGAACTCCATGCTAGAGATATTGATTGTATAAAAATATGCTAGTCAGAGTGAATCAAAATAACTATATAGCAATCATTCTCACATAAGTGGTACTTTTCCAAGTTGCCCAACAAGGGATCATTACACTGCTACTATCTACATCCTCGGACTCAGACTTCAAAACTATCTGACATCTCCTCTTTTGTCTTGCTGGTGCAATCCCTATATCCAAATGCCTCCAATACAATATGGGCGGCTCACCAGGTGCCAAGGTACCCTGGGCTTCACCTACATCTCTCCATTGGGAATCTGTACTCGTGTGGCCTCCAAAAATAAACCAATAACGTAATGCAGCATGTAAAATGTCCTATGCTGCAAGGTCATAAACTCAAACATGCACTCTGCCAAGAGTGATGCCCAGTCATATATGCTGTCGTTCTTAAGACCATTCATCAAGAAAACCCGTGGGAGGGCTATGTCTGAGGCACGGCTAGACCCTGTCAACCGACTCTTCAGAACATCCATGATGCATCTCCATGACCCTTCTGCAATGAAGAACTTCTTCATCCCTCGCCCCTTAGAAGATTTTTCAACATAGTCCAACTTTGCAATTGTGAGGTTTTGTGAGACCAATTTGATCCAGTATTCTTTCTCATCCCTCATCATCTTCTTCGCCTTCAGATCAATCTTTTTGCCATTTCTACCAAGTATGCCAAATACTCGAAAGTCTCCACCATCACTCGAAGGGGACCCTCTTAGTCGCGAATGCATAAAATTGGCATCTGTATGGCCCACTGAACATTCACTTTTCTCAAACTCTACTTTATCGAATCTGCATTTGGAGTATCCTGCCACCATTTCCGACACTCTAACCCATTCAACCCTTCAAACACAATAGTCTGTGGTGTCACGACATCTTTTTGGGCAGCCATCTACACCTTAGGTTTCAACTTATTCTTGGTGCTCGTGCTTGCCTCTACTTTGCTTGCAATCTTTACGCCAGATGTCAAAACCCTTGCATTTTTATCCATGTTCGAACTACTTGACTGTGACTACAATTGTACTCTCCAATTTCTTTTCCCTATGGAATCCATCAGTAACTGTCTTCACTTTGTCATTTTGTGTCTAAGAATTCAGTTGTGGATATTTTGCCAATTGCGCCAAGCCCTAACTACCGTAGGGATTACCTACGAATGGCTATACCATCTCTTGTATGTGTCATGGCCTTTATCCTATTTGGTTTCCCTTCTACGGCCCTGTAAAGCTTCGTGAAGCTTCGTCGGTCTGGTTTCTGTCAAACCCCTTCTCCATTTTCGACTAACTAATGTGATCACAACTTGTGATATTCATAGCTTTACTGTATGTGTAGGGCCTCTCTCCCCTCTATGGCTTGCCACAACATAACGCTTCTAGGTTATGCCCGTCTGTCCGTTTGGTACCAATCTCTCACCGCATTGTTTTCCTCTCAAAATAAGTTTGATATTAGAACAAGGATTTTCCAAGGATTCTAACTCATTTCATCACAAACCCCTTGATGTCAACTTCACATCCTTGACTAGCTTGGCCCAGCTCTCACTCATATCCCTAACTTAGTTGACTTCCTAATGAGCCAAAGTTGCTCAAACTCATCTCTTAGACCTAAAAACTTGAAAATTTCCCCAAAACTAGGACTACTTGGAACAACTACCCTACTACTAAGTGAAAAGAGGGGGTCCCCATTTGTAATGGGGCAATGGAGTGAAAAGCTCACAAAAGGGCCCCTAGTCACACCATGAGCCAAAAAATAGGCAAAGAAAACCCAGGAAAACCCAAAAGCTCCAAAACACCACCAAAGGGCAATCAACCCCTCACGAGAAAGTAGCCACTTTTGGGAAACCAATGAAGAACCCACCTGAACGCATAGCCCGAATTCCAAGGCCAAAAAACCCTCCAAGAAGCCCTTGAAGGCCACACAAAAGAAAACATCGTGCAAAGACCAAAGGGGAGGGAGCTGCAACTAAACTCAATAGCGACAGCCTCAAAACAATATCCCAATGTAGCAACACCAAAGCCTAAGGCAAAAACATCACCCCACAAACAAGCCACAATCAAGGCAACAAAGAGATGCACCACCACTGAGACCCAAGGACCTCCCCTTCTTCTCCTGCCGCTTCCACCACTCCCATTACCCTCCATCGCAAAGATTTTCCCTTAAAAAAGGTGCGGACAAGAGATGTATTGTTACCTATTTTTTTGCTTTCAAGTCAAAAATAGATTAAAATTCCCCTAGGTCTTGTGAAAAATTTTAAAAGGTATTTGAGAGTTAAAGGATAAAAGCATAGGTTATTTCTAATGCCTTTGATCTACATTGCCAAAGTGAATAAAAGGAACATAGTGTCTTTGTCTTAGCTAAAAGCTCTTAAAAATGTTCTCAAAGATACATTGTTCACATTACTTTGTGGTGGAAAAGCATAATTATTTCAAGAGGTTTTTTGGAGCAAGAATCTTTTAAAATTCTAAATACATGTATGGTCACCCGGGGTCAAAAGAGTCAAACTATGGGTTAAAGATGGAATAAAGCCCAAAAGCCCTAGATATCCCCGAGCTTGCTCTTTAAAGCTTCTCCAATGCAAAAATGGCTGCCATTTTTTAAAGAAATAGAAGTATACTACAATTAACAATGAGTTTGAATGAAGAAGAACTATAAATTTGATGAATAATGGCAGATTTTGTGAGAAAACAATGAGTTATATTGAAAGAGCAAAAATTTCAAGAGGATGAAGGAAAAGTTCATTGGTAAACATAAGTTTCGATAGAGGAAACATCGGTTTTCCAATGAGATAGCAGCAAACAATTAAGAGAAACCCTTGGTTTTCATAAAAGAACAGCGATTTTCTTAAAGGGACAGTGTGAACACCATATCATTTCATGATATACAATGCCAAAAGTGTGAGAACAGCAATCCAACACAAGAAGAAGCTATTTTAAAGGGCAAGGAACAGTGCATTCCAATCATACAATAGTAGATTTTGTGAGATAATAGTGAGTTTTAAAGAGAGCACTGAGTTTTCATGATGAAGAGTAGCCAAATGCACAAAAATCAATAGATCATTCATTTCAGTAAACGCCAATAAAAAGGGTGAATAGAAGCACTAAGAGGTAGTGTTTTGATCCTTAACAAGCCCTAGCTTGCAAAAGATTTTTTTGCCTTAATCACTCATCATATTTTCTTGTTAAAACAATGGTATTCAAAGTCAAGTTTTCCTTCATTATCTCGTATAGATATCTTGGTTTCCTTCAATACATCAGATTTAGATGTTCAAAACATGAAATAGTTTCTTTCCATGTTTTATATTGTATATTGGCTGCCGTCATGCTTCTCATTATTTGAAGTGTTAATGGGAGGGAAATATAGAGTATGAACCTTATGCCATGACAACAGAGTTAGACCACTGAGCTAATAAAGGTAGTGATCAATCATTAAGAGAGGACAGTCATATAACAGCAAAAAGGAAGTTATATTCAATGCTCAAAACAATGTCAAAGAAATTAAAGACAACAATAGAATAGTGGTATCATGAAGGTAATGAGATTGTTGTTACAAATGCCAGAGATATCTACTGTGTAAATAAAATCTATCCACTGTGAGATCAAAGATACCACTAATAGAACAAAGAGAGTCACTGTTAAAAGGACAGATTCAAAGAGGTCACAAATTCACAAAAAGAAGAAAAGTGTTGTTGCTATGTGTAAGAGTAGTTGTCCTCAAGGATCATGAATGAATGACAAGGTAACATCAGTGATTCACTGAAAAGAATGGTTCAATGACGTATTATGAAAGTGATATGATGCAAAATAATAGAAATAGTAAGAATATCAATCACTATTGTCAAGGCATAAAATGATGATATATACTCATGATAAAAATGAACAAGATTTGATGCATAGAAATGATCTAGAGGGATGTGAAAGACAATTGGAGAGTGTAGATTCACCATTGGACAGAGAATGGTAAGGGTTCAAATCTAATGACAGTGTTACACTATTATAGCAGTGAAAAGATAGTGATACACTGAATGCAAAAAAACAATGCTAACAGGCATCAAAACATTCCAAGAAATGGTAATACATGATCATTATAAAGATCAAGGAAGAAATAAGTTCCAACGTAGTGGGACAGAGATTATAATGTAGATGGAAAATGCTCAAATATACAGAGATCGAGACACTTATGTGAAGAGGATAGGGGACAACACTATTATTAAGAGATCAAGAATGCATGCTACAGTCCATATTCAAAAGCAATGATGTTACAATGTAAAAATTAGAGATCTTCCATGGATGAAAAACCAATGATCATTCGTAGAACAACAAAGAAACAATGTTATTCATTATCAATACAATGAAGAGTAAGGAAAAGAAGAACATCTGTTGCAAAAGATCTCAGATTCAATACGCTTTTACCATTTAAAACATCTTCATTTGTTTTGGTCCAGTCACAAATGTGTGTGACTATTATAAAAGGAGTGAACAAAGGTTGTCACAAGCATTAGAGTGATATCATCTTGAAAAGGTGACTGAGATTGACATTAAGAGGACAATTATAGCAATGATATACAAAATGGTATTGAAACAAACTGAAGAGACACTCAATATGGGCACAATGATATCAACAATGTATCAGAGAAAGAATGATTAATAACAGTGATATGGATCTTGAGCAAAGCATTTATAAAAGATAGTGCCAGTGATACTATATAATAGTCAATATGTCAATACAAAGGACAGTCATTTAATGACAATGTATGAGAAAAGGATGACTGAAACTAGGACAATGGGAATAGGATAGCATGAGGAATACAGAGAATGGAGATCAAATGCCTCACTATTATTGAATGCAGCAATGGACATTATCATAGATAAAGGCACTTTCATCAATGGGCATCAAAGGTCATGATGAAATGTAGCAGAGCAGTCCCAAAGAATAGACATTTTTACATATAAAAGACAGTAATTTGAAGATCAGATCAGAGAGCTCAAATGAGGATACCAAAATAGAGGAATTGAAGGTCAAAATCAGTCATTTACAAGTTGAAAGACACTCACAAGTATGCAGTGAAGCAATGTTTCAAGACAGTGATTTGTAATGTGAATGAGGGGGATCAATAGAGGACAAATGTATGCACTCAGGTATAAATAAGAGATATGAAGGAGATGCACAGTGCTAAGCAATGATCAAATTAGTGAGAAAAATAGTGAATAGTGACTCTAATGCTATTATATCATAAACACAGTGATCAGAGAAAGTTCTGAGATAGCGCTATTTTGAAAAGATAGTTATAAATTGTAACAAATCTTCTTTCTTTATTTAATTTGAATGGAAAATAGTTGATGCAAATTAGAGTTAAAACGTTGAAGTGGAATGCTTTGTTATGTATGTTGATGCAAATGACTATATCTGATTTCAAACTGACACATTTTCCCACAATGGTTCAATAATTACCATAGTTAGGTTCAGCCTAGCTAACTAGTGAATACATGTGCTTCAAGCCCAATCCAACATACACAACTTTGGGCTGTTCTAACTCACTTCCAAAATGTTTTGGTGGTTTACACACACTCATTGCACAAAACAAATCAATAACACTTGTTACATGTTGATGATCCTTCATTGCCTAGGCCCAAACATTTTCTTTCAAGCCTAATACAAGTGTAGACCAATAACTTGATTCAACCTTTCAAATAACAAGCTAGTAAGGCCTTCTACAACATTCCAATAACCAATCACAACAATACTATTATTAACTAAACCAAAAACACCAATGTTTGCATTCAAACCCTCATGTAAATTCAAATTAAATGGCCTTATTTTCCCAAAACTAACCAAATCCAAGGTTGGAGAACAAAAATTCACTAGTAAATTCAAATTAAGGTTTTGGCAAGAAACCACAAATTTGAATTTCTAGATTTAACCATCTATCTTAACTCGAGGAACTTGACCCCCCTAACTCACAAATGACTTCATCAACCTCATCCAAGACTTAAAACACCAAAATAAATATGACTTGCATCACCAAGGATGCTCTTGCATCACATTCATCTTCTACAAGGAGTCAATCCTCACTCCAATCAGCCTTGTGCTAAGTTGGCGAAGGGGGCATGTTGGATGTTAGTGGTAAAAGGAGATGCCTAGGTAAAAACTCCATTCTCTTCTCAATTGTCCTCCCTATTTTTGATTGAAGGTTGATGAATATGGATATACATCTAATGATTGTAATTTCTTACAAGTATACAATCACAAACCAAAAGTCCAGTTTGTGAAGCAACCCTTTTATTTACACTCAAGGAATCATTAGTAGCTCATATTGGTCCTTTACTTGCAAATGCATGTTACAAGCACTTTTCTACATAAATGAAGGTCTGTTGTACCCATCACATACACAAGAAAACCTCTAAAATATATGTTGTTCACACATTTTATCAGCTGGATTGCCAACCCATAGATTTTTAATCAATGATTGAACTTCCTTTGGAAGTCAAAAGACATTTAACGATGCATTGCCAGTTCTTGCATCCTTTCGAAGGCATTGACAACCATTATGATCTTAGTGAAGATACTTATTATGGTTGATATCATTATACAAAATCTTATGCATTTTAGTCACATATCTCGCTATAAATTTGCATTCACATACCCTTTTCAGTCATAATGCCTCTTTCTTAATAGTAGGTTGTGATCGATCAATATGACTATCACTGTATCATACAGGTTTGAAGTTTAAACTTTAAACATTTTTTTACTACAAATCAGTAGGTCTCTTTTGCATTGTTAAAAAATTGTGCGGGTTTGTTTTAGGTGAGTAGCAATGTAAAACATTGTTACCAATTGATTCAAACCTTTGTGATAAGCCCAAACAGTTGTGACATACTCTAAGATCATTATTGGTCCTTAATGAGTTTTTTTTCACTAGCAACCCATGATAAATTTCTGCAAATGCATAATAAACATGGGCCATTGCCTTGCTATGAATTTGAGCTTAAACACAATATGTAAACAGTTTTGTTACTAGGTCCTTAGTTTCAGTTATCATAAATATTATGTACGCATTAATGGAGGCCCAGCTAAGGCCCGGCTAACTGAAGCATGCTGTGCATACCCATAAAAGATGAAAAGAATCTAACCGTTAGTAATTTTTAAATTTGAATTGGGAAATTAAAGGAGTCTAACATGGAGGCAAAGCATCCTTGCTCACATTTTTACCCGTCTCTTTTCCTGCAAAAGCAAAGGACGCACAGTTACCCTTACTTCTTGACCCAAATAATTGGGTCTCTGGTGAGCCAATTTATTTCTGCTTAGTCATAAATTCTGCCCCTTTTTTCCATCCCATTTCCTCTCAGGTTTCCTAGTTCTTGATTCCTCAAGTTGACAAGAACAAAGAGAATACGGACAGGGAGATAGCTCTCAAATACC
This sequence comes from Chamaecyparis obtusa, assembly GCA_027943335.1. NCBI lineage: Eukaryota > Viridiplantae > Streptophyta > Pinopsida > Cupressales > Cupressaceae > Chamaecyparis > Chamaecyparis obtusa. The sequence goes on from BSBK01003874.1 coordinate 780,497, forward strand.
AAAAACCAATTTATTAATAATTCTAGCCAGCTAAAAATAATTTCAAGATTTAACGGATTAAAAATACACAGGTGAAACAAGAATTTTTTCTCATAGATCTATCTCAAAAACTTAAAACACGAAGGTTGCCCACCTGGTTTGAGAAGAAAATACTCCCGACCGTTTATTAGTGGCAAAGTTGATTGATGTCAATTGCATAGGCTTTCTTGCCAAAATGGCTACTGGATTTCCAAAGTGGGACTCCCAATTGAAGTCAATTGCATAGGCTTTCTTGCAAAATCATGGCAAAAGCAGAGGACGCCATTGGTCGTGGAGGCTCAACTAACTGAAGCATGCTTTTGCATGCCCGTTTATATTTTTGAATTAGAATTGAGGAAATCAAAGGAGCTGGCATTTCATAGATAGCTATGTCACGCGGAAATTTGAATTGGGGAGAATGTCACGAGGATAGAATGTCAGCATAGTTTATCTTTTTCATATTTATTGGCAAGAATTATAATATTTCATATGTTTTAAATTAATTATTAAATAAAATCAATTTGAAGTAATTTTTTCAACTTTAACAAATGAGTTTATTCCATTTTAAATGATGAAGGGAAATGACAAATTAAACATGTCTTAGTCATGTATGTTATGTGGTTTGAAATGTAGGTAAATAATAGAGGAACATTATAGAAGAGAGTTTGTATAACTCAAGATATGGAGTCTTGTTTTGTCTCAAGCGTAGTCCATCTCTTATAATTTTTTAGCCATTCTTGTACAACCTTTTTACCCTCTTTTCCTTCTTTCATTATACTTTTGTAGACCTCTTGTTTTCTTACCAAATTTACATGCAACTCCCCCAAGCTTCCTTATCTCATCCACGCCTTTGGAAACCCATCTAACCTTTATAGCTATCTTCATTAGTATTTTCTTATATCTATTTTTTCCTTTTTGTTGGCATTGTACCCCTCACTACTATTTTGACCTAGATCGTGAGATAATACAAGTAAATGCTTGGGAATATAGCTCTATAGACAACATGTACAACATTCACGTGAAAATTTCTAATGCCCTCAAAAAATCTATACCATTTATAAGATAATGACATCTCATATGGTATTTTCTCAACCACATGCACATCGTTGTCTCTCCTTCCACACTAAAATTTTCATTTTTCTATTACATAAGGTTAAAAAAAGTTCAACAAATCCATTTTGTGCATATCCTACAATTGCAGTATTCGTTGGGTTGTACCTTTTGGAGGTCCTTGTACTTTTGCAGGGAGTGAAGTTTGACATGCAATTTGTCCACGTGTTAAATCAGTTAAATCTTGAAATTATTTTTTAGTTGGCTTTAATCTGAGTAGGTTCCACTTTTCTACCTTTATTAAGGTTTTTTAATATTTTTCATCATTTCTTGGGTTACCTTGTGAGAATGTGACATCTTGGGACACAAGAGCTTTTCCATTAGCTTTTATTTTCTCATGTTTATCATCCTCCCCCAAGTTCTTGGTGCAAATAATCAAACTCCACTTCAAGGACACGTGATTTGATGATGCAAATAGTAGGTTGTAATGTTTTTTTTTAATTTGTGCGAATACAATAATCGGTACGATATAGTTTGATATCTTTAGTTTTTATGGGTTTGTCTTGCACTCTACAAGGAAACCCAATGAATTTTTATATTCTCCTCTGCATATGATATGTTATGTACCTTTCTCTAGCTATTTTTCCTTTGGACTAGTTTTTTTAATTCTTTATACTAATATTGATAAATGTTCAGGCATTTTATATATTATCCAAAAAAGAAATACTTGCTAGTTTCATTGTTTATGTTTGCCAAATTTGCAAATTATTCTAAGGTGAAGATTTGAAGGTAAAAATTAATATTTGTATTTATGCATATCATTTTTTTATTCTTGACTTTCATATTTGGTGAATCTAATATTAAAATGTATATTTTGTTGTTAGATGTAATCTTCAAAAAATAATTATTTATCATTTATAATTTGTAAACGTGTCAATTAATTTTGAAACTTGTGTTAAAAATTCTAATAGGCATTGTTGAATGTTGAGTGGATGCAAATTAAATTTTATAAATTCACATTAATCTAACTATATAATTGTCAACATAATTATTTTTTGTTGATTTTAATGTAGCTATGTCTAGAATCAAATTTGACTGTTTGTAAATTGAAAAATGTATATTATAAGTTTTGAGAAATACTATACTCAAACCATGTGACTCCAATTATGAATGCATATTTAACTTTTTAAATTGGTGAAAACAAGTTGAAATAATATTGCAAACAAGATATGATGAAATGCAAAAAGATAATTATTCCATGTTTGTCTTGTGTAGATCATGATAGATGTATGGCCCTCTTTTGGGAGGATTCTTGAAATGGTTCCTCACCACTTTGTAAGTATGAAATGTTACAAGAAGAAAGAGTCATATTAAAGAAATCTTGGTGTGAAAGAGTTAAAGACTATTGAATAATCAAGGATATTAAAGGTGTATTAGTTGTGTAATGGATAGCTTTCTCAAGTGTACCCATTCCTCTTGAACAAGGTATCTTGTTAGAGAACCTCCTCAAATCAAGAAAGATACTCCTCACAAGCTTAGAAGACAAGTTAATTTGGACTCAATCTCCTTCAAGTAGCTACACAGTAAAGCATAGATATGTTTCAGTGTCAAATCATGCTCAGAGTCTCAGAATGAGATATTTTAATTTCTTCCCATATGATAAAATTATTCCCAAAGAGGGTTATTTCACATGGTTGGCTCTAAAAGGAAGAATTCTAACAATTCAAAGACTAAATACATTTGGTATTGCAACTCTCTTTAATTGTTGTTTTTTTTTTGAGTTGTTGATTGAGGATAGAAATCATTTGCTTCTTACTTGCCCATTTTCCTACTCTTGACAGATGTGGATGATAAACAAACTTCATTGATATTCTTCTCTTCAAGATGACTTACAAATGCATTCCAATCATGGCCACTGCTACATAGAAATTATTTTTTTGAACTCATTTGGAAAGTGGCTTTAGCATTTGTAACTTGGAACTTGTGGTGGGAAAGGAACAAAAGAATTTTTAAGAAGGAAAAGAATTCAAATTAAGAAGTTATTGAGAAAAATGGAATGGCTATTTGTAATCTAGTATTAGCCTATAATTTAAAAAATAAAGAAGATTGACTCTTGCTTTATGCCATGTGATTCACAATATTTATCAAACTAAAAATACATCAAGTTGCCTTTTAAAGTTAGTGTTTTCAAAACCATTATTACAAAAGTAAATAGAAAGTAAAGGGGAAACTGTAAGATGAAGGCTACAACAAATTATTTTTTATAGAGAAACAAAGGGGAATCTATATGTCTCATCTGATAAAGGAAAATTATTTGCAATGTTATCATCTTAGCTTCCAAATTGATCAAACAATACACGCTCTATTAGTAGGGATTAGGTCAAGGCAATCAAAATGAAATTGGATATGTTTGTAATTGAACATGAGAATCATTTAACATTATCCCTTAAGAAAATAGATGTTAATAATTGGAAAATCAATTGTGTTCTTAAAGAGGCTTGTGAACATTTTCTACGTATTCATTCATATCACATTTTGTACTACTATAAGGAAGCTAATAGGGTGACCAATTATCTAGCCAATAAAAGATGCCCCCTTAGTCTTGGAGACCACTTCCTTTCAAGCGATGACATCTTATTAGATCTATAGCCTCTATTATAAATTAGGAATCTTTTTTTTTAAAAAATTAATAATTATGTGTGTAGATTTGAGGATAAATTTTGCAAGTAAAGGGTGTTAGAAATAGGAAACTCTGAGAGGGGGGGTGAATCAGTATTTCACAAACTTTTACTTTTGCCCAATTATGGATATACGAAATTAACTTGTAGCTTGCATAAGAAACTAAACTAAGTAAACTGAATAACAAGCATAACAATAAAATGAATGAACTCATAACACCATGATTGTTCTCGAGGAAACCCTAGCCAAGGGAAAACCCCAGTGGGGATGATACACACAACTGGTCCACTAAACAAATTAAGTATCTGGCTAAGGATGTTGACCCTGTTAGGAGTCTATTACATACATATAGTGTCTTTTTCCTAGTTAAAGGACTTTAGGCCTTATTAGAAGCCTCAACCTTGTTAGGGGTTGCTATTACAAAACAAAGATGTATGCAAGATGAGCTCACTGCCCAAACATGCAATATACAATGATAACTTCAAATAAAAGGTAAGATCCAAAAACCTTTTATTGTTTTCGAATAAATTTATTATTCTGATCTAGCTTTGTAGGCTCTTCTCTTCTATACAATACTTTCTTCTTTACAACTTATAGTTTTGCATCATATATATCATATATCAATTTCTCACAACTTCTTACTACTTCGCATTACAATATTCTTACTTATATGCAAGTTATTACAAAATAACTTCTTGTTGGCTTACAATACATTATAATCTTCTCAAAACATAAAATTATTACATGTTACCTTAGGGTTAACATCTAGGATGTCATCCCTAATTATTTAATCCCTTAACTCGATATAATCATATTCTGACTATTGCTCTGTTCTAGTCGGCTCAACATTATCTCTGTAAAACATTGATATCTCTTTATGTACATACCATATAGACTTGCACTCTCAGATGTAGCTTTGATATACATAGAATGATCTATGTTCAAGTGTGTATGCACTGACCCTGCTTCTATGAACATTGCTAATCAAAACTATCTATGTGAAGACTGGTAAACACTATTATACTTAGACAATTTTCATGTGCGCTCATACTGAATTTCTTCCTTTGATCATGTTGTCTTAATGTTGAGTATATGTTTCCATAATGACAAGATTTTGATATCCTACTTAGCAAAATTGCCAACAATCTCCCCCTTTGTCATTGGTGGCAACATATGGGAAAATTGGCTAAGTCTCCAAAAACAAAAATGCTTTATTATAAACATACGGCTATTACAAAATTGTAGATCATACATGTCTACTTATTTCTCCAAAAATGATACTCCCCCTAAGAGTATACTTCATACTATTCCTCATATCTATATCTTCTACATACATACAATTTTCATACTATAGTACTCCCCCTTTGACAACAATGACAAAGGTGTCAATTCTATAAGTATGTCAAAATTTGATTTACCTTCTTGATTTCAATGTTGCAAAGCTAGAAGACTTGCTATAAAATCTAAAAAAATTTCCTTCAGATTATCTATTTCCTTGTCCCATGTCTTCTTGACTAAATCAGAAACGCTAAGTAATGCACATAGTCCATAAGACGCTATCTCAACTGCTTCAAGGTTTGAATATGCGAACTTTCCATATGATGTCTTTGATGAAAGACATTCTTCTAGTTGATTTTCTATATTACTAATCTTCACTAATAAATGCTCTCTAAGTAGAGTGAATCTCTTCAATTTTCTTTCTTTTTCATCCTTAAGAAGTCTTATTTCATCATATATTTTGCGTGTCTTCTTATCAATATCTGTGATTTTCACATTAGGACTCTACAAATCATTCACTGTGGCCTATAACTCTACTTCTTTATTCTTTATCTTCTCTAAAAATTTTGATGTGTGATTGTGGGATAATGTACACTAGTTGTACAAAGCTTTTCCTCTCTCTAAACATCTCCTCAATTCTTTTATACATACATCCAAATTGTCCAAATCATTTCTAATATTTTGACACATAACTTGAAATAATTGTGCATCATGGGCTGCTTGAGCATTAACTGATGCAATATCTAATAGATTAGTGAATTCAGTGTCAAAAGCTTTTATTACCTCTTTTGCCTTGTCTTGGGGATCAACCTCACTAACTTGAGTTGATATGACTCCTTGAAGTTTTATGGTTACTTCAAGTTACAATCCTTCCAAGCTTTTTACTTTCTTATTCTTTCCAATTATCTTATTTAGAGATGAGATCAACTCTATTTGATCATCATCATCAACTTCAGCTCCTAAGCTTGCAAAAACTGATTCCATGGGTGGTCTAGATGGATTTTCTATTGTTCTCTTAGTCTGTGAAATAATTTTAGACTGTTCTTCTTGCACCGCATTCTCTTCTTCCATTATCTTAATTTTTAGTTCTTTTTTCTTCTCTTCTAATCTTGTTTCTACAACTTCTTCTTCCTTATTTACTACCTCATCATTCTGCTCATTAACTTCTATCAAATTTCCAACATCTGCTCCCTGGTCATCAAATGGGTTCTCTTCTCTGTCTATGGTGATGTTTGTGCCTTCAATATTCATATACTCATCATTAATGTTGATGGAGGGTGGCGGAACTAGTGATGATTTAGTTTGTGGTTTTGCTTCTACTATTGGTTCAGATTCACTAAATATTTATCCCAATCCAGAGGTCATTACCTTTACAACTACTTCCTCAGTTTCTCTGTTTATCTCTTCATAATTTCCTCCAATTATTAGAATTGTCCTCCTTTTCCTTCTCAAATGTGTGCTAAGGTTCTTCATGATTTCTCTGAAGTGGTCTTCATCCTTAATCTCACAAAGCTTCCTCACATATCTTTCTCTAATGCCTTTGTCTTCTTCTACTACTCTCTTTTTCCTATTTATCAACTTCTCATATAAATTATCTAGAATCTTTCCTTTTATGTCTTCAAACTTCTTGTCAGAAAGAATCATGTGTCTGACAACTACATTTTCAAGATTCAGTTTCTCAAAGTTGTTGCACATTTCATAATACTTGTTTAATTTGGTGAAATCTCCTTCATTTATGATTAAAGGGTTCACTTTGTCAATCTTGGGCTTCCACTACTTCTTTTTGTTCTTGCTTGCCTCTTCATTTATTTGTGGTTCAACTGGAGTCCTTATCCTTTCTATTGGAGTAAAAATGGTTTTATGTCTTTTGCTCAGTCCACTTGCCATCTCTTTAACTCTCTTAGTCGGTGTAGTAGATGTGGATCTAGTAGACTTTCTCACTTCTGGAACATCAAATTCTACAATATCTTCCTTGATATCCTAAATATCTTCAACAGTGGTTGCATGGGTTGTCAAGGGTGGAACTGACAACACCTGTTTTTGTCCAATATCCCTAATTTCTATTCTTGTCTGCTTCACAATGTTGAATTCATGCTCGGTCATGCCTGTATCCTTCAAGATTTTCTTTATTGTGCTATCTACTCTTTTCTTTGCCAATTTTTGCACTTGTGACTATTGTTTTGTACTGAAGTTTTCTTCATATGTTCCAAATCTAGAACTCTTGGCATCCAAACTACTTTTAAGTATCCTACTTGCATATCCTTCAACTTCCTTTTCAGATACCTCATACTCAAGAGGGTCTACAAACTCTAACCTTTGTTCTACTACCTCAATGTAAGTAAAATTGGTATCCACTAAGAAACACATCTCACTCTTATATTTCTCAATAATAGATGGTGGAATCCTTGATCTTCTTCTCATTTCATTTTGAAAGGTCTTTATGACAAGGGTTACACTCTCATTCACTTTATCAATGGGATGTCTTAAATATACCTTATTGATTATGTCCATTGAATTTGTGTCATCATTCTAATCAGCTCCTATGGTGTAAGGGAATCTCCTCAAAAGATGGAAAAACATATAGGTGATCAGGGATGACAATCTAAACTATGAATTCTCAGTCTTCTTGATCTTTTCAAGATTTTCAATTAGCTGAATTCTCAAAATCTCACACATATCTACTTCCACTCTGTCAAGACACATAAGATAGGTTGCTTGTACCATGCTTGCTTCCATGTCATCTTCCCTAGAACTTGCATAGAATTTTTAAGTTAAAATCTTACATACATATCTTACATCATCTTGTTCAATCTTACTTATAACTATTCCTCTTCCATTGTATGAAGATTTGGTGTTGTCCAACACTATTTTCTTAACATTCTTCTCATTTAAAGGAATTTCTCCTATCTTAGATAATCATGTAACCTCATGTATAAGATCTATTGTAATGTTTATAAATCTATCATCCAACCAAAACTTTCCATTATGTATTCTACTCAAAATGATTTTGGTCCATTCATCATTCTGAAACTCATAGTGAAATGTGTACTTAATGATATCCATTTGACCTAAAAGCTCAAATCCTTCTTTGTAGGTCATGTCTTGTTTGTAAATCTTATTGTATTCCATGGTTAAGCTACCATCTCCTACTGTCTCAAACTTTCATTTTAGATATCCTTTTACAACTTCCAAATGTAAAACTCCGTCTAGAACGGTTGATAAAGCCAAACTAGGGTCTTCCTCTAAGGGTTCTACCAGTTCCTTCTTCATCTTAGGTCTAGTTGTGTCTCTGCTATTGTGAACTAGTGATTCATCCATGATTCTATCAAAATGTAACTTCTTTGATAATGAATACCTAATTAAATACCTCAGAATCGTGATTTAGGGCTTTGCATAGATCTAGCAAAGAATTTGTCTCCAAATCTTGCAAACTACTTTCAAACTCCACTGGCTAGCTCTCTATATCGCTTGTAAACACTTGAATGATCAAATGATGTCAATAATCTGCTTTTATCCTTCAAATATTTCAAGATAAATTCATCACATTAATTTCTTAAGTGCATTCATGCCAAAAGTTGTTCATGGTTACCTCTAAAACTTCATTCATTTCATGTACTCACATACATGTTCATAGATTCATGCACTCTTAACCATAGCTTCCTTATATCATGTACTAGCTCATATTAACTTCGCAAGGCTTAATTCAACTTACTCTAAATTCTATAATATTCTAATGCTTATTCTAATACATAGTTCATGAAATTGATGCTTGATTACTTTGAGATGAATTAGGAAATGATTCACACTTACTCTCAAATACTTCACCTGTCTAATTTCCTAATATATTGAGTGTATTTGCTTACTCTGTAGCTTTAACAAACTCAATTTCCTCCAAGTTACTGCAACTTTCTTTCTAACTATCATTGGTGTTCACATTTCTCCTGGTATAGTTTGCATTTCTTCTAAGATTAGGATTTCTCATGTTGTTCATTCTACAATACCTCACTGTGTGACCAATTTTATCACATATCTGACAAATTATTCCATTGTTTCCATATCTTGATCCTGACTGACTAATTTGTGATCTACAATTTATGGCAATGTGTCAAAATTTGTTGCATCTATAACACATAACTCCATTTCTTTTGTTCATTTCTCCAATAGGTCTCTTATCTGCAGGGTTAGTATTTCTAAATATTCTACTATTACTATTATCATTAGATATAGGTTTCTTGCAATCAATAGCTCTATGTCCAAAACCATGATAATTATAACAATAACCAGAGATTAGTTTGAATTTCTTACCTGTACAATCTATTTTTATGTGTGCAAAAGAATTGCATGAAAAACATCTACCTTTGAATTCTCTTCACATCTCTTTAGGTGTTTCATCTTGCTTAGGTGGATTAGGTATATCTTCAGATTTGTTAGATTCATCTAGTTTATTTTCTTCTTTATTCTCAGGCTGTTCCAAATTTGGTTCTTTACATTCTTTAATCTTCTTTGTGAACTTATCTTCAAAGTATCCAAGACCAGTTTTATCATAAGAGGGTTTTTGATAAGAAATATGTTCATCAATATTTTCACTATTGGAATATAATTTATCAAGATGTTGTTTAGACTGAGTTAGTTCTCCTTTCACAATCGTATTTCATTTCTCAAGTTCAGCATACTACAATTTTGTAGTCTCAAGTTCATATGTCACTTTGGTAAGTTTAGATCTCAGATTTGCATTTTTAGATTTTAGATTTGATTCATCTTTGTTGTTATCATCTTTCAAACTTAATTTCATATCTACAATCTTTAGTTCATGTTGAAGGATCTCATTTTCTTTCTTCAGTTTTGAAACTTCATCACAATCCTTGACTTGACTTGTAGGTTCTTTCTTTGATTTTAGATCTTCTATCTTTTCTTTTAGTTTCTCAATGTAATCTTTTGCATTATCATATTTCTCCTTTAGAGTGTCTCTTTCTTCAGTAAGAATATCAATCTTTTCAAGAGCTTCATCAAGATTATTTTGCAATTGATCCATATCCATAGATATCTTACTCAAGTTGTTAAGCTTTCTCTAAATAACTTTGTTTTGAGTAACTAAGCTCTTATACCAATTGTTAGAAATAGTAAATACTAAGAGGGGGGGTGAATTAGTATTTCAAAAACTTTTACTTTTGCCTAATTATGGATATACGAAATTAAATTGTAGCTTGCATATGAAACTAAAATAAGTAAACTGAATAACAAGCATAACAATAAAATAAATGAATTCATAACACCATGATTTTTCTCGAGGAAACCCTGGCCAAGAGAAAACCCTGGTGGGGATGATACCCACAATTGATCCACTAAACAAAAGTATATGGTTAAGGATGTTGACCCTGTTAGGAGTCTATTACATACATATAGTGTCTATGTCCTGGTTAAAGGACTTTAGGCCTTGTTAGAAGCCTCAACCCTATTAGGAGTTGCTATTACAAAACAAAGATGTATGCAATATGAGATCACTACCCAAACATGCAATATACAATGATAACTTTAGATAAAAGGTAAGATACAAATATTTTTTACTATTGTCAAATATTAACTTTATTATTCTAATCTAGCTTTGTAGGCTCTTCGCTCTACTATACAATACTTGCTTCTTTACAACTTACAGTTTCACATCATATATATCATGTATCAACTTCTTACTACTTTGCATTACATTATTCTTACTTATATGCAAGTTATTACAAAATAACTTCCTGTCGGCTTACAATATATTATACTCTTCTCAAAACATAAAATCATTACATGCTTCCTTAGGGTTAAAATATAGGATGTTGTCCCTAATTAGTTAATCCCTTAACTTGATATAATCATATTCTGACTGCTACTCTGTTCTGGTCGGCTCAACACTATCTTTGTAAAACATCGATATCTCTTTTTGTACATGCCATACAGGCTTGCTCTCTCAGATGTAGCTTTGATATACATAGAATGATCTATGTTCAAGTGCACATGCACTAAACCTACTTCTGTGAACATCGCTAATCGAAATTGTCTCTATGAAGACTGGTTAAGATTGTTATACTTAGACAATTTTCATGTGCGCTCATATAGAATTTAGTCCTTCGATCATGTTGTCTTAATGCTGAGTATATGTTTCCATAATGACAACATTGTGATATCCTACTTAGCCAAATTGCCAACAAGAGGTATGGAGTATCCTTGTTGAAGGCAAAAGAAAATATTTCCTGCTTTAGAGATGTATCCCAAATCTTTGAAAATGTTGTAGGAAGGACAATTCATTAAAGGGATGCTATAGTGTCATTTGTGTTGTGCTCAAAGAACTTTGGGCAATAATTGTCATCTATAATGTGGAAATCATCAATGAGGTAGTGGATATATTTAATGCTACCAATGAAATTATCAAGTCACATCAACAACGGTCCAAATGTGGTGAAAAACTAATTATTATTAAAACCAAGATTTGTAAAATATGCCAAGTGCAACAACAACATTAAAAATTTAATTCATACCTTTCAATATTTTCACATAATTCAAATTCAAATTTTGTTAGCTTTCCCTTTATCTCTAGGTGCTTGGCTTCCTTTCAACTCCTAAGATCATGGCATATTGCCCACAAAATTAATGTAAAAGGGTATATGATAGTAAGATCCTCAAGGGAAGTCTATGAAGCTTTGTTTTTTTATATTTTTGTTTTGACCATGGTACTTAGTCTATTCTTATTTGATGCATTTAGGTTGGTTAGGTCTATTACTATCTAATCAAGCTTCCAGTCAATCTCTTTGTATGTCTATGTATATTCTCTTTATATTATATATATTGAAGCTATATGCCTTTTAGAGAAAAAAATATTGCAAGTAAGGTATTGAAGTTTCTAGGAAGTTTATACATTGTATGATAGCTCACTATTTGTGTCAGAAAGTAAACTTACACTTGTAATTAAATTACAACTACATTTAAATTTAATTTATTATGAGATTGGCATATTTAAACCTTGAAGAACCTCTTTAGAGATAGAATGTTGACTTTCTATGTCATTTTACAACATTGTGAACCTATGAGTTGTAAGGGAATGAAGATGCTAGATTAATTATGGGATAATCCATCATTTTTAGTAGTTATACTTGAACAATAAAATGAAGAGGATATTAGAAGTCTTTTAGGGCACTGTATAGAGACATTGATTTACATATGTAGCACACATATCTTACATGATGAACCAACCACTTATAATGTCCCTAGTAAAGATACATAAGTTTCAACTTCCAAATTTGACATAGAATATTCTCTAGTCTTAATCCTCACACAAGTCATCATATTAAAAAAAATCTAGTGACTAATTTCCTTCTCATATATTTTCTCTTTCATTGCACAAACTTGAGAGGAAGGGTGATCAATAGTGCCACATTCTACTTGTACATGTTAAAAGGGAAAGAGAATCTTAGAAAGACCCCTAATAGTCATTATGAATCTTAAGAATCATTTGTTTCTTTTAATTAAATGTTCAGTATTTTGACACAAGAATATATGACTATTCCTTTATTATGAAAATATAAAGTTAATTTATCATTACACCATTGCATTAACCCTTTGAGGAAAGACAATTCACATTAGCATAATGCCACATTAATTATACCTTCAAGAACACAAAAGAAAGAATAACTAGATATAAAGAAATATATAAAAATTATATATGGGAAAACCTTTTTAGGTAAAAAAAAATACTCCAAAGCATCAAACCAATATATTAATCTAAAATAAATAAGTTATAATAAACTTTCACCTTCATAGCCTTAACATGGAGATTATATATTTTATTCTCTATAGAGACACAAACAACATACTAGGTCTAAAAATAATCACCTTGTCCTTCTTCTATGAATAATATAGAAAATACTCAATGATATAAAAGTTAGGCACCCAAAATTTCATTCTCCAACTTCAACAAAGAAAAAATATGAAAAAAGAACACCGTGCAAGGCCCCAACTTCATCCTACAGTTAGAAACAAAGTGATCCTCATCCTTGGGCATCCACCTTCAATAAAAGCACTAATATCCATTTATCAAGCACCAATGAAAAATAAAAAGAAAAAGCATGCTTTGTCTTCTTTTGTGTATTAATAAAATTGCACAAGTCTTTCTGTTGGAAATATTCAGGAATCAACCAAGTTACTGAGAGGGGAGGGGTGAATCAGTAACTCCAAATTCTCTTCTAATTTTAACATGTATTTTACTTTTAACCTTTGCATACAGAAAGCATGAAACTTAAAAAGCATTCACAATAAAGACACATGGATTTGGTTACCCAGAAACCTTCCAAAAGAAAGTAAAACTGGGGTGGGGATGAAACCCACAAAGCTTTAATACTGCAGAATAAAGTTGGCCAGTTAAGGCTTACAATTTGATCACTTCTGATGATCTGCCCTGTTAGGAGTAATAAGGATTGCTAAATCCACCCTGTTAAAGGATTTACAAACATACAGTGAAGTATGCACTCGGTAAAGAGATTTATACAAAGACTGTTAAGTCTACCCGGTTAAAGGATTTAGTACTGATTCACCTGTTAGAATGAAACAGTAGATCTCTGCTTTGCAACTGGATTGCTGAATGAGATTCGCTGATGTACTGATCACCTTCTGTGATGAATTTGTCTTTTCTGTATCTTATACTTCTGAAGCCTTCTGCAATTCGCTTATTCTTTTATATATTCTATATCATATATTTCATTACTTGTGCATATATCTTTTATTTCTACATCATTGTTTATATACAGGTTTCAAACAATTAATTACAATTACAATTGCACAGTCGGCTTGACAAATAAACACAAGTGCTACTAAGTCGGCCCAAATATGGTTACTCGGTTCCTTCACACTGACTCGGTGACTTTCTGATACTCGGCGTCCACTGCATTACTCGGCATCGTCATGCACTCGGTAGAAGTGAAGGCACGGTTCATACTGATCACTCGGTAGGTATTGAACTCGGTAAGCATTGGTGACTCGGTAGACAAGATGTTACTCGGTTTTCATTGTCCTGATCGGTTTGTACTAACTTGCTCGGTTTGCACTGTCTGCTCGGTTTATACTGTCTGCTCGGTTTGCACTGTCTGCTCGGTTTGCACTGTCTGCTCGGTTTGCACTGTCTGCTCGGTTTGCACTGTCTGCTCGGTTTACACTGTCTGCTCGGTTTGCACTGTCTGCTCGGTTTGCATTGTCTTCTCGGTTTGCACTGTCTGCTCGGTTTACACTGTCTGCTCGGTTTACACTGTCTGCTTGGTTTACACTGTCTGCTCGGTTTGCACTGTCTGCTCGGTTTGCACTGTCTTCTCGGTTTACACTGTCTGCTCGGTTTACACCCAGAATGCTAATAAGTGTTGTCACTAGTGGCAATACTGCTTAATGCCAACAATCTCCCCCTTTGGCATTAGTGACAAAAACACTTATTGGCCAAAATTTATATACACCGAATCATGCTGAGTTTTATTTTGATTTTTCAAAATTTGTCTTTGTTATAGGGCTATATACATTGTCTCCCCCTTTCAATGTGCTAACTGTTTCTTATACAAATCTATACAGTATACATCTCTCTCTTTCTATACATATCTCCCCCTTTTTGACGATAATGCCAAAGGTGCATATACAATTTATTTACAGAGAGAATCCAAAATTTGATAAGAAATCAGAATGTACCTTCATTATTAGTGCCAGGGTTCTGTCCCAACTTTCTTGCAGAATCTTACATGTTTGTATGGCAATTTGGATTTCTGCAGAGAGTTCAATCATCTGATCTGCTATGGAGAACTGATTGTCATGAATCAATGTTCTGGAATGTTCAATGTGCTTATATATTGTATTCATGATGGGAAGGATCATGTGTTGGATGTCTAGCAGTGTGGACCGGATCCTTGAGTCTTCTTTCAATAGATCAGACTGCATATTGGATAGATGTGAAATTTTCATGTGATGAGCAGAGCTTGAACTTGGTTCAAGTTGCAGCTTCTGTATGCTAATCTTCATATCCTCATCCATTTTATTCATTTTATTTTTGACATCCTTTGTGAACTCGGCAAAATTGCATAGTCTGGCCAAAAGAGAGGTAGCATTCGAATAAATGGACTCTGTGTTAGACAAAACTGAAGACAATTCCACTTGGTTAATAGCTATGTGCTGAGCAACGTGCTCAAGCACTTTATTGTTGAATCTCTTTTCGGCTCTTTCAACTAACTTTTCTGTCCCGGATGAGTCCTCATTGTATTTCTCAATTGCTTCTGCCAATTGTAACAAAACATGCTGGGAGGAGTCTACTTTAATGCCTAATGCATCAGACAAAATGTCCTTAGCATCCTTAATGATTTGATACTCCTTGTCTCTCTCCTCCTTAAGCTTCTTTTGTTTTGCTTTCCTTTGGAGGATCTCACCTATATTCTGCATCTGGTCTGCTGAGAGATTTGCAAAATCTAGAGTAGGAATCTCTATCTCTTCGTCTAGGTCTATATCCTCAACTATATTTTTACCCAAAAATTTTATACTCGGTAGAGCCTTAGGCTTATCTGTACTTAATGCTCTTGTAGTAGTGATAGTAGATAAAATAGGGCTGGCTATTGATACTGGTATACTTTCTACTGGAGAACTTACAATATTTACACTTGATGATTCAAAAGCTGGAAAACTTACTGGTACAGGAGACTGCAGCTCGGTAGAAGAAGTGGTAGCTGCCTCTGATGTTGCTAGGGATGATTGGACAAATGTGGAAGTTGTCACAACCATGCTTGAAGGTGTCTCTGGGCTGGATGTAGAGACTTTCACTGGAGAGGTAGGAAGGGATGCAATGACTTCTGCTGCTATCCTTACAGTATCATCTACCTCGGTGTCTTCTTCTTGCTCATCGCTGTCATCTTCAATATCCTTTATAATTACAGTTTCAATGCTCGGTTGGTGAAGGTGGTAAATGTTCTTCCATGTGGCTTTTGCAGCCTTCACAACCGATTCAATATTGTTGATCAAAATCAAACAAGTATTGAACTTCAGTGTCATCTTGTTTTCATTCTCTTTTAGTGCCTTCTTCACTTCATCATTGTTCAGGCTCGGCATCAACTGTCTTAGGTTTTGATCAAATATGTCTATTACAGTTTGCCTTGCATTGCTCCATCTCATTCTTATCGGATTCAATAGAACTGCAGGAACCTGTGGGGTAATTTCTTCAGGAGAGTATTTCCACTGTCCCATCTTCTCAACAACAGCATCTTCTATTTCCTTCTGCTCTGCTTCCGATCTGGTTTCATATCTCAAGGATTTTATGTTACTAACTCCAGATCCTGATCCATCTCTGAAGAGTTTGAGCTTTTCTTGAAGGGTTAGAGGAGGCCTTTTGAATACTATGTCCTTATCTGCCTTTTCTGCCTTTTCTGCCTTTCCTCTTGTATTTCTCCTTGTGAACACAGCAGTGGGAGGCACAGATGCCTTAGTGATAAAAACTTTTCCTTTCTTCTTTGCAGGTTCTGGTTCCTCTGTTTTCTCATCCTTTTCCTCTTCTTTTTCACCTATTTCTTCTTTCTCCTCGGTTATCATTTGCATTTTAGCTATTCTTTTCTTTCCTTTGTTTACCGCCTGTGGAAGCTTTATGCTTAGTCCAATTCTCATCTTAGCTTCATCATATGTTCCAAAATATGGGGCTTTGGGATTGACAGGCTGATTTAGAAGTGCTTCAATAATGTTCTTGGTTTCATCAATATTTACCTCATAAGGAAGAGGTTTTGCATACACAGTTCTTGGTTTAACTGCTTGAATATACACATTATCACAATCTACCATAAAACAGATATCATCTTTGTAATCTTCCACCAACTTCTGTGGAATCCGGAATCTGTCATTCATTTTCTCTTTGAAAGACTCAAAATAATTATCCATGATGCTTTCAAAGTTTTCACCCATTTCTGCGATGTATTCATTAATTTCATAAAGTACAGGCACATCTTTTCTCCATACAACTTTTCCTTTTGAGGGGAAGAATTTTTGAACATAGAAGAATAAACAGACTATCAAAGATCCAAACTTACATGGATTGTTTTTGGAAGTTTTGATGCTTTCCATGTTCTTGTTGAACTGTTTCAACAATAAGTCTGCTAGGTCAAATGTCAAGTTGTTTTTGACCACTTTGTATGCTAGGTCAACAGCTTCACATGAGACACTATTCTGTCGACTAGAACTGTAAATCTTGTGTGCAATGATATGTGTACCAAACTTCAGTTCGGCGTCGGTAATGCTGCTAACCTTCATGCCTCTACCATCCCACTCGGCTAGGGTTTTCTTTTCTAGTTCCGTCCGACCTAGGGTTTTGGTAGTTTTCGCTTTGTTCAACATGGGAAGACCGGTAACATGATGAATCATTTTCCTTGTGATCTCAATAGGTTGCTCAAGCCAAATCTTGCCATCGTGTACTCGGCTGAGAATGTACCTAACCCATTTATCTCGAAAGTTTCGAGGAAGATGTGCAATGTGGACTAAACCCTTATCTTCCAGATGTTTGTGCTCGGGTTTCAAAGTACCATCCACACATAGTTCCTCACGCACAATGTCTAGTTCTAGGTTTCCCATTTCTTGAATAGAACAGTTAAAATGATTACGGATATCGTTGATAAGCAGTACCTTAGGAGGAATCTGAGATTTAGCTCCGTTCGGATCTAGGGCGGCTGCAACTGCGGGCACGATCTTAAAATCTGGTGCTTTCCACTCCCCTTGGACTAACATGTCTGATCCTTTCTTCGCTGAGGTGCTGGATGATGCCATGGTAGCTCACAGAAAATTCCTTTCGCAAGAGTATTAAATCGCCGGGTTGCCCTTGAAGTTTTCTGCTCTCAAAGTGCTTAAAGATTCACGGTGAAGAATGAGTTCGATTACTTGCTTTTTGTTTAAAATTCTGTCATTAATGCTCATTTCAAATTAGGGTAGGAATTCTGACAGACTATCACCCACCAAGAATTAATTGCTCGGAAAAGACTTCGCAACTCGGTGAACTCGAGAATTCATAATGCTCCGACCTCGCTCGGTGAAGACTATACCGACCTCGCTCGGTGAAGACTATACCGACCTCGCTGAGATTTCACTACATCTTGCATGCTGATTTAGACTTTTCTTTTAATTTCGGTTCTGGAACTGTTTGAGATTGATCTATGAGAGTACAGTTCCAGTGCTTCCTTGGAAATTTAGTCTGAGTCGGTAGAGCCATCCATTCCAATACTTGGACTGGATTGCTCGGTAGCTTTAGGAATCCATTTTTGTCTGACCTGTTTCCTGACCTTAGTTGCTTCATTCTTCTTTCCTTCTTCAATTTCACTGGCATTCATGCAGTTTCTGGCTATGTGACCGAGTTTAGTGCATTTGAAACATCTTATGGTAGTATCTCTTTTCCTTAGATGATGTTTTATGCAATTCATGCCAATGTGTCCATATTCTCCACAGTAATGACATCTACACCAGGTGTTGTAGTCCCATCCAAACATTGCTTTCACAATTTGTTCTGCTGGATTAAATATCTTGGATCTGCACTCGGATGCCTTGTGACCTTGTTTGTTGCACTTGTGACAATTACCTCTGAATCTAGGTTTTTCCCTGCATTCATTTGCTTTATGACCAGGTTGATTGCAGCTATAACATTTTCCATTGAATTCTGCTTTTTTATTGTTCCAACATTTATTTGAAGTATGTCCTACTTTACCACAATGATTACAAGTAGGTTTTTGATTTCTTTTAGTACCTTGCTTAGAGGATTCGCCTTCTTCTTTGTATCCAAGTCCTGCTTTTCCTTTTTGCCTATGAAGATTTCGTTCATACAGCTGATTCAAGTCTTCTTGACTTTTCAGCATTCCTTCATTGATTTGTTTTTCAGCATTTAGGTCATCCATCAATCTTAGATTGATTTCCTTTTCAGATCTTAGTTCTTCTTTTGTGTTTTCTATTTCTGAACTTAGATTTAGAATTTCTTCATTTGTATGAGAGATCTGATCAATTAGGTTTTCTAGCTGAAGGGTTTTGTTTTGGACTTCAATGTTTCTTTCATCTAATTCATCTTTCAACTTGTTTTTCTGTTCCAAGATCTCACAGAATCTTTTAGAGTGTAGTTCTTGTTCTCTTTTCAATTTTCTCACTTCTTCCTGCAGAGACCCATTCTTTTCTAGGAGTTCTTTGATAGCATTGTTTGCTTCATCTGAGTTGTTTGAGGGAAGAAGATCTTCAATCTTTTCTTCAATGTAATTCTGATCATTCATCTGATTTGCAAGTTCCTTCCTTCTTCTTAGGGATTGGGAAAGATGTTCTTTTGCTTCTTTGAGTTTAGCTATGGCCATTTCCAGATCTAGCTTTTCATTTTCAATCACCTTGTTCAGTTTGAATACCTCCATTGTCCTGGATCTTTGCTCAAGCTAGTTAAGCTTTGTCTTGAGAACCAATGTAGCTCTGATACCAATTGTTGGAAATATTCAGGAATTAACCAAGTTACTGAGAGGGGAGGGGTGAATCAGTAACTCCAAATTCTCTTCTAATTTTAACATGTATTTTACTTTTAACCTTTGCATATAGAAAGCATGAAACTTAAAAAGCATTCACAATAAAGACACATGGATTTGGTTACCCAGAAACCTTCCAAAAGAAAGTAAAACTGGGGTGGGGATGAAACCCACAAAGCTTTAATACTGCAGAATAAAGTTGGCCGGTTAAGGCTTACAATTTGATCACTTCCGATGATCTGCCCTGTTAGGAGCAATAAGGATTGCTAAATCCACCCTGTTAAAGGATTTACAAACATACAGTGAAGTATGCACTCGGTAAAGAGATTTATACAAAGACTGTTAAGTCTACCCGGTTAAAGGATTTAGTACTGATTCACCTGTTAGAATGAAACAGTAGATCTCTGCTTTGCAACTGGATTGCTGAATGAGATTCGCTGATGTACTGATCACCTTCTGTGATGAATTTGTCTTTTCTGTATCTTATACTTTTGAAGCCTTCTGCAATTCGCTTATTCTTTTATATATTCTATATCATATATTTCATTACTTGTGCATATATCTTTTATTTCTACATCATTGTTTATATACAGGTTTCAAACAATTAATTACAATTACAATTGCACAGTCGGCTTGACAAATAAACACAAGTGCTACTAAGTCGGCCCAAATATGGTTACTCGGTTCCTTCACACTGACTCGGTGACTTTCTGATACTCGGCGTCCACTGCATTACTCGGCATCGTCATGCACTCGGTAGAAGTGAAGGCACGGTTCATACTGATCACTCGGTAGGTATTGAACTCGGTAAGCATTGGTGACTCGGTAGACAAGATGTTACTCGGTTTTCATTGTCCTGATCGGTTTGTACTAACTTGCTTGGTTTGCACTGTCTTCTCGGTTTATACTGTCTGCTCGGTTTGCACTGTCTGCTCGGTTTGCACTGTCTGCTCGGTTTGCACTGTCTGCTCGGTTTACACTGTCTGCTCGGTTTGCACTGTCTGCTCGGTTTGCACTGTCTGCTCGGTTTGCACTGTCTTCTCGGTTTGCACTGTCTGCTCGGTTTACACTGTCTGCTCGGTTTACACTGTCTGCTCGGTTTGCACTGTCTGCTCGGTTTGCACTGTCTTCTCGGTTTACACTGTCTGCTCGGTTTACACCCAGAATGCTAATAAGTGTTGTCACTAGTGGCAATACTGCTTAATGCCAACACTTTCTTGTAAACATAGTAGATTGTGAAGAAAAATCTTAAGCAAGAAAACTTTGACTTCCATACTCTAAATCATGGGACCTCAAAGTGGGTCCCTATTTCCTAAAATATAGGGATTACTCCATATCTACTTTCCTACACAATTAGCAATATGTCAAACACATCACCTTCCATGTATGATGCCACCTCTCTAAGAGGAGCCACAATTTGAATGGAAAACATAGGAAATAATCAACTTAAGATAAATAAATATGCACCCAAATAGTTAATTATATTAATTATCAATGTTAGGACTCGAAGGTTAAGACACTTTAATCCCAACATTCTCTGACTTGTTGAAGACTTATCAAGAGTCTAGTACAAATCATAAAATATTACCTCAACTCCACTATGTTCATTTTCTTTATAAATGCATCAATATAATTTAAAACCCATTACCCAAACATGATATTGAAATTTAACATTTCTACAAAAACAAGATTGAAGATGAATGTTCAAAAACCTCATCTAAACAACAATCATAACTAATTGCTTTTGTTTGATTAAAAGAATCCACATGATTGGAAAAAGCATTTCTTTTTAAGAAAAAATGCTAAACCATCCAATCATCCATACCTCAAAAAAGTAGATAAACACAGTAAAAAAAATTAATCCAACTCATAAACTATAATGAATCTCCATGTGCCATCATTTCAATGAATAATATACACATTGTACAATAAGGTGAACCTACAAGAACATAAAGGAGATCTAACACTAAAATCAAAATGGAAATGATGCAAGTTGGGCTCACCAAAATATACAATAAGGTGAACCTACAAGCACACAAATGACATCTAACACCAAAATCAAAATGTAAATCTTGTAAGTTGGGTTCACCAAAATGTAAAATAGGAAAAAAGGGGGATTGAGGGATGGAGGGATGAGGTAGATAGGTAGAGTTCCACACTTTTCTTATTGTAAAATCAAAAGTAAAATGACCCAATAGGCTCAAGTATGAATTAGGCACTAAGTGGGTATGATTATCCTTCATGATTATGCTTAAGATAAGATGGGTGTGAGGGAATAGGATTGACTAAATATAGAAAACTAAATAAGATGACAACTTTCAACGGAAACAAACAGACCAAGATTAGATAGACACCTATAAAAAACAAAAATGCAAAGTATGTTATAGTACTAACCTATGGTTAACATCTAAGGTTGTTTTTTAGGGTATAGGTCTCCTACTTACCCTGTACTTGGGTATAGGTTTCCTAGTTTCCTAGTACCATACAATTTTGAGTGAAAATTTCAAATATCATCTATTAGGCCCTATACTTTCCATATTTGTGCCAATAGCTTCATCACCTATTGTTGCACACAAAAAAATAGAAAATTGTTGGGTTCAAAGGGGTTTGATTTGGTCAAACCCTTGTTTAGGAATCAACCATGAAATTGCATAAAAGAAAAGCATGTAACTGTAAAGGTAAATATTTGATCTACCTTGTAAATGTATATACCTTCATGGACGTATATTAAGATCACACATATTCATGAATATTCTTGCATGTTTATTGATGGTAGTGGTTCAACCTTGGAAAGTAGGAAGAAATCAAGGATTCTTTTTGCAAATGCATGGATCTATAAATGTCGCTCCAATATCTTCAATATTGTTATTCTTGATGACTCTTTCCTTAAAGAAGAGATGAATGAGATGCATGTAGATGGACAAAATGATCTTCTTGCCTGATTGACAACTCCTCTCCTTGGCCATAATGGGATAGAAGCTTTCTACAATGGATAATATTTCCTTCAAAAATCCTTAGGATGCTTGAAACTTGATTTTGAATGTGAAACTGTAGGAAAGAACTTGAAATATTTATCATGTTCCTTCATTTTTTTCTTGTGGTTACCAAAATGAGGAGAGATAGACCATACATATACCTCTCATAATATTTTATGGGTTAAAACTAACATAAGCCAACTAAGACATCGTAAAGGGCTACTCATTCAAATTTGGGCCCAAATGTCAAGGTATAGGTTACCGGGTGTCCTATACTTGGGTATAGGTCACCTAGGAATCCTATACCTAGGAAAATGGGGCCAAATGTTAAGGGGGGGTCAGTAATAAATAGTAGATAACATAAGAAAAAGAGTGAGGTTGTTGGATCAAGCATTAAAAACATAAAAATATCAAAATCACCAAAATGGGGTCTAATAGAGCATCTAATTATAGGTTCTTACTTTTTAGGATGGTACACACATATATGAAATCTCACTACATAAGAAATATCAAATTTAAAAATAATCGAGGAATATTAAGTCTAGTAGTCAAGAATTCAGGTCTAAAAACTCACTTCTATTTCATTTCCAAGTGCATTTAAATTCTTCTCTATCCCCTTTTTCTTAGTTGAATTAGATCGGGTCTATTCTTATTTAGTCTCTTACATATTAATATCATTCCTCTCTTTCTCAATTTTAAGCAACAAATGAATTAAAACCCTTCAAGCATAGATAGTGCATTGGCATCTTTCTTACCAAATGTTGTTAATATTATTTTTCTTGAGGTGGTTTTGTATTCCAATGTGCCAAATGAATTGGGGAAATTAACCCTTTTATGTGATCCCTTTTTCATATTGTACATTTTGGTGAACCCGACTCTTCTTACATACTTCTCAGTTGGTGTTTAGATCTCCTTTGTATGAATTCCATTGTTACATTTTATGCATTTGGTTTTGATTTATAGTTTTCTTTTTGCATCAAAAGACATAAAAATTGCATATTAGATTCATTCTTGCATTTAAAAACAATAATAATCCAAAAATATTTATTTTCATGCATTGTTATTTGTCTTTAGATTAGTTCCTTTTTTTCTTTGTTTCATAACAAATTAGCTTGTTTCATTACAAATTTTTTTATTTGCTTCTCCAAAGTTTTACTATTTTTTATGATCCACTCAGTAGCGAAGATTTATATGTGATGAATGAAGTCCTTGATGAATTCATCTATACTAGACCTTCCTCTACACCTTCTAAACTCTCCTTTTTTCAAAAGTTAATTAATGTGATAAAAGGATTTAGGGTTTACAAAAATCCCCTTTATGAACATCTCAATAATTCCCCTCCCAAATTTATTCTCCCTCATAAGGATATATTGATGCAAGAACATAATTTTGAGCATTGTCTCAATGATATCACTCTCTAGGATGAACCATTTGACAACAATGTTGATTATTCTATTGATGTGAATCTACCTTATGAGATAACATTTTTGCAAGAGGGTTTTTTTTTATGGAAGAGGATGATATTATTGACAATTCATTTAATGACACTTCTCCTCCTATCTATTCCACTCATCTTCCCTCTAGAGATGAAGTAATAATGAATTTTTATTTTTCCTTCTCCTAAAATTACCTTATAAATAGAGGATGATATACTTGATCCTCTCTCTTTTTCGAATAAATATTTTGAGATTAAAGAACCTAATCAATTCAATACCATTAAAGATACCCTTCAAAACAAACTAGTGATTTTTGTAAAAGGTGATATGCAACATGATTATCATGCAATACCATACACATATAACAACAATCCTCAAGAGGATAATATCCGGGGTGTCATCCCTTCCATAAATTTGACCTTAGCACATAAGGATCCTAATCAATTCAACACTATTAAACCTCCATTTCCTTCTTTAATTCTTTCTTCAGTACAAACAAGCAAACCATTAACTCTTCAAGATAATGATTAGAGAACTTTAGACTTCACACCAACCTTTTGTACTAAAGAAAAAATCCCTAAATTTGAAAACCAAACACCTTATTCTGATACATGTAGGGATATTTATTAGGTCTCTTTAAATTTAAACCCCATTCCATCTAAAAGGGACCCATATCTTTTCGATACATCAAACTTCCTAATGAACATGATATAGGTTGTGTAAAAAAACATTGAAACTTATGAGAAATCTACATCATATTTCTCAAAAGAAACTCTAGGTTTCCAACCTTCCCATTTGTCCAATAAATTTATACATTCTTCTCATAATATCTCATCACAACAAGAGAATATTTATTTTGAGCTTCTTAAGCCAACTTAATTACTCTTCATTTGAAAATAAACAAAAAATAGAAAACACAAACAAGATAATGCTTCCACTTGTATGTATCATCAAATTCATGACCATAAGACTAATGAATGCTATGATTTGAAGTATAAAACTCAAGAATTCATTGATTGTGGTATGATTCAAATGATATTTAACAATTAATTGAACCTTTGTCACAATCATTCTAAATAACACCTAAGATCCTATTATGTTTCTCTTCACTATGTGACATTTCTATCCTATACTTTGGAGGCTCATTTTTATTTATATGGTGGTGCGATTTTTGGTGAAATCATACTTTATGAGAAACATAATAGTCTCGTTCTCCTCACATCAGGCAAAGGATACTATTTTACTCTCTTATTTATCCTATGGATCCATTTTCTCCATTTGTTGAAGCATTTATTTTTTAACATGATATCCTTTCTTAATGGATTTTTTATTTTACGCAAGGCCCTTATCTTTTTCAGAAGATTTACATCCCAATTTTCAACATTATGCTTTCTTAAAAGTGCATTTCTATTATAAATAAACTTTCACATTGGGAGCATAATGTGTTGTCCTTTTTCAAGTATCTCCTTACCTAGCAATGGGGAAGGTATGTATACTTGATCCTCCTTCCTATTTTTCCCTTCCTTTACAATAGATCTGATATTCCTTATAGACTTTCTTTTTTTATAATATGATATCCTTTCTCACATGGATTTTTTGTTTTACACAAGGATCTTCTCTTTGTCAAGAGATTTACATCCTGAGTTGCAAACTTATGTTTTCTTGAAAGTGTATGTATAGTATAAAATATCTATCGTATAAAGTGTATAATGAGTTATCTATCTCGTGCCTTCACTCTTGGGTGGAAAGGTTTATTTTCTCAATCTCTTATTACTTTCTAAGGATTCAACTTCTCTAGTTTATGTGGTCTTTGTTTATCACATGATATCCTTTCTGGCATAGAGTTGTTTATTTATGTAAAGATATTCTCTTTTTCACGAGATTTACATCCTAAGTTACATTTTTTTCCTTTCTTCCAAAGTCCATGTCTATCCTAATAAATACCATTACTTAGGGGCTTAGAGTGTGTTAGCCTTCATAAATAATCCCTTTTTCTCTTAGAAATAGGGGGCTAAAAGGGTGCATTCTTGTTCTCCTCCCCTCTTTGTCTTCAAGATGTTATCTTTGTTCAAAAACTCCTCTTGGAGGTAGATGTCTTGTATCCAAGAACTCTTCCTTTCAAGGGTCTCTTCCCACTTGTGGGTATCCTTTCATGATTATCTATTTCCTTTTCCAATAAGATTTTTCACTCTTTGCTAAGGGTATAATCATATATTGTTGATTTAAGGATATCTACTTGTTGACGGTAGTAGGCATCCTTGTTCTCTTTTTCTTATGATGCCACTATAGTCTTATTTCACAATCATAAGGAGGGGGAATATATACATCCTCCTTTGTATATAATAAAACACCTTTTTGTTTATTGATCCCTAAGGATACAATGATTTCCTTAGGACTAATCACTTTTGGATCCCCAAGAAGACAATATTTTTCTTAGGACTAATCATATTTTATTTATCCCTAAGGAGGCAATTCTTTTCTTTGGCTTGGTCACTTTTGGATCCCTAAGAAGACAATTATTTTCTTATGAATGATCCCATTTATTGACCCCTAAGGATATAGTTATTTTCCTTAGACCGATCATCTTTTTTGGATCCCTATGAAAACAATTATTTCCATAGGATTGATCCCATAAAATTCTCTTGAGAAAAAAGTTTTACAAGTTACCCCCATGCACAAATTTTTCAAGGTTGAATTCACTAGAATAATGCAACTTGCTATACTATCAATTCTCATTCCCTCTTTCTTTGGGATAATTGGAACTAGCATAGCAAAACTTGTTATCCTTTCCTCTCTTCCTCTTCTTCTCCCTTGAATCACCTAGCATAGCACAACTTGCTAGATTGTTCGATACATGGTCCCTCTCTTATTTCCATTAGCTCATTTCTATGCTAGTGGGTTAGATCATGGAGTCTTTTCTTATCTTTGATGTGTACTCTTTCTCTTTTCAAGTGAACACATATTCTTTTGCAATAGCTTTTTGAGCATGATGCTAGTAGTTGAGACATTTTCTTTAGTGATGTCTCTTGAGTTAGTTGACTTGAAATCTTAGTAATCTTTAGGCTTTTGTTGTTTCTTTACTTGTCCTTGGATATGGATGTACAAGTTAAGATTCTCGGTTTGGGGGCTTATATCCTTAAACTTAGCAATATTTTATCTCCTTTCAGTTTTCTCATGACCTTCATTTCTTTCTCTCTCTTTCTTCTACTTTACCATGAGAATGAGGTGGACTTATACTCCCGCTAAAGTGGGGGCTAAATGTATCATCCTGAAAAAGTAAATAAGCTTAATTTGGTGCTTATTTTAGCCTCATTTTAGTATGTATGGGTTTCCACATTAATTTCATGCTCTCCTAACGCTTATTGGACCCTCAAATTAATATTATAAGTCTTGTATTGATTCAATTTCTTCAAAACTAAAGGTTAGCCCTTATTTTTAAGTACGATCCTTTACTTTTCCTTTAATTAGATAATTTAGTTCCTCACCTAGGCCCTATATACTTATTTGTGGCCTGTGTGATCTTTCCTAACCCCAAAACAAGTTGTACTCATAAATCCTACATATAGCCTATATCTCTAGCACCCAAATCAATTCCAGGACCATTTTACTAGTACATGAGACCATTGGAGACATGACCTAGGTAAGTGGGGCCCAAATTTGGCCCAAAGGCCCATGCTAGGATTTTGCAAGAAAATTTGGTCTCGTGGTCAGCTTGCTTAATTTTTGACCCCCAAAATAATGGATTGAGTATATCAACCCCCTATGTCTCCTCATTTAGGTATCTATTATCAAGTGCAAGAAATCACTATCAAGATCTCAAGCATTTATGAGAAATCGAGCAATCAAATTTTAAGACTTCTTCTATAATTGAGCATCCAAGTCTTTAATCCTTCCAAGAAACCCTCTTCTTATTCATCAATCATTCCTGGAAAACTAAAACATCCATCATTCAAGGAATTTATTTCATGATTTCCTTTTAGATCAATCTATTGCATCAAGCAAATTGCATACCTTTCCCATATTTTCCCAAGGCCGCAAAGGGACTTAAAATTCATGTTTATGGTTTCCCAGTGCTTGCCAATTGATTTTTAGTGGGATATAAAAAACCCACCTATGAGAAGATACCATGCCACATGTATATATACTCATTATTGCTTCATTTCCTCATGAAAAGCTTGGTGTCCATATATGCACTGCTCCTAGAAAAACTATTTTTTGTTTTTTTATATCCATTTAAAGAGCTAATTTTACTCAAAATCAATTACTCTTTGCTTCTCCAAAGATTTATAGTTGTATTCCCCACTTACGCACTTTTAGATCTATATCTTTTGCATCAAAATAAGCTTTATATGGATCTATCTTATGCAGATGTACTTACATTCTGGGATTTTCATGTAATAGTTTCTCACACACATGAGCTTGCCATGTTAGGTGAAGCTAGTCCATCCAAAGAAATAGAAATAAAAAATATGAAGCACTAGTATGAAAAAACTTGGAACTCCATTCCTCCTTCACTAGTTACCTCATGCTATGATGAGATCCAAGGTAATGAGCTTTCCCATTTAGATATGAAAGACTTTCTGAAAAGAGTTGAAGCAACTATAATAGATAACATGAATTACATCAAATAGATTTTTATCTACATGGTTTCTACTTTTCCTCTTACTGCCTTAGAACCAGATTTCATCTCAGCATGTGCCAGGAACTTTGATTATAACTCCAGAGTTGTTAGAGACCAAGATGGAAATACTATCATAAGCCTGGATCCTGATACTATAGACATGATTTTCAAGGTTCCACCTAATCTCATGGTCACCAATATAACCAAACAAAAGGATTTGGAGAGATGGAACAAA
This sequence comes from Chamaecyparis obtusa, assembly GCA_027943335.1. NCBI lineage: Eukaryota > Viridiplantae > Streptophyta > Pinopsida > Cupressales > Cupressaceae > Chamaecyparis > Chamaecyparis obtusa. The sequence continues at coordinate 809,299 of BSBK01003874.1, forward strand.
GATACACAATATTGCATCAAGTATGTCAATAATCATTAGTTGATCAACAAGAGGCCTAATCTTTCAATATTTCCAAAGGGTGTGCATCCTTCAAAGTTCAAGGAAGAGATCAATGATCTCATTACATTTATCAGTAGGATTACAAGACTTGGGGAATCCAACACCTTTGAGACCTATATGTACAAGTTCATTTTTGCAATAACTAGGTCCAAACAGAAGATATTTTGGGGAGAGATAATTAGTGACATCTTGTGCAAGCAATTGTCTCAGGTTTCCTCCAATTTTACATTCTATATGAACTCATACTTGGTATACATTAATGCTTCCCTTGGATCATTATATGGCCTTTCGACCAAGGGAGATATGACACTTGTGCTTGTGTGGGAGTACTATGATCAGTTGCCTCTATGATCTAGTTGGGTGCATTACAAGAGGGTTCAAGATACATTCTTTGGACATTACATGTTCCTATTTGACAAAGAGCTTCCTAAGAAGTGTGTTTTAGATGAAGTGTGAAATAAGATAAACGAGTATGGTTGTCTCTTTCTATAGTTCCCCAACTTCATGTACTTCAGAGTTGGTTATTTCCAAGGTGAATCATATACCTTGTCATAATATCCTATTGACAAGGTCATTCTGATGGTGTTAGGAAGGCAACTCATGGTGGTACAAACACATCAATCCACATTGCATAGGCCAGGAGTGGGAGGGTAAAAGTCCATAGCTGTGTCACACTTTGATAAAGGAAAAGGTCAACAACACACAAACTTTTTAAATTTAATGACATAAAAAATGGCATTATGTTTAGATTTTGGAGATGATGTAAACTAATGAAATGTGTAAAAGTGGATGAAGTTTATGCCTATAATTTTTTTTAAACAAGAATTCACATAGTTTTTTAATTTTTTAAGTCCATTTTTTACTTGTTGAAAAATGAGGGTCTTGTTCCCACCAAAAAAGTATATGCAAATAATCTTTTTTTCCTTTGATTTCAAAATATGTTATAGATGAAATATATAGATAGTGCAAAAAAGAAGAAAAATTAGTTTTCAATGTATATTTTCTCTGTTATAACTACTCAAAGTCGAACATACTTGAAATCAACAGTTTTCATCCCCCACCAAATTTCCCCTATCAAATCTACACCATTCAGAAAAAAAAAATTACACATTCTTGAAGAGAACTCTCTCCTCTAGTGTTAAATAAAAAATTTAAATGTTTTTGATAAGATTTAGTATTTTTTTCTATTTTTTAAGCAACTTGTTCTCGAATGTTAAAATACCTACTTGTAGTATTTTGAAATTATTATATACTAGATCTAATTAAAATGCTGTAAAAATTATATGATGATAATCTTGACTCTGTGCTCTAAAAAAAGGTATTTTTATCTTTGTATAAAAATATCATTAAAAAGAGTAGGATTTATCGAACATCATTTTTCTGAAATAATTTTATTGCTTTAGTAATTGGTATAAAACATGCATTTAATAGATATTTCCAATTGGAAAAGTTGAAGCACTTATCTAACTTAGCTAGAATGAATCTAGCTAGACCATATGTTTGACAAAAAATAATTTTAGTTAGAAATAATCAAATTCAGTTGTGCTGATAAGTTAGCCTAAAATGTGACACAACTTTGTTCTTTTACCCAAGAATTTCTTCACAAAATCAACTCAAGATTGGTGGGTACTCCTTGGACACAGTTCCAAAGGAAAAGAATATGGAATTTGAACTCTAGTGGATCACTCTCAAAAATTTCATGGCAAGGAATTACTTTGATTGGATGGACCTGAACGACAAAATGAGGAGGTAGTTTGTACATGTGCATCTCCTTGAGGACCTCTGGATTGACTTGTGTATGGAGGAGGACATTTAGAAGTTGGACTACTATAGATTATCCATCAAGAAGATAGTTGACTTCAACCTTGTAGAGATCCCTAATGGGGTTGAAGATGATGGAGATATTCTTGCTCCAGATTATGTACAACATCAAGTGAAGAGTCTATGAATTCTACCACCTTCATGGTCATTGAAGGAAAGTGTGTCCATCTGGAATATATTTTAGGCTATTTTGGTAAACACAAATGTTAGGCTAAAGAGAAGGGGTCTTAATTTTATAAACATCAAACCAGGTAAAGATTTTAATCATGCTGGTCAACTTGGGTTAAGATCTAAAATTAGAGGAAAAGGGAAGGATGGTACTTCTACATTTTAGACTCTAGCTCCATCACTTTTGAAACTCACCATCAAAGGGGTAAAGACCACATGAAAGGTTATTGAGATAAAATTTGTAGAGACTAAAATGATTCTCATTAGGTCCAATGATGATGAAATGCATGAATATATTCCCGAGGAGCCTGTTCTTGAGGTGCCTCGCTCCACAGACACATCAGTCATGACAGCACTCCCAAATTTTGTAGCAATTTTAGATGAGTCTCTTGACTCTCCATTGGATATAGATGTTGATTCATTCTCCATGGTGCATGTTCCTCTAGTGGACCCCATCGGGATTACACTCATTTTTCCTATCTCCTTAGTTTCTCCTACATTCACATCAAAGGAACAATATGGAAATTTTGAGAATGTATTTGACACATATTCTACTTTCTCCTCTATTTTTATCCTACCCTTGACATTTTGGGATACTACTACTTAGTTTAAGAAATTGATGAGCAAGGTTACACAGAGTAGTCTTGAGCTAGTTTCTATTCAAACAAAGGATCCTCTTTTAACCACTATTGTTGGACAGCCAGAGGTAGTAACTACATTGGAAAAAAAATCAACATTTGATTCATCTTCTTTCTCTTTACCTCCATGGTTGAGCTACATTACAAAGAACACTAAGAAAGAAGAGATTTCACCTAAGGACTTTGATATTAGACCAGTCAACAAAGCTAAGACCACATAGAGAAAAAAAAAATGAAGACATATCTTAAGGTCATAGTGGATGAGAATGACATAAAATATACTAAATTAGTTAAGCCCCTAACTGGCATACAATATTGTTACTAAAAATGGTCAATTAATCAAAGTGGAAGATGTTTTGATAGAATTCATACGAGTTATTCATCTACAGCTTGAGGTGGATGATTTTTATTTCAGCATGATTGATACATTAAAAGACTACAAAACTCCATTTAGTTGTCTACAAATAAAATTTACGGAGTATAACATGGTTATCTCTAAAGGTGCAAGAACAATCTGCAATGTAACTATCATCGCCCAATATACTAGTGAGCTGGATCAAGCAGTTGTATGTGAGTCTCTGCAGAAGTTTGAGAATTTCATTGGCACTCTTTGAAGGCACTTCTCAAGTATCTTGGAAACTTCTTTCCTCATGATTTTATAGGATATATGTAGTTTTTATGTCATATTACATGTAGAGAATGAGCACTTCGTAAATACAGGAAAATATGTACTTGTATAGCCAGTTCATGCAATCAGGTTGGAAGTGTTTTAGGCCTTGTAACTTTGAATAAGTCAAAGTTAGTTTGTTTTTTAATAAGTTAAGGTGGTTAAGGGTTCCCCCTTTTCTCTCCTCTTTTCCTATATAAAGGAGTAATGCCCATTGTATTTTCCATATTTTGTTTATGCAAGGAGACGATGCTAAGATTGTTGTAGATTGAAAACTTTATGTTTCAAGTACAAAAATTTCCAAAGTGAATAGAAGAAGCAAGTTATCTCAAAATTTGTGTTGTTGTGCTTGAGATTTTTTTATGTATTCTTATGATGCATTAAGCAATCTATTTTTTATTCACTTATTGGTTTTACATTCATAAATTCTTGAGCATTCAATTTAGTTTCTTGAAGACTTTGAGCTTAAAGAAAGGAGATTCCTATAGTTGATAGTGGCTAAAAATTGCTAAGAGATAAAGACTTTGAGCTTTAGTTTGAAGTATTTTATTTAAAATTATAAAGAAATTAGTAAGAGACTTTGTGCCTTTTAAATTGTTTTAGTTAATCATAAATTTAAAATAAGTGTAGAAGACTTTGGGTTCTTGTTTTATTTCACAAATATATAATTAGATTGTTGTCTTAGGTGTTGTTCTTATGTCAACTCCCGAGCCACCAATATTATCATAGTAATAGGACCTTTTTGTTAATTTTTAAAGTTGTAGTTATTTGTAAATCATTCCTGAAAAAAAGAGGAGTTGATTAGAACAACCACCCATTTTGTAATTTTAGTTAAGTTCCTATTAAAGCTAGCTGTTGTAAGAAGGGAGTCTCCCCTATTGCTAAGAGGGGAGAGAAATGTCACGAGATGTTTCCTAAAGTCATAATTTTGTAAGTTGTGGTTACGGTGACTTACAAAAAATTTAGACTATAGTATAGGAACAATTGCAAATCCTGTGGAAAATTCATCTGAAAGTGTTGAGAACAAGTCAACTGCCCAATGTGTTCCTTGGAACAGATCAACTAGTGAATCTATTCTTGTCATTTTTCACTAATTTTTTTTGTACATGTCAGTTATATCTTATGATCCCTGTTTCCCTCAGTTTCAACTCAATATAAAGTTTTATCAGTCTATTTTAATCAATTTTTTAGTGTCTTTTCCATTAGATCTATTCAATCACATAATCATTCTAATTTTATTTCATTACATTCTTTAGTGAAGGACATATCATTATAACCAATTAGTTTCTTGAGTCACCTCTTCATCCTATTGGGGATAATCTTCCTTCCTAATGTGCAATCAATGAAATGGGGAAGTAATTCACTAAGTTTATCTTATGTTGCATTGCTCTCCCCATTTCCTATTGTACATTTTGGTGAACCCAGCTAATTACATTTCCCTTCAAATTTTGTGTTAGATTCTCTTTATGTGCTTATAGGTTCACCTAATATACATTTTGGTGAACTTGACTCTCTTACACACTTTTGATTGGGTAGTTATTATAATACCCCAAAAATGGGCTATAGGTTCATTAACCTCCTACATCTTCAATTTGAACGAAATCGACATCAAAGTCCTAACCAAAGGCACATCTGCACATTATCGAATCCTAATTGATTTTATCTTTAATTTTGCATCGGGGATTATTCCTAGCAATATTCCTATTTATCTTAATTATCTTTGATTTAATAATTATTTTGCGATAAATCCTATTTATCCTAAAGTTTGATTAATTGAATATTCTAAATATTTAATTAATCAGATTTAATTCTGCCACTTAATTATTTAATTAGATTTAATTCTATTTATTCCTAAATTATATTATTTAATTTTGACAATAAATCTAAAATCCCATGACTAATTAATTAAATTCTTATTTAATTAATTAATATCAATTGTCAATATTTAACAATATAATTTTTTAATAAAAGTTTGATTTAATGATTGATTAACCCATAAATCAATTGTTTTAATTCAAAAATCAGTAAAGTTGAGAATAAATCACTTTATTTTTAAGTTAATTCAAAATAAATCATGCACAATCAGAAAAGTAGGCAACTAGAAATTAACAATCAATTTTAAAAATTAAACTCAACATCTGATGATGAGTTGAAATTTGATCTAAACTCTATTTTGAGTTAAACATTGCTTTTGCATGATTTTGAGAGTTAATTATCTCTAATTTCTTGATAACTCAAAAATCAACCTGAGTTTATCAAGAGTGATTTATGGCTTTTCTCTTGCATCCTCAAAGCCCTGGATTTTTATAAAATCAAGGCTCAGCTCTTCATAATTATCAACACTCGAATTTGCACAATCACTCTGGCAAATTGGCGATTGAAGGATTGAGCACATGCGACAGGCAATTTGTGAGATATTTCATTGTTGGTCATAGTTTCATAGTTTTCATATCATAGCTCTACATTCATATTCATCCATATCATTCTTAGATTAAATCTGCATTCAATTTCATTTCTAGCTTAAATTCATATAGCTTCTCATAGCACAGAAAATACAAAAATATAGATTAATCTGCATCCATATAGTCTTTCATTCTTTTGCATTCAAATCCTTTGTTTAGGTGTTGCATTGTCACTGATCTCGATTCCAATCTGAGAACATCATACTCACACCTACTAGAAGGCAGTAAATTGCTTGGTTAGCTTAGTTTCATTTATTTGCAAGATTTTGATTTTATCTAACCTCTAATGTTTTACTGAAGTGTTGTTTCCACAGCTAGGTACAAAATTCACACACATAATTATGGTGCCCACCATGGGGCCCTGAAATGGGTTTCCCCTTCTGTTCTATCAATTTTCTATCTTTTTCTATCAAAAATGTGATTTTTAATTTTTTGTCTGTACTTCTATACATCCCAGGTATGAATTCTCAAGTGATATTTTTCATTGCATCACGCAAAGTTTTTCTGGTTCAGTACTTCCTCACGCAGGACTGCATCCTTCATCGCGTGAGACCGTATCCTTCCTCGCGTAGGATCGCATCCTGACTCACATGAGATTTTACATCTAGAGACACCAAATCTACAGATCTGTACTTTCAAATTATTAATTTTTGACACTTACTGTTTGTTGTTGATTTGTCTTGATTTTGTACTTTCAGAGGCAGTGTAATACTAGATTGTGGAGTTTTCAAATGTGTGCTAAATTCTAGATTGCAGAGTATTGGAACTAAGGTATTCTTCTCAATCTAATAATATTTTGATTTGAATTAAAATGAACTCTTACGTGTCAAGCTTGTGTGACTTTTCTTGCTTTCATATCACAAACTTCATTTTGGGCTATAAAACGAACATAGATTTTATTTCTGCATATCTGTTACACATAGTAAATAGGCCCTATGAACACTATTTGTGGATGATCTTGAGAGAGTGGGCTTCTTTTGCTTGTTCACACACATGAAGCTCTTTTTGATGAAGGATCCCCTTGTAAGTAGGGAAGGTACTGAGATTGTCTTGCGTTCTACTAGATTTGTGAGTCTTCAACTTTTGATTGATACATCCTCTCTCCGGAGAGGTTGATAGATCATAAGCAGTTGACAACATAGATCTTTGTGAGATAATTTCAGTATTAGCATGTCAGATTAATCTATCTGCTTTGTTTTGGTTAAAAGTGAAAAGGCTAGAGGACTATGCTCTACTCCCTTTTTGAGTAGTATCAGAAACTCAAATCCTTGAATTTGGAACCAGTCCCCATGTGGTATCTTTTGTGAGTCACCTTTATAAAGGGTTAACAGTAGTGGACATTCCCTTAATTGGGTCAACCACGTGGACAGAACCTCAAGTGGTAATAGCCATTTTCATCGTGGTAGCAACAGCCACTATATAAATGTCCTTGTGGAGGAAATCTTCATAGGTGTAGTCTCTTGTTGGGCTATTAGATCTCCCTAGCAGCTCTTGATTGATTAATTTCTCAGACTGTGTCAAAACCCTAGGGCACCTGGATTGGAGTTTTCCCTCTTGAGATCACAAAAGTTGTAGAGTCAGACCATTACTACAAACCCTAGTGAGGCCAAATTTTTCATTTTCTAGGAATATGTGCGTTATTGAAAAACTTTTTGGAACATACACAAGTAGCATTTCAGGGATTAGCACAATAAGTCACTATTACTTGTTCATGCACAAGGTTGCTTTTTCCCTTGTTCATTATTTTTAGATGATTTCTTGCTTCCCTTGCTTATTGTTTTGCGTGCTTGATATCTTCTTGGTTACTTGAGATGAACTATTACACGAATCTTCAAAACCAGACAGAAAAATTTGCATAACAATCTAATACTAAAAAACTAAAAAATTGCAAAATATGAGCAAAAATCCTTTTCTGGTGTGAGAACTAAATATTCTATCAAAGAATAGCTAGCGTTGTCTCAAAATTTGTCTCGAAATATGTGCCTCAAAAATTGTGCCAACACTGTCAAACTTTGTTCTTTTATCACGTGAGATTTCTATTTTTTGAGCATTTCCTCACGTGAGACAACATATTCTCATGCGCAGCCTAGTACTTCCTCGTGTGGGGCAAAATTTTCTCACGTGAGACTGTCCCCAAATTTTCTAAACAACAAGCTTATTCCTGTCATTTGGTCAACTTTCTATCAGATCTTATTTTTGTCTGAGGCCTGTATGCCTATTTTCCTATTCCACACTACCTAAAACTGGATGTCTAGAGTTGAGAAACAAATCCTAGAATCTGTCATGTTAGCACAAGTGAAAAATCTGTAATGTTAGCACAAGTGAAAAATTCCATGGTTGAATCATATTTTCTAGGTCTCTGCAGTTATTTTTCTCCATTTTCCTGGCAAAACCCTAGGCAAAATTTCAAAATCTAGTCGTTTGCAAGAAAAACCCTAAGTGTGCCCTAGCCCTCTTATAATTAAGCATTACTTTTTGGGCCACTTAAAAACTTTGTGACACATGTGCTAAATTATTGACCCCTTTGTCACGTGATCGCATGAGCCATTTTCATGCTATGCGATCATGCGACTAAGGTTTCATGTCGGCCCCCTTTGATTTATTTTCCTAAAGTCTTCAGCACCCAGCTTTAATATTTTTCTAAAGTCCATCGGTGTGTTTTTTCCTAAGTCAAGCCCTTTAATATTTCCTATAGTTTCTGGATTTTATCCTTTCCTGGGTCTGGATTTCTGACACCATCTCGATCCAACGATAGGCGTAAGATCTTATGCGATGTGTCAGAGGGTTGCGAAGTTGCGCTGGCCGTTGATTCTCTTTCACGGCAAAGGCTTTTCTATGTAATGGGTCCACATGCCAGATGTGCTTAGTCAACACTTTCTCATTGGTCCACGTATTAATGACTCAGAGTATTGTCAGTGGGGCCAATGATTTTAGAGGTTCAGTGGTTCTGACAGTCGCAGGGCATCGACGGCCAGCGTATGATCTTAAGGATCATTTCTGACACATGAGGCTATAAGACCAGCTATTGATTCTTTTCTGTGTCAGAGGTTTGTCAGAACAGGGGTGAGATTCTTCATCGATGGTGGGCGTGTGTCCTGGTGGAATCTTCATGGCTTATGAGGGTTTAAGACTGACCATAGATTTGTTTCATGTCAAGGGATCTGTCAGAGCAATATAAAAGGGTTGATCCAATGGTTGTCGTAAGATCTGATAGAATGTGTCAGATGCATGAGATCTTATGACAACTGTTGATCTTATTTCAGGCGGGCCTAGTTTCTAGTCTAAGGTTTTTGGTGATTCAGACAAGTTTTTGGCGGCACCGATAAAGTCTTCTATGTCCGCTCATTCGCAAAGTTTTTGGTAGGGTTCTAAAATCTTTTAGCGATTCAACGAGTACATGTTCGCTAAATCTCTAGATAAAGTGGCAGTGTTTCAAATTTTTTAGTGAATTGGTAGAATGTCTTTAGTCGCTAATTCACTAGATAGTCAGTGGGCCCTCAATTTTCTTATGTATTCACCAGTTCACAAAGAGTAACTTGAGGTTAGGAAGGGACTTCGCGATTCAATGAATGCAGTCATTCGCTAAATTTTTTGACTTAACCACAATCAAGGAAGACATCTAGCGACTTGAATTTTCCTACAGTCGCATGTTCGCCAAATGGTAAAGGGTTAAGGGTCAGTCGAGAATTGTGGGACCATTTTTCCAAGTGTTGCTGAGGTGTCATGTTGTGGTTGGCTGAGCTGGAAAGAAGTGAAGACACGTCAGTGGGCCCGAGAGATTCTAAAGAATGCTAGTGTGGAAGATCTAATGGACGGCATATGATCTCATGGAGTCTGTCAGGGCTATGAGATTATGCGCCAACTGTTCAATCTAAACCTTATGAAGAGTGGGTCCAAGTATGTCGATTTATCGCTGATGTGCTTTTTTCTCATTGGTCGAGGGTTTAGTAATGTGTAAAGCATTTTTTAAAGTTTTTGTTAACTGTTGAGGGATTCTATGAGCCACTCGATCTGTCGGGAATAAGATAGATCAATGGTCCTATTTTAAACTCCAGCCGGTTACCATTTTTATTTGAATTCAAAATTCCTACAGGGTTTTTGCTAGGGTTTTGACGCAGAAAGTTATAAAACGAAGCGGTGGCTGAGAATTTATTATTTCAGGATAGATTACAGTTGGGAAAGGATACATAAGACATAAGTTACTGCTAGAATCTGATTTTTGTTCCTATGATGCCGAGCCAGTTGAATATCAGGGTTGATTTTTGTAGAGGGGCATTCATTGCAGATAGACAGTAAGATAATAAAATTAGATTTGTGAAAATTGAGCCAGGGATAGCATTGAAGACATAAAGCACGTCGACTCAATTAGAGATATCTCATATGTTTCATCAGTGCAGTTATTGTAAACCCTTTGGGGTTGTTGTAAAGGTTTTTAGGGTTAATCTTTGTAACCCTAGAATGATTGGTTGCTTGTTGCATCTCTTGGTATAAAGGGATTTTTTATGATCATTCTAATGGAGAGGAGTTTTAGGTGTTAAAAAGATAGAAATTTTTGAAACCCTAGCTTTACAGTCAAGGATTGTAATTTTTATCATTTTATCAAACAATAGAGAAGAAGTACAGGTTGTTCTTATCTTGCAAGCTTACTATTCTAGATACTGTATGCATATGGTGAAAGGTTATACTTAATACAAACCTCAGATCTTTGCTCTCCTTTGCTATATTTTTTGAATCTTTAAATCTTTGTATAAAGGTTTATGTGAATGTATTGATGCTTTGAGTTCCAACCTAGGGTTAGATTAAAATATTGCTCAAATTAGGATATGTGTTCTTAGAGTTTATGTGAAAGATTTTCATAAGCAGGAAAGAGTTGGGATATATTTGTATTTATGTCTAGAGACCAATTTCAGACACCATTGTATTCATCCTTTTCCTTGATATTTTGCCCAATGGATAAGGCATTGGCCTATATTCTCCTATCTTTGTGTTGAGAAGAGTGATTCAAACCTTATGATCCCAATCATTCAAATCACTACCAGTCTTTTAATCTTATTTACATTTACATTTATGTATTGTCCTATCCAGTGATGGAGAGTCAATGAACAATAGGTTCTTGTTTAGTACTTTCTCACTGTATTCATTTGTTGAAAGATTCAATAAAGAAATAAGGGGCAGAGTTAGAACTATCAATCAGAGTTAATACTATTGGATCAGGTGTACCTACCTTGGTTTTGCAGAGCTAGAGCCAGAAGTAGAAGAGGGAAATCTTATCCCTATAGTTGGTCCAATTGCTCATAGATTGCTCACATTTGGAACTAACCAATCCTTAATATCCATCATGGGCATATTGGTATCTCATGGAGTGTAAAATCCTATCCAAGAACCAACATGTCAAACAAATCATTGTGTCAGAAACTAGAACAAATTCAATCATTTTCCTAAAGTGGTCTCTAGATTCTAATTTAGCCTTCTGATTTATCAATTTGATTCTTTTTCATCTTGTGTCAAAACCTTGTCAAAATTATCTTCAAATTCAGTCTTTTTACTAAACGTCTAAGTTTTGTAAGCTCGTGCCCACCATCTTTTCGGTGTCTACCCATACTACTGTGGCACAGTATCCTTCATTTATGTCTGATCTATTCTTCAATCAATTAATCTTGACAAGGTTGTGTCATTCGATCTTCTTGAATCAGGTCATTCATTAGTTATCTTCATCTTTCTTTTTTGCTTCACCCAAGGTTAATGGTGGAAACTAGAGCTTCCTCACATAAGAAATCTAGAGAAGCACTCAACACCATACCTTTGACTACTCAAAAGGGTCCAACTCTTGAGAAAATCTACAATTCATGTCTTTACAAATTAGATGATGGTCTTCACAATTTTCGATTGAAAACTAGTTACATACCCCCTCCATCAACTCACAGAGGTAATCAACAAACTCCACCTCAATCTAACCCAGGGAGTCCTAAAAATCCTAACATGTCTCACGGAGGGACACATCATGGGTCTCAAGGACCTCACTCTCAACATGGTATGGATCAAGAACCCACACCTTCTAAAATTGCTCGATATCAAAATGATGATGATTTCAAGAAAATGATGAGGCATTTCTTGAAAGAAGATAGAGAGGCATAATTTCTAGAGTTAGCTCATCAAGGAACTAAAATTCCTCCAAAATTTAATGTTGAAACTATCATCACGCATGAGGAAGAAACCCCTATCATGGCTATGATGAAACAGATGCATGTCATGCAAGTCAAACTTAACAAACTTGAAAAAGAAAAGGAACCTAAGGAGTTTTCCATGGAGGCTCTATGCCCTTTTCCATTTGATAAAGACTTGTATATGTTGTCATTCCCTAAAAGAGTGGAGATGCCTAAATATGATAAGTATGACAGAAACTCTGATCCTCAAGATTATGTTAGAGAATTTTGTACTCAATCTATGGAGTTCATGTATAAACCAACCTACTTAATGCATCTTTTCCCTCAATCTCTGGGAAGGCCAGCTATTCATTGGTTCTCAAAAATGCCTCCTATTATCAAAACTTTCATGGAGTTAATCAAACTATTCTACCAACAATACTCCTACAACATTCAACATCCAGTCACTATGATCGATATCTGCAATTTGAAACAGAACTCAGGTGAACCATTCCTGACATTTCTCAAGAGATGGAGGAAGAAATTTTCTCTATATACTAGACCCATTCCAGAAACTGAGAAGCTAGAAATCTTCATCAACAATCTTGTTCCAGAAATCAACTACCATTTACAAATGCAAAATCATACATCCTTTGATAAGATGGTAGAAAATGCAATCAAAATTGAGAAAGTACTTGTGCAAAAAGGACATGTATCACTTCAAAAGGACAAGTATGAATCTGGATCTAGTTCTAAAGACAAAGGCAAAAGCTGGAACAAGAATAAGGGCATTGTCATGGATGACGTTGTTGATACTATTTGTGCCCCATCTAAGGCACCCGCTTTCAATCTCACTGTTGGCACCCAAGCCATCAAAGCTTTTGAAGCTAAAACAACAGAGTCCAACAAAAAGTCATCAGACTATAAACCTTGGGCTACAGATCCTAACCACAAATTCACTCCTCTTGGAGAGTCCTTGGAATCTGCCATGAAAACTCTATTAGCTAACAAAAATCATCTACTTGCCTGAGATAAAAGTCTTTGATCCTGAACCTAAATTGAAATGGTGGAGAGAGAACGATTTCTGTGACTTTCATCGCAATAAGGGTCATTAAACTAATAACTGTGTTCTCTTGAAACACATCATACAAGACAAAATTGATAATGGAGAAATCACAATTAATAATCATAAGAGAAATAATGATCATACATCATTCACGGAACCATTTCCAAAACATGGTAAAGAAGATTCTTCTTCTCAGCCTAATATGGGTGCTAAAGTCAATTATGCCTACTCTAGAAACAATGTTGTTATCAATATGGTTGAGCATTGCAATGTCATCACAATTGTAAGAAAAGATAGAGAAAATCAATCAGTTAATGCAGTTACTCGATCACAAGCTCAAGTGCATCTGTAAGGACAAATCCCAGATTCATCAATTGTCCCTAAGATGCCTTTCAATCTTTCATTTGCTTCTAGACAGAAGGCTACCTCTAAATATTTGAATCCTAAAGACACGAGGCCTACTTCCTACAGTATTGTCCAACAACTCCAACATACAAATGCTAAAATCTTGATGTTTGAGTTGCTTCAGATATCTCTAGCTCATAGAGCCATTTTAGACAAAGCTCTACTCAGATCCAATGTTCCTCATAACCTTGATTTAGATAGATTCCAGGCTATGGTTGGTCATCTTACGTCTCCATAGTATATTTCCTTTTCAGAGGAGGATGATAATTCCTTGAGTCATCTGCATAACCAGCCCTTGCATATTGAAGTCTTGATCCAAAACCGTCGTGTCAAATGTGTGTTGATAGATGGGGGCACTGGTCTAAACATTTGTTCTTTCAGCTTGATTACACAATTGGGATTTTCAAAAATGGCCATTGATCCTAGAAAGAAGATAACTATCAAAGCATATGATGAGAAAGAAAGATCTTCCAAAGGAATAATTATCTTACCTATTAGAACATGTCCATTCATCAGAGATACTATATGTCAACTTCTTGATCTACCTTTGGCTTACAACATCCTTCTAGGGAGACCCTGGATACATGAAATGAAAGCTATTCCTTTTACATACCATCAGTGTTTGAAATTTCCTTATGAAGGAGTAGAAGTGACGATTCCAACTGATCTATATACAACTTATAATGCATTGAAGGAAAGTGCTGATAAAATTGTTCCTAATAACAGAGAATCTTCCACTAAGCAGCTAGACGTTGCTTCAACATCCAAGATGGAAGGCATTGCTAAAGAGGTTAAGATCAAAGAAAATGGTATGGGAGAATATACTATAGAGCCAGTATTATCTTTGACATCTCTCCCTATCTCGCCTAAGTCCTATGGGCAAACTCTAAAATAGTCTAAAAAGGAGTCCAAAGAACCTCTTGAGGCATATAAAGGAAATTTTGTTGCAGAACAAGTGTCTAAACAAGAGTTTGAAGAGGATGAAGCTATGCTTGCATGGCTATACAAACCTAAACCTGAATCTCAAATTGTTCAAACATGTGAGTCTAAAATATCAAAGATCCCTTCTAAGTCATATGGCCCAGGGGACAAATTGATCACAAAAATGGGATATAAAGGAAAAGGACCTCTAGGACTACAGGGTAAAGGTCTTCTGTCACCTCTTGACCATCGTGGCCGAGCAAACAAGAATACAATAGGTCTAGGATATAAGAAGAAGCCTTTATATCTTAGCAAGAACTCCCCACATGTTATATAACAAATTGAACCAAATGAAGGAACAATACAAAAGTCTGATAGTGATGATTCAAACACCATTGAAGAGCTCATTCCTTATTAACATTTGCCTAAAGAAATAAAAGACCTCCTTGAAGCTGAAGATGATCCAGTAAAAAGAATCAATGTAGTAGAAACATAAGAACCTATTATAGAACAAGAGATAGTTGCACCACAAGAACCAGCTAATCTTGAAGACAATCAAACAGACAAAGAGGAAGGTGGTAGTTATTTTGAGACAGATTCCCATGAGTATGAATTAAAATTAGAATATGAGGGTAACCCTTCTTGGGGTATTCATCCTAACTTTACTCATGCTCTTAAATTTCCTAGAGGCATAGATGAAGAATCTAATGACTATGAATGGGGATCCATTCCAGAGGAAGATGAGCTTATTACAGAGAAACATGTTGATGTTATTCACCAATATGCACCTAAACCCAACGTAATTCTAGAGTGAAATGATGAACTTAATGAGTCTGATCCACCGATGGCTGAAGTGGACTCCTAGAATGACATTGAGCCTATTCACGAATTGAACGTCTTAAGTTGTAATATCACCTTCAAACTTGAGCCTCGGGTTAGGACCAATGATGACAGATCCATATCCATAAACACTATCTCCCAATATTTCACCACTTTGATTATCCAACATCCTGAACTTCTTGACCAAACCTCTACGAATCCGAGCCAAGGTATTTATACCTTTCCAAATGACTATGCCCTTGCTTGCTACCTTAATGCAGTTGAGCCTATGAGGAATTCCATTAGTGAACCAAGCATTAGCATGATGGAGTCGGACATCAAGTATCTTAGTCAAAAGAATAGAAATAAAAATAAAAAGAAAAGGAGTTCTGAGGGTGAAAACCACTTTGTGGCAGTCTCAGAACCTACAAAAGTAAAAATAAAAGACGTATCCGAAGGTGAAAACCTCTCTGAGGTGCCTAAGGATGAGATATTTGATGTCCTTCCAAGTCATTTACAGGATAGATCTCTAGTTCTAATTGAGCCCACTCAATCTATCAACTTGGGAACAACGAAAGAACCATAGTTGATTCATGTAGCACAATCCTTATCAGAAGAAGAAAAACAAAAAATTACTACATTCCTAATAGAAAAGAAGATCAATTTTTCATGGAAATATTCAGATATGCCAAGGTTGGATCCTAATCTTATAATACACCATTTATCTATAGCTCCAAATGTCAAAGCTGTTAAGCAAAAATTGAGAAAGATGCATCCACATGTTGCACTCTTGGTCAAAGCTGAATTAGAGAAACTACTAAAAGCTAGATTTATCTGTGTTATTAATTATGCTAAATGGATCTCTAATATTGTACTTGTCTCTAAACCAGATAAATCAATAAGAGTATGCATAGATTTCAGAGATGTAAACAAAGCATGCCCTAAGGATGATTTTCCATTACCAAACATTGATATGATAGTGGACATGACTGCAGGCTTTGAGATGTATTCTTTAATGGATGGTTTTTCTGGATATAATCAAATCAAAATTGCTCTAGAAGATCAAGAGAAAATTGATTTCACGTGTGCGTGGGGTACCTTCTATTGGAATGTCATGCCATTTGGTATCAAGAATGTTGGTGCTACATATCAAAGAGCTATGACATCTCTTTTTCATGACATGATGCATTGAACTATGGAGGATTATGTTGATGATACTTTGGCAAAATCTATGATAAGATTTGAACATCTAAATGATTTGAGCAAAATACTAGACAGAATGGAGAAGTTTAGTCTCATACTGAACCCTAAGAAGTGTTCTTTTGGTGTCACTTTTGGAAAGCTCTTAGGCTACATTGTTTCAAAGAAAGGTATTGAAGTTGATCCAGCTAAAGTTAAAGCTATCATAGAGATGCAACCTCCCAAGAATATCAGTCAAATGAGAACATTACAAGGGTGAGTACAATCTATTAGACGCTTCATATCTCAACTAGCAGACATATCACAGCCTTTCACAAAGACATTACATAAAGGTGTGACTTTTACATGGAGCGAAGAATGTGAGAAGAACTTTAACCATATCAAGAAATATCTTTCAAATCCTCCTATTTTGATGCCTCCTATTCAAGGGAAGCCATTGATCTTATATGTCTCCGCAACAGATACATCACTAGAGGCATTACTTGCATAGTATGATGAGAACAAGAAGGAAAGAGCTATATACTATATCAGTAGAACATTGGTAGCATATGAAAAGAACTATTCTATGATTGAAAAGGCTTGTCTAGCTGTGATCTTTGCATCACAGAAACTGAGACATTATATGTTGACTCATACCATGCATTTGGTAGCTAAGATTGATCCACTAAAGTACCTACTAAGAAAAGCTGCCCTCACAGGTAGATTAGCCAAATGGGTCATGTTATTAAGTGAATTTGACATTGAATATGTCGAAAAGAAAAGCTATTAAAGGCCAAGTTATTGCTGATCAATTAGCAGATGCACCTTTTTTTGATGATACACCAATGCAAATGGAATTTCCAGATTCCTCTATCATGAATCTTTCTTCTAGAGAATGGAAATTGTTCTTTGATGGCTCCTATACATATAATGGATTCGGAGCATATCACTCCTCAAGGATACTCCATTCCTAAGGCATTCAGAATCAAATTTCCTTATACAAACAATATTGCTAAATATGAAGCCCTTCTTAATGGTATGAAAATAGCAATTGAGTGGAGAGTAACAAAATTACACATTCATGGAGACTCACAACTTGTAATACACCAAGTCAATGATGTGTATCAAACTAAAGATGAAAATCTCATTCCATACAAGAGAATGGTAGATGATCTAAAGAAATACTTCATATCTATCACCTTTGAGAAAATACCTAGAATAGAGAATAAGGTTGTCGATGCAATGGAAATGCTATCTACTTTATTATAGTAGCCTGAACATGAACTACGCTATGAGTTCCTGGTGGAAGCACTATCTTGTCCTACATATGATTCTTATGAAACCCGCATGATTTGCACTATTGTAAGTCATGATTCATCCAGATATAAAAACCTTTTCTCCTATCTCAAATACCAAATCATCCCCGCTACCTTTAATAGCCATGAAAAGAGATACCTTATCCATAATGCATCTTGATATGTCATCATTGGTCATGATCTATACAAACGAGGTCTAGATGGTATGCTACTTAGATGTTTAGAACGAGAAGAGTCTCAACGTGCATTAGAGGAAGTCCATGATGGTATTTGTGGGTCACACTCGAACGGTTTAACACTAGCCTAAAAGCTTATTAGGGCTGGGTACTATTGGCCGGAAATGAAGAAAGGCTATCAAGTTTGCTAAGAACTATCAAAAGTGCCAAGTACATGGAAACTTAATTCATGCACCAGGGAGAGATCTAATTCCCTTCACTACACAATGGCCTTTTCACCAATGGGCATTTGATCTTATAGGATCCATCCATCCTCATTCTTCTAATGGACATACCCATATAATCACAGCTATAGATTATTTTACAAAATGGGTAGAAGCAGTCCCTTTAACACAAGCAACTGGCAAGCAAATATCAATGTTCTTCTTGAACTACATCATATGCTGGTATGGTATTCCACATTCTATAGTCACAGATAACGGTGGACAATTCAAGAACAAAGACCTAGATGATCTATGTGCAAAATTCAAGATTGCACAACATTGGTCATCTATCTACTATCCTCAAGGGAATGGACAAGCAGAGGCTTCAAACAAGAATCTATTGAAAATATTGCAACATACAGTTAATAAAATAGGAAGAGACTGGCATCTCATGATCAATCCAACTCTCTGGGCCTACAGAACAAGTATCAGAATGCCCACTGGGGCTACCACCATTCACTTTAGTTTATGGGTCTGAAGCGGTACTGCCTATTGAGGTTGAAATCCCATCACTGAGAATCAGAATGCATGGTCTAGTAACTGATGATGACTATAGAGTGTCTAGGTTGCAAGAACTTGAACTACTAGATGAGCACATACAAGCAGCATATGATCATCTCATAGTATATCAAAAGAGAATGTATAGAGATTACAACAAGAAAGTCAGACACAAAGAATTTCAGGTTGGCGATCTAGTCTTGAGAGAGAATCCTAAAAATCAATCACATAGAGAGTGCAAGGGGAAGTTTGAACCCAACTGGTTGGGTCCCTTTGTAATCACTATTATGTTTGGCTCTGGTGCCTATCAAATCTCAACGACTGAAGGAGAAAATCTCTGAGAACCAATCAATGTTCTCCATCTGAAGAAATTATACGCCTAAGGCATTCTGTCTATGGTAAAATGTCTTGAAAAAAACCATAAAAATTTGAAAAAAGTCTTGAAAAAATGAACATCTTGGTGAAAACCTAGAAATAGGTGCCTTGATGTATCACAAAAAAAATAAAAAATATATCAAAAGTACAAAAAAAATTGAAAAAAAAGAAAAATACAAAAAAATGAGAAAAAGAAAAAGTGCCTTGGTGAAAACCTGGAAACAAGCACCTTGGTAGCAAAAATAGAATCTTTGCCAAGATGGTGAAAACCCAGCAAATGGGTGCCACTTGTTCAAAATGCTCCATCTATCAGCACAATCTTGGTCTTTCCCAACTTTCGGTCTTGCTTTAGTTTGTATATATTTCCCGGTTTATTTCTGCATTCTTGTTTCCAATAAGTCGGTCTGTATACCAATCAGCTCAAGCGTCTGTATCCTATCAAAGTTCAAACTTGGGGGCAATTAATGTCATATCCTATGGCCTCCAGTATATCTTAGACATGTCATATCCAGTCAGAGTCCTTTGAAGCTTCATCTGAGTCAGTCAGTTAGTCTCCTCTCTAGAAAGGACTTTGCATCTACAACAACGCAATCAAACATAACACAAACTGAAAACAATCTATGCTTTTGCATGCTTTTATCTCCTTGTATGCTTACTGATTCGCATTGAGATTTTTGTATATTGTGTCCTTTCGAGCTCTTCGATGATGTCCTTTATAGGATTTAGAGAGTGATGACTTGGGGCATAATCTTTTCTTTGTCTTCTGCTTTATATGTGAAAATCTAACAACTTTGGAAATTATGGATTGAAATGGTGTCCATCTGTAAGAGCTTCTATCTCGAATTGGATGGCCATGAGTACCTCGACCATTGATACCCAAAAAATTCAAGGAGGTTTGATATAACTATTATCTTTTTGAGTGAGTTCTTTCTCCTATTGTGAATCGTGATCTTACCTAAGGATGTGAATGATAAAGGGTCACTACGGGTAATTCACACTAGATTTAGAATAATCTCTTAACTGTTTGATGTGTTTGTTACGCAAGGTGTATTCTGGTCATCATGACATTTATGTTTTGATGCTTATACAAATTGCTATATCAAAATGGACATGATATTTAGGTCATACTGGCATTTGTGCCTTGGTGCTTGTATCTAATCCAACATTTTGAACATAAAATCAATATTCATATGTCCATGGTTGTCTAGCCAGTGGCCATTGTATTGATTCTTGTGCATACAAATCAATATTCATATGTCTATAGTTTCATAACTAGTGGATGTTGTATTGATTTATCCGGTTACCTAAAAAGTTCAATGATGACAACACATCGACACATGATCAATGACTAGGTCCTAGGTCTTAGGCTTACATTTCATTTTGCACTTTGCATGATCTCACAAATTGCTTGAACACTTAAACAATTCTTCAAAACTATGCTAAGCATGACACAAGGACTGAGCTTTGTATGAAGGTCCCTCCAACGAAACAACAAGTAGGACTCATTTTTGGGATCAAAATCAAAATTTGAGATCGTTTATATTATTAACTACTTGCATATTCAACCTTCAACACTCACAGAAATCCAAAATTCAACTTAACTGATTATCTCACATCAAACTACTGATATTTCAACTTGGTCACCCATGATCAACTCATGGTCAAGCCTAGTCAAACTTGGTCTCCAGGACCTCTAAACGATGCATAACATGTTCTCGGACGTGTATAACCACTTCTCAAATCAATTAACATGCTTCTAAACTATACAATAATGACTTTTCTTGTCAGATTTCAATTTTAATCTTGAAGGGGGCATGGTATTACACATCATTCAAAGTCTGTCAATCTAAATCTGTAATCAAATCTTTCCTCAGTGGTCAAGACAACAACCACGTCTAGTTGTTGATTCATCTAAAGTCCTCATCGCTTGGGGAAAATCTATCGATTCTTGGGGCATATCAAATTCATCGAGATCCATATCAATATGGTATCCTAAATCTATCTTGTAAATGATATCAATCTTTTCGTAACTATCAGTTCATTAGTGTTATTTTCCTTGTTTCTTCATAACTGATGGGTTCAGGATGTGATACCAATATGATTCTTTTTAGGACAATCAGGTCTAGAATCGGTCACTCACTTCTTCATGATCATAAGGTTCAGAATTAGGCATTTTTGGCACTTTTTCATAATCATCGGTTCATTGTTGCTATAGTTAACATTATCTTTGGTCAATCAGGACCTAAATCTTAAATCTTCAAATCTTTCAATCGATTTCTGTCTCAGAATCGATTAATCTTTCAAATCAGTTTCATATACATATATCAGACAGATTATTCTTTGAACCACTATGCTTTGCATAGTGATTCAAAGAGGGGCAAAATGTAATACCCCAAAAATGGGCTATAAGTTCATTAACCTCCTACATCTTCAATTTGAATGAAATCGACATCAAAGTCCTAACCAAAGGCACATCTGCACATTATCAAATCCTAATTGATTTTATCCTTAATTTTGCATCAGGGAATATTCCTAGCAATATTCCTATTTATCTTAATTATCTTTGATTTAATAATTATTTGGCGATAAATCCTATTTATCCTAAAGTTTGATTAATTAAATATTCTGAATATTTAATTAATCAGATTTAATTCTGCCACTTAATTATTTAATTAGATTTAATTCTATTTATTCCTAAATTGTATTATTTAATTTTGACAATAAATCTAAAATCCCATGACTAATTGATTAAATTCTTATTTAATTAATTAATGTCAATTGTCAATATTTAATAATATAGTTTTTGAATAAAAGTTTGATTTAATGATTGATTAACCCATAAATCAATTGTTTTAATTCAAAAATTAGTAAAGTTGAGAATAAATCACTTTATTTTTAAGTTAATTCAAAATAAATCACGCACAATCAGAAAAGCAGGCAACTAGAAATTAACAATCAATTTTAAAAATTAAACTCAACATCTGATGATGAGTTGAAATTTGATCTAAACTCTATTTTGAGTTAAACACTACTTTTGCATGATTTTGAGAGTTAATTATCTCTGATTTCTTGATAACTCAAAAATCAACCCGAGTTTATCAAGAGTGATTTATGGCTTTTCTCTTGCATCCTCAAAGCCCTAGATTTTTATAAAATCAAGGCTTAGCTCTTCATAATTATCAACACTCGAATTTGCACAATCACTCTGGCAAATTGGCGATTGAAGGATTGAGCACTTGCGACAAGTGATTTGTGAGATCTTTCATTGTTGGTCATAGTTTCATAGTTTTCATATCATAGCTCTACATTCATATTCATTCATATCATTCGTAGATTAAATCTGCATTCAATTTCATTTCTAGCTTAAATTCATACAACTTCTCATATTATTGCACATAAAATACAAAAATATAGATTAATCTGCATCCATATAGTCTATCATTCTTTTGCATTCAAATCCTTCATTTAGGTGTTGCATTGTCACTGATCTCGATTCCAATTTGAGAACATCATACTCCCACCTACTAGAAGGCAGTAAATTGCCTGGTTAGCTTAGTTTCATTTATTTGTAAGATTTTGATTTTAGCTAACCTCTAATGTTTTACTAAAGTGTTGTGTCCACAGCTAGGTACAAAATTCACACACATAGTTACATCCTATTTGCATGATCTTCATTGTGTGCATCTAGATCTATAGGTTTATTTATTTATGAATCTTATTTAATTTCTAGATTTACTTGTATACACTTTACATTACATCTTTACAATTGTTAGTTAGATCTTCTTTTCATAACAACATTATTATTGTATTTATACCTTTGCTTTCATTCTCTTGTGCATGCATGTTATCACCTTGAGTCCTACTTATAGTATTTTAGTTAGGAGAAGTTGTAGACTTATGGGTTTGTTTGATCTCGAGCCTTCTCTCTTTCTTAGGAATATATCAAGCAAGAACTATTATTACAGCATGGCACATCCTATGAGGATTGATCTAGGTTTGCATATCTAGGTCTTCCATTGAGGTTCTTTCTTGTAAACCCTAATTGGTTATTTGTTGTGGAGTAATAGATTGCGATCTGACCTGCAATTCAAGAGGGTTTCAAGATGGTTGAATGAAGAAATGCAGATCCACATTTATCTGATATACTAAGACAAATTGCTACTAGATTGGAAGTTGTTGAGACAACCCAATGTCATGGAAGATATCTTGATGATGTTAGTGATGATGAATCCAAAGAAGTGCAGGAGGTAGCCGCACCTACACCTATAATGGATCAAGGAGAAGAAAGATTCCTACAAGCATTGACAAGTTTGAAGGCCACGCTACAGTTTAACCCTCCTAAGTATAGTGCAAAGATGGATTGGGATGAATTGATGGAATGGATCACCGAGATGGAGAAATATTTTGAGTATGAGAACATATCGAATGAGAAGAAGGTGAAAATTGCAAGCACAAAATTGAAAAGTCATACATCCTTGTGGTGGGAGCGTCTATAATTAGATCGAAATAAGAAAGGTAAAACCAAAATCAAGGTATGGGATAAGATGGTAAATAAGTTGAAGGGCAAGTTTCTACCTTGTGATTATCTGATCAAACTAGTTAGGAGAATGAAAAGTTTGAAGCAAAAAGATAGCTCTGTGATGGATGACACCAAGGAATTTTATAGGTTAGATATTAGATCTGGACATATTTAAGATGAGGTGGAAAGAATTGCAAGGTACCTGAATGGGTTAAGGACTTATATTCAAGAAGAGATCAGTTTGGTCAAAATGGAGAGTATTGAGGAGGCTTATCAGTTTTCCCTAAAAGCTAAGGAGAAAATGAATAAAAAGCATGAGAAAAGACAAAGAGGAAGAGGTGGTAGATTCCTTAGAGGAAGAGGTAGATCATATGGTGAAAACAATAGATCTGATTGGGATAAGATAAATCAAGACAAAGGAAAGACCGAGTGGAAACGTGAAAGTTTGTCCTGAGGAAGAGGTAATTACTCCTGAGGTGGATATGGAAGAGGAAGATTCCGAGGAACTTGTTACAATTGTGGGGAAGTGGGACATAGATCATTTGAATGCACACATATAAGAAAGAAGGTCGATAGCAACAGAAATGCTTTGGTGCATGAAGATTCACAGAATGAACCTGAGAAGGAAGGAAACCTTATGGTCATAAGAGCATTATGGAGGGAAAATACTAATGAAGATATGGTAAGAAATATTTTGTTCAAGACAAGATGCAGAGTTGTAGAAGACTTTTGGAAAGTGATCATTGACAGTGGAAGTTCAGAGAATCTAGCATTAGATGAAATGGTTACAAAGTTACAGTTGGAAAGATTGAAGTACCCAAAGCCCTATAAGATTTCATGGATCAAGGATGAACATACACTTATGGTAAGTGAACAATGTTTTGTAAATATAAAAATTGGAAAGTACTATGATAAGGTGTTGTGTTTTATTTTGCCTATGGACTGTTGTCATATTTTGTTGGGTAGACCTTGGCAATATGATAGACATGTTGTATATGATGGAAGATTGCACAAATATACTATTTGGGCCAATGAAAAGAGACAAATCTTGTTACCTTTGATTGAACAATCTATTGGTGAGATATGTACATCTATGAAAGTTTGTTTGATGAAAGGTAGACAATTTGTTAAGGATTTGAAGAGAAATGATGTCTGTTATGATGTGATTCCTAACAAACCGAGTGATAAACTAATAGATAAAGTTCCTGAAGAGGTTAAGAAGTTGCTCACCGAGTACAAGGAGTTCATTTTAGATAATGTACCTGATTATTTTCCACCAATGAGAAGTATTAGTCATTGTATGGATTTGATTCATGGAGCTTGTTTTCTGAATAAGGTGGCACAACAAATGACACCAACCAAGAATGAGAAACTCAACTGACAAGTTCAAGAGTTTTTGTATAAAGGTTTGATTAGAGAATGTTCAAATCCATGTGTAGTACCAGTTGTGTTGGCACCTAACAAGAATGGAGAATGGAAAATGTGTACTGTTTCGAGAGCCATCAACAAGCTAACAGTTAAGTATCAGTTTCCTATACCAAGAACGAATGATATAATGAATTGTTTGAGTGAAGTAAAATATTTTATCAAGATTGATTTGAAGAGTGGATATCATCATATCAAAATAAGAGAAGGTGATGAATGGAAGATTTCTTTCCAGACAAAAGAAGGTTTGTATGAATGGTTGGTTATGCCTTTTGGTTTAACTAATGCACTGAGTACTTTTATGAGGTTAATGAATGAGGTTCTGAATAAGGCTTTATAGTATTTGGGTAGTCATAACTATATTGATTCAATCTACCATCATGCACAACATGTCTATCATAATGCCAAGGTCTACCCAACAGAATATGACAACAATCCATATGCATAATATCACATAGAACTTCATCAAAGTAATTTCCAATCTTGAATTTCACAATACATTGCTCACTTACCAATAATTTATGCTCATACTTGATCCATGAAACATGATAGGGTTTAGGTTGTCTCAACCTTTGCAATTGCAACTTTGTAACCAACTCCTCTGATGCCAAATTTGTTGAACTGCCACTGTCAACAATCACTTTGCAAAATTTCCCTACCATCTTACACCTAGTCTTAAAAAGACTTCTCCTCGGGATAGGTTCTTCATCAACTCTTTTATTACACAAATTTCTCCTTACCACCAAGTTTTCTCCAACCTCAGGTCCACTTGGTGAACCCTCAAGATCCTCTTGTACCATATCATTTCTATGACTTTGTTCATTTCCATTAGAGTGTCTACACTCGAAGGATCTATGCCCTTCTTTTCCACATCTGAAACAATTACCACTAAAACCACCTCTAGAATAAGAACTACCTCTTCCTCGGTATGAAGTAGTACCTCCTCGGTAAGAACTACCAACTTTCCACTCGGTCTTGCTTTTATCTTTAGTTTTCCATGCAGATTTTCTCTTATCTTGTGTAGAATTATTAGATCTACCACCTTCACCATAGGATCTACCTCTGCCTCTCTAGAATCTACCACCTCTACCTCTCTGTCTTTGTTCACGCTTCTTTGTCAAGATCTCCTCAGCTTTCAAGGCATATTGATATGCTTCTTCCACACTATCCAATTTCAAAAAAGTTATTTCATCTTGAATTACAGATCTCAATCCATTTAGGTACCTTGCAACTTTCTCAACCTCATCATCTACATATCTAGATCTGATGTCCAATCTATAGAATTCTTCAATGTATTCCTTCATAGTCATGTCCCTTTGTCTAAGGTTTTGCATCTTCCTCAACAAGCTAGCTTGGTAATCAACAGGAAGGAACTTCTTCTTCACCTTGTTCACCATTTTCAACCAGGTTCTGATCTTTTCCTTTCCTCTTCTTTGTCTATCAGTTTGCAAATGCTCCCACCACAGTGAGGCATGACCTTTCAACCTAGTGATTGTAATTTTCACCTTCCTATTATCAGGAGTTCTTTCAAACTCAAAGAGATTTTCCATATCAGAGATCCAATCCAACACAACATTAGTATCCAACTTACCATCATAAGGAATAACTTCAACAACAGGCTTTGAATGTGCCCTAGTCAATACTCTCAATATTCTTTCCTCAACTTGATCTACCTCAGGCTCTGGATTAGGGTCTGGTGCCATTGCTTCATCATCACTCACATCATCAAGATGTGTTCCTCTCCTCTAGGTTGTCTCCACAACATCTAATTTGGCTGCAATTTGTCTTAACATGTCCATTATGGCATTATTAGCATTTCATCTATCTTGAACCATCTTGACAAATAGGTTCCTGCAAGATCATAACCCTCTGCAAGTTATAGGTCAAATCCACAGATCTGCCACCCTACAACCAAACCCAACTCAGGGCTCTACATGATCCAATCTCTTCAAGGATGAACCACACTCTAATACCACCTAGTGCAAGGAGGACCTGAATAGCTAGGGTCAAGGGCACACCTAACTATCCAACAACCTTGCTGAGTAAACTCAACGGAAGCAAACAACACAAAGAATAACACCAAGGAGAGAAGGAACAACAAACACTTTATCAATTCATCTAATTATCTGCATACATGCTCGACTGTGAGGCCTTCCGGGTTACGACCAACAAGATTTATGAAATTCCAAACTTAGATTCTATCCTTCTTTCTATATTTTCTTTTATCTACTTACCACTACCCGTTCTATGCCTAGACACCCCTATTTATACTTACCAAAACAACTTACAGAAGATTCTAGATCATTACATAATAGAAGGTTGACCTCAAAACAGTCCACACACATCCCAAGAGAAGATCCTTACATTAAATTCACAACCTAAATTAAATACATTAGTTGGCTCCAACTAATAACCGATCACAGACATACTCGGTCAAAGAAGAACCGAGCATCAACAAATATCAGGTTCACTCGACACATGAAGGAACGCTCAGCCAACATTGGACAACTCGACAAAGACTGCAACTCGACATTTACTAGCAGAATCAACAAATATGAGCATGATAGCAAGGCAACCCAGGATGCTCCCGCATCGGCCTTGATGATGGATCACAAAATGCAATCCAAAATATCGATGCAAACAAATCTTACATAGTTGAATCGACAGATGATATCCACTAATTAAAATATAGTTTATTTTTTTACTCATGAATTTTTATTAGTTACAAGAATTTCAATAAAAATAGAAAACCACTAAGTATGAAACAAAGTATATTTGAAAATTTTAAAAATAAAAAAATACTGACTTTTAAAAACTTCATAAGTAGGAGGTTTTTTCCACAACAAGACAAATCATGATATTGTTATCAGGATTCAACCGTGTAGTTTTCAAGTCATCATTGACCCATGTTTCATGAGTAGTGCTTCACAAGAACCCATTTTTGATGAGAATGAATTGTCCACTTAGCACTCATTGCATCTAGGTGATGCTCACAGAGGTGAAACATTGAGCCTTCTAGGAGGTCACCCATCCCAATACTATTCCAACTAAGGCATGCTTAATTATGAAGTTTCCCCAAGATTAAGCCCACTTAGCTTGCTACTTCATGTGCAAAACCTTCAACAAATGTTGTGCCATATGAACTGTTCATTATAGAGCCGCTTTAACTCATTATTGCACTAGATGATGTTCAAATGAGAATGAGTTCTTGTGAACCACTACTCAAAGAACATGAGTTAATAAATTTGACTCAAAAACTACACAATTAAATCTTGATAGCAATATTATAATTTCAAAAACTTAATTATTATTATTTTTATATAAAGTTTGGAGACAAAAGATAAATCTAAAAATATGCTTAATCAAAACAAAAAAGAGCAAAAAATCAACATTAATTTAAAATTGATTTTATATTCATAAAACTTACAAATATCTATGAACCTTTGACAACATCTAAACAACAAACTAAAATGTATATCTTACCAAAAGAACACTTCATTTTTTTTCCAAACTTTCCTTATATTTTAATTTTTTTTTAAACTTTCCTTATTTATACAAATTTTGAAGAGAAAAGATAAATCTAAAAGTATGCCTAATCAAAACGAAGAGGACCAAAAAGTCAACATTAATTTAAAATTGGTTTTATATTCATAAGACTTAAAAATGCGTGTGAACCTCATAAAATATTATTGCTAGTTTATATTATCCTGCATATGAAAGCATGTTATCCTCATATCCATGTACACGGAATTAACAGCGTGCACAATAATTAACTGTTTTTTCACTTTTAAATCGTATACATAGGTTAGAAACTTGTTGGCGACAATTATATTTTTATAAAATCCTAAATACAATACTTAAATTTATTAATAAATTGTCAAAATTTATTATATCAATATAATTTTTTATTTTATAATATAAATATGTGTTATTTTATAATATGTATGATATAAAATTTTAGAAATTTGTTTTATTAATTTATAATATTAGTATGAAAACATATACATTCATTTTTTATATGATTTATTGTATATTATTATTAATTTAAAATATTAAACATATGAATTTAGAAACTTACTTGAAATTCTTGTAAATATTTCTAATTTATAATTATTTTCTAATTTTACATTTTTGTATTCATATAATGAACTATTTTTATTTTTTTCAAAGAAAGTTCATAATCAATCACATACTTAAAATATTTATTATATATTAATTAAATATTTAAATTTAAAATAATTATTAAAATAAAATAAATTGACAATCAATATTTTTGTAAAGATATTAGAATGATCAAACCGTCATTAAAAAATTTTCAAATGACAGGTAGCGGTGACGGTCAAATTCCAGGCCTGACTGGAAAAGGCCGTTAGCGAGGGAAATTAAAATCATATGGAAGCATAATTAGAAACTATCTATATCTTTGTCCGCTCCACATATATCCCATCTGTTATCCCATCTGTTGCGAGGGCATATCTGAACAGGCTTTCATTGTGACCAAGCAAGAATCTATATAAACTATTAGAAAAAACGAAAAATATTGTTCTTTCACTACCTGGCAACGGAATCTCTTCTTCAATTGCTATTTGTCCTTATGTAAACCAAGGCTTAAATCTGCTAAACATGGCAAGAAAGCATATTGGGTTCTCCTATTCATGGCTTTATTCCCTTCAAATACCAGCCCAGTCGGGTACAAATCACATCTCAGACGCCCAATAACTAAATTCATCTCTTCTCCTCTTATCAGTCGACTTCCTCATTCTTACAAGAAATTGCAGCCCCACCACAAGAGTTATCGGAATACTAAATTGCAATTGAAAATGTCTTCATCAATTATAGCATCAGCTGGTAAGATGGGTATTGGATTGGATAAAACATTTGCCGTTTTGTTTATTTTTCTCTTTGTGTTTGCGTTGAAGTTGTAATAATTTGCCTAATTTTGTATCGGTTTGGAAACATTTATTAGGTTTGTGGGCTATGCTTTTTCTGCTTGATATAAATTTGAGATAGAAATTTGTTTTTAACTATATATTATTTATAATTCTCTCTCCCCTGGTTTTAGATCTACCAATTTACAAAACTGAATAAAAAAATAGTTTAAACATGCCAGGCAATGGAAAATACGGGAAGGTTTTGGGGGGTTTGTAGGATGAACTTGCTCATTAGTTTTGTGTTCTAGAGCAAATGATGGACTTGTAGAAGAGCGATAATTTTATGGGCTATTCTTATGAATTTTTTCAAAAAGAAAATCCCAATTATAATCATTTAGAGATGACTGTTACCCTAAATTTTTAGGAAACAATGTTTATAATATATGAGGTCAAGAAAATAGATGCTAAACATAGAATTCACTTTTAATGAAGACTCACCAGCATTTTTGAATTTTAAAAATTGCGGCCCTCCTATAAATCTCTAGTTTATGTAATTACAGTATCTGTTACTCAGATAAAACAATGGATTGGTAAAAGACGTCAATGCATTCATGGGATTGGTTTTCTGTTTACCTATTGATGTATTGCTTGGAAATGAGGTGAAGGGCTACATTGCCTATTTCATAGCAACGGATTTCTTTATTACCAAAAAAATATTAAAAGAAAACATGGTTTCCATCTTTTAGCTCGGGAAATCTCAGATGTGGCCTTTCACATGGTTTAGATTCACATTCCTAAGATTTGTAAAGATGGATCAAGCTCAAATGTACTGCCTAATTATTACAAATTTACAGCACAATATCAGCACATATTGGCTTGAGTTAAGGGTAGTCTTATTGTGGTAGTGGAATTTGAACCCGGGTCATGCTCTTGTAGGTGTACTGATGCTCCATAAGCATTATACTAGAACCCTCCTCCATCCCTACTCTCAAGACAACCGTAGAGTTCTGTTTTGTGTTTATATGTAAATATTTTATTTTGGAGACTGATATGATGTCTTTGCATTTACTCGAACAGCTGTCAACACAGACCAGTTCATATCAATGTATCTATCTGTTGGTTTTGAATCTTGATAGTAGTGGAATTTGAACCATTACAAATTTACAGCACAATATCAGCACATATTGGTTTGAGACTTTGAGTTACGGTAGCCTTATTGGGGTAGTGGAATTTGAACGTGAGTCACGGTCTTAGTGGTGTACTGATGCTCCATAACCATTATGCCAGAACCCTCCTCCATCCCCTTAAGACAATCACAGTATTTTTGTTTTGTGTATCTGTAAATATTTTTATTTTATATTGGAGATTGATATTCATTACAAATTTACAGCACAATATCACCACATGTTGCCTTGAGTTATAGGTAGGCTTATTGTGGTAGTGAAATTTGAATCTGGATCATGCTCTTATTGGTGAATTGATTCTTCATAACCATTATGTCAGAACCCTTCTCTATCCCCACCCTCAAGACAATCACAGAGTTCTGTTTTGTGTGTATCTGTAAATATTTTATATTGGAGACTGATATGATATCTTTGATTTTGCTCCAACATCTGTCAGCACAGACCAGTTCATATCAATGTATCTCTCCGTTGGTTTTGATGACATAAATTAGTGTGGCTATAATATATGTCTTAGGGCTGCTGTGGCAGTTTTCTATTTTGGGATAATGAAAGCCCATTGATGAATTATTACTGTTGCAGGTACAGAAGCTGTTGAGGGAATAGGTGTTCATGATTCACGGTGTGTGAGAGAAAAGGATCTCCTGATTGTAGGACCTGGGGTACTGGGCCGCTTAGTTGCAGAAAGTTGGATGAAGGTATTATAAGCTGAATTAGTAGAGGTGTAATTGTTGTGATAATTAACTCAACTGGAAAGACATTCAATAGCTTATTTCTTAGAATTAATACACTATATTTATGTCTACTGATCATCAAAGTAGGTCAAAGGAATATACAGCATTAGAAATTGCAATAGGGAATGTGGAATTCTGAAAGAAATTCTAACTAGTATAAAATAAATTAAAATATCAAAATTCAAAGTGGGAATCAAGTGAACCTGTTGTAAACCAAAATGATAATAGTACACATAAAAGTGATTATGTAAATGGGATTATCCTTGGCAATGAAAACCTCTGACAAAGCCAGAAAACGGAGCCAGTTGAGAGAACAAGGTTTTAGTCTACATTAAATTTTCCTAATATAGTCAAGAAATGGAGAAACCGGAGATTGCATTATTTTGATTTTTATTCTGTCATCAAATGTTGCTAGAAAATTGGAAACGCATCCCCAATTCCCAGAGTTCTCCCCCACACTCATTGAATGCAATTAATTTGCTTCTCATTTTAATTTAAAAGTAATAAAAATGCAACTAAGTTAACCTTATGATAAACCAACCCAAGACGATAAAGGTGAGTCGGCCGAGGAGCAAATTTATCATTGGGCTGGCCGGCCCCATAGAAATTGGGGACATTATATTATTTATAAGATCCTCCAAGGCTAACGCCCTAATTAGGGTTTTCACTTTTTGATTAAATTTTAAATTCACCTTATGTCTCTCTAGGTGCCCAAAAGAAAGCACTTTTTAAAATAATCTAAAACCTTATAACTCCCTAGGGGCCAATAAAAGCTACTTTTTTAAATTTAATTAAGGTTGAGTTGAATATACAATTTAACTTTAATGCTTTAGTGTTATTTAAAATAATAGCTCAAAACACCATATTATCAGTACAATCATTGATTGTCCCAAAATAGTAACATTTCCAGAACCAACTGAAACTATGAGTAGATAATTGATAATGACACAAGCTCGTACTATTAATGGCAGTGTTCTCTAAGGACCAAGAGAACAAACCCAAAAAGACCTAGAAAGGTTGGTACCATGCAAGAACCTACTATAAATAGCAGTGTTCTCTGAGGACCAAAGCAAATAAACCCAAAAAAACCCAGAAAGATTGGTGCCATGCAAGAAGTTACTATAAATAGTAGTATTCTCTGGGGACAAAAGAGAACAAACCTAGAAAGACCTATTAAGGTTGGTGCCATGGAAGCACTTATTGTAAATAACAGTGTTCTCCATGGACCAAAGAGAACAAAACCAAAAAAACCCAGAAAGATTGGTGCCATGCAAGCGCTTACTATAAATAGCTGTGTTCTCCAGGGACCAAAGAGAACAAACCCAAAAAGATTGGTGCCATGCAAGAACTTACTATAATTAGCAACTGCTGACGAAACCAGCTGAAACTGAGAATTGAGCTCGCCAAGAATATAGGAACGCTCCATGTGAAACTGGAAACCTCCGATAAACCCTTAAAACTGGCCAACACTAACAGAACATAAGTAAAAATGGGGACATTACATTATTTTAATGCAGAACATGAAAAGACTAAGTGAGGAATAGAAAAGGCAAGTTTTGGAGGGAAAAGAGAGGAGTGAAGGTGTCTATAAGCAAGGCAAAGGATCAAAGGAAGGCATGTGGATTATGAACCAGTTACTTTTATTGTTTGAGCCTCGTGTTCAACAACCAATCCAAGGACAAGAACCCTTGTGATTGAGGAAATTTCACTCAGAGATCACTCATGTGCTGAAAGTTTATAGGAATTCCAAGTTGACAGATTGCATCTGTAGGTTGGTTTTTGATAGAATTTTTGTCGGGCATTCAAATAGGAAATGTTTGTAAGGCCACTTGAACAGGACTAATTTTGAATTGGTATTGTATTGGCATATTCTAATAAAGATAATTTCTTGTGGGCCACTCTGCTAGGGAGGATTTGTGTGGAGTGCTGAATCTATTTTATTATGTCTCAAACAGTGTATGCAGTCCTATTAATTATGATAGCTGCAGGTATAAAGGGATTTGGATTGCTGGTTGTTAAATCGTGGCATCATCCTGAATTTTATATGTGGTTCGTAGACTTTTTGTAGAAGTAGCCTCATGCAACTCATAGCTTCTGAGATTGCTGTTTCATGATTCTTCTGGAGGCTGATTGATAATCCTATTTAGATATTGTGCACCTGCATCCTTAAGAGTATTGTGGCATCTTAGATTTCTGGAGATAATTCATGATAATTTTAAGGTGTGTTGGGCGGATGTATCACTGTCATTACAGTCATTTCCATTAGCTGTATCATTTCCTTGTTATTGCTGTGGTCTAGAGTGATATTGTGTGCATCACAGCATGAATATTGATAACTCGTATTCCATATTGTGATATTGTGTGTTCTATTTGTATTCCATTTGTTGTAAAGAATATTTTTGCAGTAAGTGTTAAGAGCACCATTCTAAAATATTCAGTATGGGTTAACATAAATAAGTGTGGTTGGAATACATACATAAAAAGAAATTATTATTTATCCACCGCATGCTCTCGCCTCATTCATTAAGGGATCTTGGTGATCAAAAGGTGATAGAGATTTAATTTTGAATTTGATGAACAACTTCTAATATTTGCAGGACTCCCAAAAATACACAAAAAAGGACATGACAGTGCTTACTACATCTGAATTGCCCATTTGTTTCTGATCGGTGTTGGCAAGGGAGATGGATGTAGATGTGATTTTTTGTGATATGCTTTCTTGTGCTTATTTACGCATGGCTTCAAAGGCCAATGGTTTATGGAAACAATCTATGTTGCATTTATCGATTATAAAAATGCCCATTAATTCTTAAGGCAAAATATATGATTAGATTGTACTTGGGTCTATTTCACATTGGTGAGAATTGTGAGACAAGTGTGACTGATAAGGAATTGCATGCTTCAAAAGCTTTGCTGATGAGGAATGAGGCTACAGGGTGTACAACAAATAAATGGATTATATTTATCATTCCTCTTCCAACTAATAAATGGTTAAAGGTGCTTATTTTATATGTGGGCTCACGGCCTTATAATTATCACTAACATGCATGAATAAAAAAAGTTGTTAGAATGAATGACTGTTATAGAAAGTTCTTGTTAATTAATGTTTCAAATCCTAAGAAAAGTAAAAATTAATTAAAATTGCTCATGAAAACTTTCAATACCTAATGCAAAAACATGATTGGGTTGTATTTGGGTTTATACAACTTAGTTGAGAATTGTCATACTAAAGTGGTTATAAGGCATTACATGCTTTGTTTTTGTGCAAAGTGGGTCCCCTTGTCTTGTAATTATTATCAACATTAATGAAGAAAAATACCATTAAAGTAAATGACTACTCATGAGGTTATCTTGAGACAACTTAAAAATACACATGGATCAAATCCCCCTAAAATTAAGATTTTTCTATATTAAGATAATTATTTTAAAAAATTCTAATTTTATTTTCATTTGTGGAATGTCTTGAGTCCCGGTGCTTCACCTATATGAGCATCACCTAGATGCAATGAGTTCTCATGACACAGATGGGTTCTTGCGAACCACTACTCATGAATAATGGGTCAATAAGTTTGACTCGAAATCTACACAGTTGAATCCTGATAGCAATATCACAATTTGACTTGCTGTGGAAAATACCTCCTATTTATCTGTACTTGTTGATAGGTGCTGTTTTAGAAATGTTAAAAAATAATCTGCACACCCTGGTGCACTCCCATCCACACATGCAAATGCGCATGCACACCAAATGCAACTAGTATGCATCTAATGATGTATCTGATTGGTGATAATTGACAGGAGTTGTTTGTTTTATTAGGAAATTAAAACATTCAAGTACATTCTTATTCTCCATCAGAGTTTATAAATTTTGTATAACAGATTGAAAATTGTAAACCCTTTATAGTTCTGATGGTGTTGTCTGTTGCCCATTTTCTTTCCTCTGTTCTGAAATATATATATATATTTTTAAAGTTGCTTCTATGTTTTCTAATCAGTTTGAGATTTTATTGAAGACCATGAGCTACAAAGTAATTTATTTCACCCAAATTTCTTTGAATTATAGCTGTCTTGGAGGGTCTGACATGGCCTCAGGGCAGGAAAATCCATCTTGCAGAGTTGTTGGGCAAACAAGGTCAACTGATCACCACCAAGAGTTGCAAAATCTTGGCATCAAACCATGTTTGAAGGGTTCACAAACATCTGAGCGGTTTCCTTTTGTTATTTTCTGTGCTCCGCCATCTGGAAGTGGTGATTATCCAGATGATGTCAGGTTTGAATATTGATACATCTTACTGCTTTTCAACATGATTCTTCAATACAATCTAAAAAAGTAATAAGTTGTCCATATGTTTGAAATTTTATTATGATTCTCCTGCTCATTGATGTATTAACATGTTTTTTAAATTGTAAAGAAGGTGCCATATCATTCTTACATATCATTAAAGGTGTTATCCATATTTTCTTACCCATACTCCCACCTCTGATCTATAATGCTTGTTTTTAATATTGCACTATTTTATATAGAACTAAATCTTCACGATCAAAATATCAAACCTTTCTAGTGGTAATGGCAACCTTATCTTTATGAAACGGAAACCTTATCTTATCTTTTTGAACTTAAATATAATGTTATATCTTAAAACAAGACTGTGCTCTTAAGTTTTTCCACTGCTTACCTCAGGGTCCAAATCTCAAAACAAGACTGTGTTCTTAGAATTTTCCTGATAGCATGCTTAGTTGTCTATATCATTAACCAGTATATTTTTCGTTCCACATATTTTTTATTGAAAAGAAATTGGTGCTAAGTGTTGGTTTAATGCACATTATTTTCAACTTGTTTCAAAATGACTCTTGAAGGGTATTTTGCGTATGGGTCTGTAAGCTGCTAGATTTTGATGATGAGATGTCATTCATTGATTTTGTTGCATACCCAGAAAAGTTAGGGCTACTGGCTAAACTACACTATTGGGTTAGCTTTCAGAAATTATCAACATTCATTATGAGAATGACAACTATTACCAAAGCCACCAAATCCAACTAC
Organism: Chamaecyparis obtusa; assembly: GCA_027943335.1. Lineage (NCBI taxonomy): Eukaryota > Viridiplantae > Streptophyta > Pinopsida > Cupressales > Cupressaceae > Chamaecyparis > Chamaecyparis obtusa. The sequence goes on from BSBK01003874.1 coordinate 846,044, forward strand.
CCATGCAAACTAAACTTAATACATCTAGTTTTCTGTAAACAAAAGGCTTTTAGATCGTGCATGTATCTTTTTAAAATTATTGTGCTATCTTTCATTTTTTAAGGATTTGGATTATAAAATCATCCTAGCCATTAGGCACAAATAGAACATTGAAAGAAGATCATAAAGAGATTGAACATTCCAGACAAGTTACTGAGGTGGTCTAAATAAAAAACCATCCGGCCATTCTGCTGCTGTCATACATTTATCCTGTCAGATGTCTAGTCCCTGTTCCCTAGAGCATGTGTTGCATCTGATTGATTTCAGTGTAATATGATTGACATGTTGAGCTTCTTGACATGAGAATTTTCCTTCTAGACTAGATGGTAATGGGTTGTATATGAAAATAGTTTTATAACTTGGTGCAAATTATGCCTTAAGCATAGCTTGAATTAAGGAGATTACTCGCCTACTTATGCATTATTGAGTAAACATGATTTAGCTTTTAGCAGATTATTTCATTTACTTTTAAATGTGTCTCTATCAACTTTTCTTGAGTCTTTTGGTACATTAATGTTAAATTTAATAGATGAGTCATGAAGGGATGCAAATTAGATTATGTTCATTTACTTTTAAATGTGTCTGTTTCAACTTTTTCTTGAGACTTTTGGTACATCCAGGCTAAATTTAGTAGCTGAAAGGATGTAAATCAGATTATGTTAGTTACTTTTAAATGTGACTGTTTCATCTCTTCATGAGGCTTTTGATATGCCCAGGATAAATTTAATATGTGAAAGGAATCGATTCATATTTATTCAACTAATTTTATAAAAAAGCTAACAAAATGTTTAGATATGGAAACCTTTAAGTTAGATTTGAAATGTCTAAGTGCAAACTGGATCTTGCTTACCTTGGGACTATATATGCCAATCAAAGCATCATCACCACACTCAATTAGTTGCCAATGTTTGGTCTAGCATGTTGGGCTAGGTGCTTAGCCTATAATTATAACTAGAAATGAGATGAAAGTATTTCATAAGTATCATAATGAGTAGCAAGAAACTAAGCATTGATATCCCTAGTAATAAGTCTGCATGTGTATGGAAAAAATCTATCCTTATGTTAGCCAAATATGCTTCAACCAGTAAAATGTGAAAATACTTAGACCACCGTATTTTTTATTTTGAAGATAGAAGGAACAAGGTTCAAGCACTATGCAGGCATTTCGTAGAGAAGTTTACTAGTTGATTGATATGCATGGAAGTTTGTGCTAGAATGTTTTTGTTCTGAAATGTAACAAGTAGTTTTTGATTGCATAAAAACATAAACGACTTCCAAGTTCAATGCAATGAATTAAAGTGATTAAAATTCTGGAATTCATTTGCAGGGCAGCCGCATTGCAGTGGAACGGGGAAGGCTCATTCTTATTTACATCAAGTAGTGCTGTTTATGCTTGCAATGATAATGGATTATGCTTTGAGGTATTATTCAAATAGAAATCTCTGTATGCAAGATGTCAACTGTTGAAATCAATGATTTTATGGTGTTTCTACAGTTTATTAAATTGTGTGATTATGGGATTTAATTGTGTATTTTTTGTTGATATTTTCAGATTTATGTAAGGAAAATACAATCTATAGATAGCTTTTAAAACTGAAACAAAGGAGAGACAAAATTGACAAAGAAAGATGGAAAGATGGTACCAATTTTGTACACCAATTTATCTTGATAAGTCTGCCCTTGTTTTAGATCTGCAACTCCAGTATTGATTTGCTGTAGAAAATTCTCCTTCGCAGGTCAAAATCGCAGCCCTCTAGAGTGTTAAATTCGATCCTCAAAGCATGCGAATTCCGTCCAAGAATTTGCCCTCCAAATTGCACACCAGATTTTATATTAATTCGGACTTCAAGTAAATATTCGCTGATGAATGCCAGAGATAATTCGCTCCAATTCACTGCTGAATTTCGCTATATAAAGCAGAGATAATTCACCTTCTTTTGAATTCTTGAGAGGAAAACAAATGTTATGTTTTTGGTGTGTTTTACCTCCAAGAATCGATCCATATATATATGCGATTTCATGTCTAAATTTTACCTCCCAGAGGTAGCCGACTTTGGGCCCTAAGTGTTTAATTTATAATAATAAATATCCTATAGTTATTATTATTAATAAAATCGCACTTGCATATATATATTGATTAAATTAAAGGGTAATAATAATAGATATATTTGCCCAATATATTATATTATTATTTTATCAATTGTCCTTATCTATGCAATAAGCAATTAGGCATAATGTTGGTCTTAGCCGTAGAGGCCATAATATTAACACTCCCTCTTGGACTTGAGGTTAAGATCAACCTATAGATCCCATCTATAGTAGGACACACCCTTTTAATCTGACTATCATCCTTGATAGTGGTAACAAAACACATAACCATCTCGGATATCTTATCCTAAGATGTCATAGATTCCACATCTATGAAGGTAGATTCCTATCTACCAAATAAGATGAAAACATAAGTCCATATGTATATCATCATTTAGTTCCATGATGTTATCCTTCCTGTTTGTGGATTTATCAAATCCACAAGAATATCAAGTCCATGATATTCATGATAACATCAAGCCACCAAATTCTCAAATAACCAGGAATATCAAATCCATGATATTCAATGCAACATCAAGTCCATGATGTTAATTATTCACGAGTCACCTTGACTCAATAGATATCAAATCCATGATGTCAAGAGCATTGGCCTAACGAATATCAAGTCCATGATATTCACCAAATGCTCGGAGTAATGGTCTCCCGACATCAAATCCATGATGTCACCAATACTCGAATGTGGATCCCTGATCCACGAGTCTCCAAGACTTAAAGGACATCAAGTCCATGATATCCAGCGAACATCAAGTTCATGATATTCAACAGACATATAAATGTGAACTGCCACAATCCACATATAAATCTAAGCATAAAAGAATGAATTCATATAACCTTTGCCACAAAGGGATATGAATTCATAAAACATAAAAGAAATGTTAGTACAACAAACTCATATTTTCACCATGCCAAGTTTATTCTTGAAATGTTCAAATTTGTTCCTTGCTAAGGGTTTGGTGAGAATATCTGCAGTTTGTTCATCAGTACATACATATTCTAATTGAATGGCCTTTCTTTCCAACATATCCCTTACATAGTGATAAGGAATCTCAATATGTTTGGACCTATTATGGAACATGGGGTTAATAGCAAGTTTAATTCAACTCTAATTATCACAATAAATAACTGTAGGTTCCATGGTTTGTCCAAACAGTCCCACAATGAGTTTCCTTAACCAGATGGCTTCTCAAGCCCCAAGAGAAGCTGCAATATACTCTGCTTCTATTGAACTTTGAGTAACAAAATTCCGTTTCTTGGTGAACCAAGAAATCATAGCTGATCCCAAGCTAAAACAACATCCGGATGTACTCTTCCGGTCTGTAATGCATCCTGCCCAATCGGAGTCTGTAAAACCACAAAGTTCTAGTTTTACATTTTTGTATAGTAGACCTTACTCAATGGTCCCATGAAGATATCTCAGAATATGCTCAGCTGCACTCATATGCAATTGTTTAGGTTCTACCATAAACTGACTTAGAGCATTTACAACATAACAAATATCAGGTCTAGTGTTAACTAGATACATAAGAGATCCAATGATCTGTCTGTATAAACTAGCATCTGCAGTTTCAGAACTAGCCATAGCTTCTCTCAACTTGAGAAGATTGGTTTCCATAGGTGTGGACATTGGTTTACAATCCATCATACCGAATCTCTTTAAAATTTCAACAATATATTTTCCTTGATTCACAATAATTCCATGAGATTGTTGCCACACTTCTAAACCAAGAAAATAATGAAGAAGGCCTAGATCCTTCATTTCAAATTCCTTTGCAAGATCTTGCTTGCAGTCTGCTATAAGGTATTCTTCTCTTGTGATTAGGAGATCATCTACGTATAGTACCAATATTAGTAAATCTCTATTTGATATCTTGAAATAGAGATTAGGATCTGCATCGTTCTTTCAAAATCTCAGATTTTGAAGATAATGATCAATTCTTTCATACCAAGCTCGAGGAGCTTGTTTGAGCCCATACAAGGCTTTTTTAAGCTTACACACATATGATTGTTGATCTTTTGTGACAAATCCTTCAGGTTGCTCTATATACACTTCCTCTTCAATTTCTCCATTTAGAAATGCAGTTTTAACATCCATTTGATGGTTCTTCCAACCTTTGGAAGCTGCAATGGCAATAATTGCCCTAACCGAGAAATATCAAGCAACAGGGGCAAAAGTCTCCTCATAGTCTATACCTTCCTTTTGAGTGAACCCCCTAGCTACGAATCTGGCTTTATGTTTCTCAATACTACCATTTGCAGCATGTTTGATTTTGAATATCCATTTTGATGATACCACAGATTTGTTCTTAGGTCTAGGGACAATATCACACACATCATTCTTTATTATAGATCCGTATTCTTCTGTCATTGCATCTTTCCAAACCCGTATTTTAAGTGCTTCACAAATAGAGGAAGGCTTGGTATCTATAATCTCACTCATGAATGCAGCGTAGTTAGTATACCTTTTAGGTCTTTTACTTTCTCTGAAAGTTCCAGCAGGAGCTGCATAGTTGTTTGCATCTTCAAGCATTTTAGTGGCCCACAATGGTCTTTTCTTGTAGATGGAAGTGCTAGGTTCACTTATAGGTAATGGATCACATTCAATAACATCATGATATTCCCTCTGATTCTTAGGAGGGTTGGATGGAAATAGGTCATCACATGTTATATCCTTAGAGGTCGAGAATGCAAGGTCTTCTTTGAATATAACATCTCTTCTCAACTCAATATGCCTTTGCCCTGGAACATAGATCCTAAAGGCCTTGGTAGATTCACTATATCCCACAAATATTCCTTTCTTTCCTGAGGGTTCCAATTTGGTTCTCTTTTCTTTTGGAACATGAAAATATACAGGACAACCAAATATCCTAAGATGACTCACATCAGGTTTGTTTCCACTGAATGCCTCTTCGGGAGTCTTATTTTCCAAGGCTGAATGAGGACATCTATTTTGAATGTATACCACAGTGTTGGATGCCTTAGCCCATAGTGAAGTATGAAGATTTTGATCATGTAGCATAGCCCTAACTGCTTCAACTATGGTCCTATTTTTCCTTACAGCTATTCCATTTTGTTTAGGGTTGTAAGGAACAATAAACTCCCTCTTAATTCCTGATTTTACACAGAAGGTGCTAAAGGTTTCAGAAATGTATTCTCCACCATTATCTGTTCTAAGAATCTTTATCCTCTTGTTTGTAAGATTCTCTATTAGAGCTTTAAACTCTTTGAATTTGTTGAGAACATCGATAGATTCTTTGTTTTTTAGGAAATATATCAAAGTCTTTCTAGAAAAGTCATCTACAAAGATGATGTAATAAAGATATCCACCAATGGATGGTACAGACATGGGTCCACAAAGGTTAGAATGAACTATCTCCAATATTTCCTTAGTCTTGCTTTCATTACTAGGGAAAGAGGATTTGATATTTTTCCCTAATGCACATCCTTTGCATACACTTTCATGTCTAGGAGATAAGTGAGGGAACCCTACTACAAATTTATCCATAGAAGACAATGTTTGGAAATTTAGATGCCCTAACCTCCTATGCCATAAATCACATGAGTCAATTGATTCAACCAATAGAGCTTGAGATGAAATAGTATCAAGTCTATAAAGACATTCATGTCTTAGTCCTATGGTATTGGCTTGTTTCAAGGTTGAATTTTTGGTCTAAGCCAAAACTTTCCCATCCAAGAATGCAATTTTATAACCCTTATCCTCAAGTGCTGATATTGAAACTAGATTTCTCTTTATGCCCGGAACATATAGGACTTGAGAAAGTTGTAAGGATATGCCGGACTTCATTTGAATGTTGCAATTCCCAAAGCCCATAATCGGATAAGAAGTATCATCTCCTATAGTAACTTCTTCCTTAATGTTTTTTGAAAATGAATCAAAGTTTTCCCGGAACCCAGTGATATGTCTTGAAGCCCCGCTATCAATAACCCAAGAGTATTTATTAGAAGTTTGGGTGGACAAGGCTGAATAAAGGGCTGGATTTTCCATGTTTCAAATTTTAAAAGGTTGAGACTGCTTTCCTAACATCTGAATAAGATCTTTCCTCTACCTAAGCTCTGATACCATGTTGATATTTTCAGATTTATGTAAGGAAAATACAATCTATAGATAGCTTTTAAAACTGAAACAATATAGAGACAAAATTGACAAAGAAAGATGGAAAGATGGTACCAATTTTGTACACCAATTTATCTTGATAAGTCTGCCCTTGTTTTAGATCTGCAACTCCAGTATTGATTTGCTGTAGAAAATGCTCCTTCACAGGTCAAAATTGCAGCCCTCTAGAGTTAAATTCGATCCTCAAAGCATGCAAATTCTGTCCAAGAATTTGCCCTCCAAATCGCACACCAGATTTTTTTATTAATTCAGACTTAAAGATCATATTTGCTGATGAATGCCTGAGATAATTCGCTCCAATTCACTGCTGAATTTCGCTCTATAAAGCATAGATAATTCACCTTCTTTTGAATTCTTGAGAGGAAAACAAACGTTATGTTTTTGGTGTGTTTTACCTCCAAGAATCGATCCATATATATATGCGATTTCATGTCTAAATTTTACCTCCCAGAGGCAGCCGACTTTGGGCCCTAAGTATTTAATTTATAATAATAAATATCCTATTTTTATTATTATTAAATTATTAATAATATCGCACTTGCATATATATATTGATTAATTAAAGGGTAATAATAATAAATATATTTGCCCAATATATTATATTATTATTTTATCAATTGTCCTTATCTATGCAATAAGCAATTAGGCATAATGTTGATCTTAGCCGTAGAGGCCATAATATTAACATTTTTGAATCAAGCCTCATTGACCACACATTTCATAATAGCGGTTTCCAAGAAACCATCTCTCATGCCCATGAATGCTCAAACTCCACTCAACGCACATTTTTTGAGACTACACAGTTAATGTTGATTTTGTGAGGATCACTGCAAATGTAATAGCACTCCTGATTGTATGTGTTTTTCGAAGGCAGCAATCTCTCTCTTATTTATATTGTGGATGAGACATGGATAGACATGTCCCTTCATGGGACATGCCTATTCATTAACACATACTCTTTTAATTAATATAATGACACACACACACACACACACACACACACATATATATATATATAGTATTTCTAGTCTTATTATATTAATTTCTCCAACACAATAATACTTAAGATATATATAATGAATATATATAAAAATTATATCTCATATATATCTCATATATAATGAGTATATATAAAAATTATATCTCATATATCTACAATAGTATTGTCTCATAGGTTTATCCGACTGAAGCTACCAACATTAACACTCCCTTTTAGCTAGGGAGGATAAACACACGGTTAGATATTACCTCAATGTAATATCAAGTTTATAGAGATATCATCTCATGATATTAGGAGTAATGACCACAGAATATCAAGTCACATGATATTCACTATGTACTCAAAATATTGGCCTACCAACATCAAGTCTCATGATGTCCACCAAGTACTCAAAAGTTTATAAAGATATCATCTCATGATATCGGGAGCATTGGCCTGCAGAATATCAAGTCGCATGATATTCACCAAATGCTTAGAGTAATGGCCTACCAACATCAAGTCTCATGATGTCCACCAAGTACTCAAAAGTTAATAAAGATATCATCTCATGATATCGGGAGCATTGGCTTGCAAAATATCAAGTCGCATGATATTCACGAAGTGCTTAAGTAATGGCCTACCAACATCAAGTCTCATGATGTCCACCAAGTACTCAACAAATGTCCATAGGTAATGTGCACTAACCATAGGAACATTCTTATCATCTGTCATGATCTGTTTCAGGCATCATAAGATGTCTATCACAATAGAAGATCATCGCTTGTTTAAAGAACTCAATCCACCATTCAAGATATCATCTATCATGATTCGTTTCAGCCATCATAAGATGTCTATCATGATAGAAGATCAAGTTATTGTAAGATCGTCACCTTTCAATAACTTTAACAAATATAAGTGATAATCATTTGGAAGTCGTCACTTCCTCATGATGTACACAGGGGGCAAGCCCATTAAAACATGATATCCACCATGCCTCAACGCAGAGGGTGGAAACAAGGGATTTCACCTCGAACTTCTCTCACAGAGAAGAACTCATTGAGCAAATATCAATCTGTTGATCTTTTCATCCAAGACTACTTAAGATAATCTGGTTAGACTCCCTCTGAATCCGATTTCAATCTTTTGAGCTCCTCGTCCAAATTTACCTTAGAAGAGTCAGGCTCCCTCTAAATCTGAAATCAATCTTTTTTTTCCTACAAGAGCATCCCTACAAAAGATCAAGGCAAATAGCTCTTATAGTATGTATAGAAATACAAATAGATAAAGTAATACTCAAGGATAATAAATACTTATTTGCGCATCAACATCCTTGAAACAAGTTACTTCAAGGAAGGTCCATATACATCAAATCAAAAAACACCTTCTCAAATTATTTAAAAGACATCTCCCCTTTGAATCATCTCCCCACTAAGGATGGTTCAAATGGGAATGTAACATTGGTTATTATTCTCCCCACAATGTAAAATTCCCACTCTTATATTGTTGAACAATGCTTATGTATTCTTGTGAAATGACTTGATTTCTCCAAGAGGTGACACTCTATAATTAAAACTTGCTTTCTAGAAAGAGACACCCTTCTTTGAATACGTGCTTCTTTGTTAATGCTTGACCACAATCATAACAAATTAAAATATCTCTTTAATGAAAGCCGCTACAAGGTCTAACTAATCATTATGGAAATTGTTGTGTATATTTTGCAAATTCATTGTCCTTAACCTCTTACTAAACAATGCTTTTTTTTTTCTTTAATCAAGTCATATTTTCCAATATATAATCGCTGAGGTTTGCTTCTTAAAAAATCTTGTACAATTCATTTGACCTTATTCTTTGCACTTGGTGTGGACAAAAGTTTGCAACACAACTTCACTCACTAGATTTCACATAGACTCGTGCACAGTCGGTCATAACTTTTGAACCTGACATTTTCTCGCCAATTGCTCCAGTGAGATTCTTCAAAATTTATTTATCACCAACATATCCAAAATGCAGCAAAATCCAACGGTGTATTTGTGAGATATGGTCTCTGTACTGAGACTGTATTTTTTGAGACAGTCAGGCATTCGCCATCAACAAACTACTCTCTTACATTTGCAGCCTGGCTCTGATATCATGTTGATTTTGTGAGGATCACTAGAAATGTAATAGCACTCTTGATTGTATGTGTTTTTCAAAGGCATCAATTTCTCTCTTATTTATATTGTGGATGAGACATGGATAGGCATGTCCCTTCATGGGACATGTCTATTCATTAACACATACTCTTTTAATTAATATAATGACATATATATATAGTATTTCGATAGTCTTATTATATTAATTTCTCTAACACAATAATACTTTAGATATATATCAATTTATATTTCATATATAATGAATATATATAAATTATATCTCATATATATATATATATATATCTACAATAGTATTGTCTCATAGGTTTATCCGACTGAAACTACCAAACATTAACAGTTAAATCCCAATAAATCATCACATAAGTTGAGATGATATGTTTGTATACATAATATACAAAAATAATTGTTCTTTTGTCATTGAAATGATTGAGATGATTTATTACAATATTCAATAATATACAAAGGAGAGGAATACTCCTTATGTAAGCAATTACATAAGATCTTTTCATAACGGATATGATCAATAACTAAAGACAAAATAGAAAAAAACCATTTACTTTACTAAACGACTTGCAAAATAGAATGTTACTAAAAACTAACTAAACAACTTAAATGACCATTATAAGCTAAATATTACAATATTACTTTAACACCCTCTCTTAATTGTCATTCTACTAACTACGCCACATTCGTCCTAAAGTTTTACAAATTTGTGCCAAAAAGTATTGATAGAGGAACTCTTTGCAGCCAATGCATTATCTTGGGACTTGAAAATGGTGAGCACTTGCTGTTTCCAAGCATTATAATCCATGCCATTGAAGCTTTGATTTCCTTCCAACATGATGTTGGGTAACGAGGCCATCCCTCCCATTATCTAGAGACACAAAAAACGAGATGAAATTCAACTTCTCATACTTGCAATTTTTATTGATAAAAAATTGTAAAAAAACTGAAACCCATGATTTTTTTGGTCTAATAAAAAATCAGAAAATTTGCAAAACCTCTGATTGCCTTTGAAACCCTAGGCGCGATGCTATAGGTAGACTTACACACGTTTTTGTGAAAAATTCATTGAAAACCCTTGTTTTGTAGCAAAAACCAGTAAAACCCACAATTTTGTCACCCACGATTTTTTAAAACATAGTTAAAAATAGAAAACTCAAGTCACATGAACAGAGAACCCTTTCAAATCTATAAAAACCTTGATCTTTCTAGTGAAAAATGGTAAAGAATTTTGTAGAAACTGTTTATGTGCATAAAACGTTGCGTGTACAGGAAAGGCTGCCGCAATACTAGAAAAATCTGTTGTGTTTCTGCAAAAAATGACACAAACAACCCTTCAAAGCACCACAAACAACACAAACCTGGCTCAGGTCGCGACCTGTGGCTAATAGAAACCCTGTACACATGGACTCAAACAACGATATATGCACACAATTTTTTAAGCATAGGCTGGTAAAATCAAGTTGCACGGGTGCTCGAAAAGGTCACTTAGGCGCACTAGCCCCGACACGAGTACCCACAAAAAAAAATGCAAAGAGACCCATGAAAAAAATCGACAAAAATCTTCTGAAAAAATCAATTGCAATTCCACAAAAAAACCTGCAATCGGGAGAATTGATTTTGATGAAAAAATGATGGTGTGATTTTTTGCAGCAAAAGACCCTTGAAAATTTCCAGAAAAACCACAAAATTTTGCTGTAAAAAACTCCACAATTTTAAACAGGTAAAAAACCACAGTTAAAAAAAAAATCAATCAATAAATCTTCCAAATTTTTTGTTGGACTAATTGCCAATGTCCCCCTTTGGATTTGGGAGATGGACTAACCGCCTCTCGTGGGTTCGTTTATCTTCGGCATTTGTATCAGGTGTTAGCAGGCCGATCTTTTAGCGCAATGAAAAACATTTTTCAACAATTGGTATTAAAAGCCCTGCCATGTGTTTGAATCCCCTCAAGTAACACTACGGGGGGATTCATGCTCTAATCACCAACGACCCCCTTTGGATTTGGGTCATGGACTAACTGCCTCCCGTGGATCCGTTTACCTTTGGTGTTTGTATTAGGCATTAACAGGTTGATCTTTTGGCACAACGGTAAACGTGTACGAACAATTTTCTCATGCAATGTTTAGGAAAAAACTACAAATTTTATTATAAGAAAATCCACCAAAAATGGAAATCCTTTGGATTTGGGTCATGGACTAACCGCCTCCTGTGGATCCGTTTACCTTTGGCATTTGCATAGGGCATTAACAGGTTGATCCTTCGGCATTTGCATAGGGCATTAACAGGTTGATCTTTTGGCGCAACGACAAACGTGTTCCAACAATTTTCCCATGAAATGTTTAGGAAAAAACTACAAATTTTATTATAAAAAATTCCACCAAAAATGGAAATTCTTTCGATTTGGGTCATGGACTAACCGTTTCCCGTGGATCCGTTTACCTTTGGCATTTGCATAGGGCATTAATAGGTTGATCTTTTGGCGCAGCGACAAATGTGTTCCAACAATTTTCTCATGAAATGTTTAGGAAAAAACTACAAATTTTATTATAAAAAAATCCACCAAAAGTGGAAACCCTTGATTTTACTTGAAAACACTACTGTCAATCAAAACCCTCAATTCTATAGACAAAAACCACAATTTTGTTTTTTTAAAAATCGGCCAAAAAACTCCTCAAAATTTCCTCAAAATTTCTAGCAAAAGACCACAAATTTTCTATTTAAAAAATTCACCTAAAAAAACCTATTCTCTAATACCATGAAATGATTGAGATAATCGATTATGATATCCAATAATATACAAAGGAGAGGAGTACTCCTCATATAAGCAATTTTAGAAGATCTTTCCACAATGGAAATGATAGAGAACTAAAGATAGAATAAAAAGATACTAAAAACTTAACTAAATGACTTAAATGATTATTATAAGCTAAATATTACAATATTACTTTGATATTTTTGTTGTGTTTTACTCAAACTTACATTACTTAACCTTTATTTTCAAAACTGAAAATTTATGCTTGCAAGATGTCAAATGCTGGGGCCAAGATAATTTTCTCATAACTGTTGTTTCGGCTGTATATCAAATTCTGTGATGATTTATTGGGATTGAATTGTGTAGTTTCAAGGCAATCTTCATTGACCCATATTTCATTAGCAGTGGCTTACAATGATCCATTTCTCATAACTGTGAATGCTCCGCTTAGTATGCATTGCTTGAAACTACATAGTTATATCCCAATAAATAATCACATGTTTGCTACATGATAGACAAAATAAAAGGAAGCAAGGTACACAAAAATGTTTCCTAGTAATATTTTGAGGAGTCTTATGTTAATTATAATCTTTCAATAATTACCAAAGATATAAACACATTTAAACTTAAAAATCAATGATATCATAACACAAGTGTTCATAAAATAAACCTCACACTTCAAAGCAGCTCAATATATTATTTAGTTTAAACACAGTTACAATACAACTGCAGAGCAAGCTTTCACATGAATATCACCAAGCAGAGATATGGAGGAATTGTTGACAATTTAATAGTAGTTTTAGAACTCTACACACAACCTCTATCTCAAGCACATAATATTTAGGAGATACAAAATTGAAAACCATCAAATGGTAATTAAAAATCTATGAGCTAGAATCACCCAAAAGTGATGCCTAAATTATCTCCCAAATCAAGTCAATACTCATTGACCCATATTTCACGAGTATTGGCTTACACTGACCCATTTCTTATGACTATGAATGCTTTGCTTGAAATTACATATGTATTTCCCATTAAAAAATCACATAAATTAAAATCATATGTTTGGTACAGAATAGTCAAAAATACATATTTTTAATTTCACTTGGCATACACTTTTGAGTAACTAGTATTAGAATAATATTGTATTACTTATCTTATAATGGTCATTTAAGCCAATGTATCTAGTTAGTTAGTTTAGTATATTTGTACTTCAATTCTTGGTTAACGAGTATTTCTTTTAGAAATATCACCTTTGTGTTTCCTTATTTAAGGAGCCTTCATCTCCTTTGTAATGATTTCATATTCAATCAATCAATTATATTTTGATGGTATTAGAGTGGGTCAATTTTTTTGATGAATTTTCTTTAAAAAATTATATATTAAATAACCTGGAATTTTTTTCCAGATTTTTTTTTTCGTTTTTTATGAAAAATGTGGTTTGTTGTTGGAAATCGTGGAAAGATTTGTTCGCACAAGGGTTTTTAACAAGGAAAATTGCAAAAAGTTTTTTTCAAAGGTGTTTTTGGCAAAGTTCTTTGTAGACAATGTCGAGGGTTTTTGTTTGTACAACATTTGAAGTATTTCGTGGAGGGTTTTCTAATTATTTTCCAAAAAAAACATGATGGGTTTTTTGTTTTTTTGGACAAAAAAATCATGATGGGTTTTTTTTCCAAAAAAACTCATAATGTGTTTTCTATTTTTTTTCCACAATAAATCATGATGGGTTCTCTAATTTTTTCCCACAAAAAATCACCATGGGTTTTTTGATTTTTTTCCCAAAAAAACATGTAGACTTTCTATTTCTTTTCTAGGTAATTATATTAGTTTCCAAAAAAAATCATGATGGTTTTTTTTATTTTTTTCACAAAAAATTATGATGAGTTATTTTCAAATTTTTCCCCAAAAATATCATGTAGACTTTCTATTTCTTTTTTGACTTTTTTCCAAATATTTTTTCTGATTTTTTCCAAAAAAACATGTAGACTTTCTATTTCTTTTATTGGTTTTGCTCAAATTTTTCCACAAAAATCATGGTGTTTTTGTAAAAGGGTTTTTGCTTGATTTTTCCAAAAAATTGTGGTTTTCTTTGTCATAGGGTTGCTGGTTCTTTTACAAATTTTTTTAAAAAGTGGAGGTTTTTACTCAAAATGAAGGTTTTTAAAGATTCTTTCACAAAATCGTGGCTTTCCATGTTAGACAATGTTTTGACGATTTTTTTTTAAATCGTGGTTTCTTGCAGAGTGTTTTGGGTCGTACCTCGGGTTTCAAGGGCGAATGTTGTTCTTGTAAATATACTAGAGTTTACTAGTGTCCGTGGGTGTTGTTGCTTTTGATTATTTTTGGCAAAATTGTTGTTTTTTAGAGTTATGAAGTTTTTTGAAGCTGATCTCAATATCTTTGGAGAAAGGGAGGGATAGCTTTGTTATGTGACTTCATGTTGGAGGGATTATGGTAAACTTGGTCATATCTTGAAGTTCTATAGCACTAGGGAGTTTCTCAGTAGCAGGCTCATGTTGTAGAGTGTTCTGATGAAAAGAGGCAGCCTTCCATGCATTCATGGCCAAATGACCTGCAAATTTAGTCTTTTGTAGGGTAGTTAGTCAATAAATTGCCCATTGAGGGAGGGTATTAGAATAATATTGTATTATTTACCTCATAATGGTCATCTAAGTCACTTAATGTTTTTGGTCACTTTATGTATCTTCAGATGTATTTGGTCACTTAATGTATCTACTATCTAGTAAGCTAGATAGTTTAGTGTATTTCTATTTCCGTTCTCAGTTAACGATTGTTTTAGAAACATCGTCTTTGTATTTCCTTATCCTTTGTAATGACTTCATATTCAATCAATCAGTTATTTTTTCAGCTAGCAATTTCTATTTGAGAAAACTTTACTTTTTCCCCTTTTAACATACATGTTTGTGTTCTGTCCTTTAAAATCATAAATATCTTAGTTTGCATTTTGATTTACTCAATAATATAAAGGATATTGTTTAGATCCGGCTATTAGAAGCTTCTTGTATTGTCAGTTAGTTGTGCTTCATTTCAGGATCGTAGCTATTTAGATCTGAATGCTTGGATGGCAACTCCAACCCATGTTCTGAATTTATGAAGACTTGCATTCCTTCATAGCTATTTAGATTTGAATGCTTGGATGGAAACTCTAACCGATGTTTCTGAATTTATGAATACTTGCATTCCTTCATGGATGATGTTTTCTGTTAAACTTTTAGGGATTTAGGGAGTCAATTATCCCACTTGCCTCTTCATCCTCTTTTGTTTGTTAGAAGGGAAAAAAGGCATCGCATTTTAAATATTAAGACATACAAAGTGATCATCTAGAGAGCTTGTTGGAAACCAGATTGCTGAACCCATCGAGTCCCATTTTGACTTAGGTTTCAGAACCAACCAAATTGTACCCACTAATCCTATACAAAAATAATCACCTACTATGTACACGATTTGATGGGAAGCAAGGTACACGAAAATGTTTCCTAGTATTACCAAAGATATAAACACATTTAAACATGAAATCAATGATATATATCATAACACAAGTGTAAATAAAATAAATTCCACTCCAAAGCAGCTCAATATATTATCTAGTAAAACACAGTTATAATACAATTGCAGATAAAACTTTTACATGAATATCACCAACTAGAGATATAGAGGATTTTTCGCAATTTAATATTAGTTTCAAAACTCTACACACAACCTCTATCTCAAGCACATAATATATAGGAGATACAAAATCGGAAACCATCAAATGGTAATTAAAAAACCATGAGCTTAAACCACCCAAAAAATGGTGCCTAAATTATCCCGTAAATCAAAGATGTTTTATGATGTGTCATGGCATGCATAATAAGTTGGTCAATAGTTGTAACTCCCCTTTACAACAATTTAATGTGTCTAACAACATTTTACATTTCCCATGCAAACTTGTGATCCGATGGGCAAATTGGACCGCACCCCACTCCTTTTTTTAAGAAATTGAAGCACTCAAGGAGATGCATGCAATGGGTACCTTTGTAAGTGATGCTGAATAATTAAAAATATTTATTTTGGCCAAAAACAACTATGTAGCCCAAAAGTTGAGTTACACGGTATACCCCCCTTTATTTAAATTGAGGCACTCAAAGAGATGTATAGGCGCCTTTGTAGGTGATGCTGGGCAATTAGAAATATTTATTTTGGCCAAAGACCACTGTGTAGCCCCAAAATTGAGTTTTTCTATGTTATATCTGAAAATCACACTTTTTGTGATCTTTACATTAGGAGCAAGGTTGAAACACATTTCCCAACATTCTACCACTTGTCAAAAACCTTGCAAGAGAAAAGGGAGTATCAATGCCAATATCTATTTGCTAGAGATCAAGAGGCCCATGGACTCATAGCACCACCTGATTTTTTTGTGTTCCATGGTTCATCAGTGCATATGCAACAATCTTCAAAGTGTCAACTTTTTTCAGCATCACTCTCCTGTACGAACAAAATGGTATTAGATGTGAATATATGCTTCATCCTTGAATGAAAGGTTGGGTTCTTTTCCAAACATATGGCACTTTGACTATTGCAATGAACTGCAATGGCTCTTACCTCTAGCCTGAAAATTCTGGTTTTATATTGAACAAAGTGACCATAACCTATCATTTATCCAACTAATTGCACCACTAGACATAGTGAAAATGTGCTCGTTGGTGGATTTTCTACTGTTGATATCTCTAGCCCAATCTAAATCCACAAATCCATGAATACGAACAGAATGTATGTCCCTACTAGGATAACCACAATAGGATAAAGAACACTTAGAGGCACCCCACAAATACTTGGATACCCTCTTCATTGCATTCCAATGTACGCGTTTCAAATTAGCCATAAATTTGCTACGGATTCCCACTACTTGGTCAATTGCCTGGTCTTATACAAACCATAACATACATCAAGCTTCCGACTACACTAGCGTAAGGTACTCATATCCTCCATCCCACTAGGGGAAGTAGGATGCTAATCAAAAAATAACTTTGTCCCTATTGTAACAAGAACACACAATGGCCAACAATTTGTTATGTGAAAAGTTTTCGACATTGAGTTCACATATTTACTTTTCCATAACTATTGTGTTTTGCTCACTCTATTTCTTTTGATCTCTATCTACAAATGTACCTTGTTGCCCCCAACTCCATCTCAAATTGTTCTAAAAGCTGAGACCTCAAATCACAAATTAATCCTTTCTCATTAATGAAAAAACAACATATCATTAACATTAATATCCAATAATGAGAATATGCTTACCTTCCATCTTATAGTTGATGTAGTGATCTGATTTGAATCTTAGACATCCCAAGCTTAACACAAAAGAATCAAACTTTTGGTACCACATTCTAGGAGATTGCTTAAGATAATTATAAAGATTTCTTCAACTTACAAACTAAATGATCTTATACCTTTCTCAACTAGTGTTTCATTTGTGTCGTATAATCTTCCTATGAATCACTTTAAGGAATGTTGTCTTCACATCCATCTGTTCAACCTCAAGATCATATACTATAACAAAAGACGATAGAAATTGAGTTGATGTCAACATTGTTACTAGTGAGAAAATTTTACTATAATCTATTCCCTCAACTTGGAAATAACTCTTTGCACTCAATCTTGCCTTGTACTTCTCAATACTGTGACAAGCTTTATTTTCCTTTTGAACACCCATTTGCATTCAACATGCTTTTCTCCATCACGAATAGGTATTAGGTCTGATGTGTTATTTTTCTTAATAGTAGCCATCTCCTCATCCATGGCCACTTTCTAGGACTTAACATCATTCTTACCAATTGCCTCCTTTACAATTCTAGGATCAACAAGGTTAGTAATCAAAGAAAAAATACATCTTCAATTAGAGGTGGTATACCTTTCTAGTTTCTATGTTTGTCGAGTGGACCTTCTCAATGGCTAAGGTGGAGATTCTATCTCTTCTTCAGAACTCTATGAATCATCTTAGTTCTCTTCTTCTTTAGGTCCTTTGTGCACTTTTGATTGAACTTTCTTTGTCTTTGGGGTTAGTTGAACCACATCTTTCTTTCCATCCTTCTTTGGTTGCAATATTGTGGAAGAAGAGTTAACTTCTATAAAGATAACACTTATGCTATACAAAATTCTTTTAGCTATAGAGTTCCAAAGCTTGTATACTTTTATAGCAACACCGCAACCAATGGAGATACATTTTACAGCTTTGCTCTCCGAATTTGATTGTTTCTCCCAAGGTACATGTGCATATGTCTCATAACCAAATACTCGAAGATGTCTCAATGAGGAATTTTTCTTCGACCACACCTCCATAGGTGTCTTATTGTCAAGAGTTGATGTAGAAGACATGTTTACTAGGTAACAAGTTGTGGCAACCACTTCTGCCTGAAACTTTTGTTTTAGACTGGCCCCACTAAGCGTGCTCCTCGCTTTGTCTATCAATGTTCTATTCATTCTTTCTACAACTGAGAAATTAGTTGAGATCAAATCTTTGTGGAAGACAATAAGTTGCACTATATTGAGTATTGAATGGTCAAATATATGTTAGAGGCCATTTATGAATGTTTTGGCAGCTTTTCATCAAGGAGTTGACACCATGAACTAGAAGAAAATATTGGAGTATATTGTTCAAATGTTAGAGGAAGTCATTCTTGAAAAAGGGTTGGAAAATGTGGTTCATGCGTTGTTTGATAGCACAACAAATTGTGTAGGAGTTGGGGAGTTGATTGTAGAGAAGTTCTCACAAATATATTGGAGATCATGTGCATCGCATTGTTTGGATTTGTTGCTTTATAACTTGGCTAAGGTCCCATAGATACATGAAGCGGTTCATACAGGGAGAGCAAATGCAAATCTCATTAGAAATCGTCTCACATTGAACCTTTAGAGGCTACATACATCTACAAAGTTGTTGAGGCCTTGTGATGCAAGGTTCACCTCATTTTAAAAACTTTGAAATGAGTGGTTGAAGAGAAAGTCGCTTTGAGGTCTGTTATTTGTTCCGATGAGCGAGGAAATTCAGCGCTTTCTATGCTTTCTAGAGGTCTGCTATTTGTTCCAATGAGTGGGGAAATTCAGTGCTTTCTAAAGGTTCTAAGGGGAAGAACATAGAGAAAATCATTTTTAATAGCAATTTTTTGGAAAGTGGAGCAAAGGTTTTCAATATATGTGGACCAATCGCTGATGTGCTTTGTATGGTTGATGGTGACATGCCTTCTCTTGGCGCGTTTTATTAAAGCAGGGACGGTTGCAAGGAAGCTATTTTTGAAGCACTAAATAAAACAGAAGTAGAGTACATGGAGGTACAAGAGAAAATTGATTTCAGATGGAAAATGATGCATTCACCTTTTTATGTAGAAGCCTATTATTTGGAGCTTAAGCTATTTCATATTGATAGACAAGGTGTTGTGAAATTATGGCAAGGCTTTTAGAAGCCATTATTAGTTTTGAACTAGACCTATCAATTGTAGCTAATTAGAAACCAATGTTGGATATACGAGGGAGCAGAAGGAACGTCAGCAGCCAAATATAATGTGGCACAAGCTGATGTATATATAGATGGTGGATGACCAATGAAGCACAGACTCCAAAAAGAGGAACAAATTGTTGTCCAAAAAATTGAGAGATCTTGTCTACATTTGCAGCGATTTAAAATTCTTCATGAACAAATCAGCAAATGACTCCAGATTTTTTTCACAACAAACAAATTGCAAAAGACAGTAGTGCCAGTTGTAGATGAGCTTGACTTTTTGGATGATGATCTGAGTGGCAATGATGATGCTGCATCATCTCAGCCAAGTACTCTTGATGACTTGGAGCTTTTCTAAAGTTCTAGAATTAAAGTCTTGGCTGTTGATTATACTTTTTTGACAAAAAACATCTTTGCCATGGTGATTTAACGTTTCTTAAGTTTAACTTTGATAACTTTATCATGGTTGATAAATGTCATCTTTTTATAATGATTTCAAATCTTTTTAGCAATATTAACTAATTTGATAATTTTGTGGATATATTATTTATATTTAAAGAAAAATGTATAAGGCAAATCTAATGCCAATTTTTTTTTCAAATTTATTCCTCTTGCCCAACTTCATCTTATTTTTATTGTAGGTAAACATGAACTTGAATTTGAACCTTGTGACTTAGCCAACAATTCAAGATTAATTTTTTCAATTTGAAGCAAATGTAGTGTAATCACTACCACACACTTCTCTATCTACAGTCATCTTTATCTTCCTCATATTAAAGCTATAGTTACAATACAACTTATAAATAATCTATAAATTTAAGTTTGGGGCCAAGTCAACTGACACCTTGAAAAGATAATCTGCTTTTCTTTTAGCTTGATGCCTCACATGTAAGAATTTTTATAAATTAAAACTTATAATTAAAATTTTCTGATGTTTATCGCTAGTCATTTAGTACCCTCTCCTTTTACAACTCCATGAGATTGAATGCCAAGGATGAAGGAAATGCAAGATTTAATCTCCTTGTTATTCACTCAACATACAGCCAATCATAGATTGCCTTTTACGCACCATCAGAGGCAATTTTAACCCAACTGGTTTCTTTTTGTATTGACGTTAGTCCTATTATTGAGGACATGTTTCTTTATCCTCCAATTTTCATCTCAGTTTTTGTTTCCTCATTCTGGTTTAGGTCCTAATTTGAAACCGAATGTCTGAACACCACAATTTTAATAAACATGATTTGTGGCACAGAAGAAATATATTTTTGAACCACTATTAGACCATGAGTTCCATGACATGAAAAAACAGATTATTGAGAAGGTCCAGGGAATAAAATGGAGACAATTAAAATCATGCATGGACTAGACAGTTCCTTAGTTATGTGTATGATTTTAATCATGCTTTTTTGATCTTTTAATCAGTAGCCGACCTGGTAAAAGTTTAGTTCAATTGAGAGCATGGAGTGCAATTTTTCTTTACTTGATGAAGTACGATTTGCATAATGCCATAAGCTAAGTCCTTTTACTGTACTGTAGTGAGCGACCTTCTGGTTTTAGTATTAATCTGCTATTAATAGTATGAATTATCTTGATTTATGTTGTTGATTGCTTTCCTTGCATGTTTTATGAATCTCTAATATCTGTTGACTTTACTTATGCTATTTATTCTGAATTGTATTTAATATTACATGAATGCTAGATGGAAAAACATTAATTTTAGCTTCTTACTCTGCTATGTGACATCTATAGGATTCCCCAACAGTTCCAATTGGGAGCAGTCCTCGCACAGATGTTCTTTTGAAAGCAGAGGATGAAGTGCTGAAAGTTGGTGGCAGTGTTGTACGACTGGCAGGGCTTTACATATCCTTATATAGCAGCATAACACTCATTGCCATTTTGAAGTGTGAACATAATTTGTCAGTTATTTTTTTTTGATTTCTTTGACAGTGCTGCACACATTTGACAGAGGTGCTCATCTGTATTGCCTGGAGAAGGGAACTATCGAAACACGCCCGGACCATATTCTTAATCTTATTCACTATGAGGTTTTGTTTTACCTTTCCAGGAAATTTCTTCACTTAGTTGGATTTTTTTTTTTTTTGATCGGTAAAAGGCCGAAGCCCTATATTTTATTTATATTTAAATTAAAAGTTTTTACATAAAAAACCCCGCTCAGTGCAGGTGCTGGTAGGAAAGAGCGGGGTTAAGAAAACCTCCAGCCATGCCCGGGACATAAGTCCTGATACTAATACATAAATTACGTGGGCATTCCCACGACTCGATGTCTATCGAGATTTTTTCAAAAATACATACTTTCAGTGGGCATACCCACTGCTCGATCCTTATCGAGGATTTTATAGTTACATTGATTACATTGTAGATTTATGTTTGCATTTCTTTGTTACATACATTTATATAACTAATCCCGCAGATAGCCGATCCTAGTCCTTCGAGAGGAGATTAGATTTGGGGCCAAATTGTGAATATCCTCCTGAAAAGAGAAACAAAAATCTTCCAACCCGTATAATTAATGATCTAAAGAAGATTTAAGAAAGAAAACCAAACATTGAACAAAAGGCATTATTACCTTCCTCCAAGGGAGTAGCTTGAATACCTATCTCACTGTTTAAGACAACGTACTTAACCAACCCATATTCTTGTTAAGAGATTCTAATTAGGGAGTTTAAAGTCTAGAAAAAACATGTATTTCCTGATAGAAGATTTTATGGAAGAGATTGAAAGAAACATTATATAAAATCCAAAGAGTCAGATTTTAAACCAAAATACTAACTCCCAAGTATATGTTAGAAAATTCTACTATAAGAGGTAATTTCATAGCTTAAGCCAAAGAATATAGCATCCTAAAACATAAAAATCGAGCACCAAAATTATTTAAAGGAATATACATCTAATCTAATAAACCATAAACAAATTTTAAGGGCTAAACATATGAGATTAGTATCCTTTTATGCTAAGAGCTCGTGTTCCTTGCCTTAAACAAATTAAACGCCTAAACATATGTGAATAGTGTCCTTTTATGCTAGGAGCTCGTGGTCCTTTTACATCACCAAAAGGGTTAAAAAAACAAATATGCTTTATGTGTCCTCAAAAGCATTATCTATAATAGCTTCCATATATGTTAAGAACTAAATTCTCAGTGAGACCAAGATGAACAGGACTAAAGGGAGCATGATCTTTGATTATAAAACATATGAAAATCAGAGAAGTAGAAGCTATCCGAGGATTGTTGAAGAATACATATATGAGAATACATATAAATCTACCCGTATATATATTTTTTATGCTCATATATACATGAGTATATCCATATATATGTTATATATATATATAAATCTAAGAGAGACTACACTGCCACTACTATGGACTCCGAGTTGCCCAGAGACATTACTGATTGCTCAGTGGAAAACTTTAGTATTCTTCACTGAGCTAAGTTGGCTCCCTGAATGGGACTGTATTGTCCTAAGTATGATTCCATAGTAGCGGCAGGTAGAACCCAAATGAAATTTTAAGCATACCTGTATTCACTGATGTTTCTGCAAAGTAATGATCTGTAAGAGATGCTACTGTATAATACACGGAGATGGGAGACACCCTGTAGGTGGTGTCAATAAAAAACCAGCATATATAACCTGTAGGAGACACCAGTATACCTTCTCATAGAGGTTCCAGTACTGTTCTATTTTTAATGTTGCTGCAAGAAACTACAATCTGATACATGTACTCCATGATATCAGAAAGATAGGCCTTGTAGAAGTTTGCCTGAATGGGATATTCTCAACCATTATTCAGCATAAGGACATTATAATATGCTGAATAAAGGTTGAGAGTATCTTAAAGTATATATATATAGGAATGTATATATATATATATAAGTAACCTTCTACTTATATATACAGACAATCACATCACAACTCTGGAGGAAAAAACTTTTGAAGAGGGTCTGTTTTACAGATGTTTCCAGAGGCTTAAATGTGTAGCTGTATATATATATATTTATGCCGAGATCTGAATAGCATTTCTTCATATGCATGGATAAAAGGACTGTATTTATTTGTTTGTGGAGATATTTCCTTATCACTTACTTACCATATATAAATGGGCTTGAAGCCTAAAAACCATTGATTGCACATTACTGGTACTGAACTTGCTATTAAAACACCTTTCAAGCTTCTAAAACGAGATGAGACCAGTTTCCTGAACAACAAGTATTATATTATCTACAGAGAAAGACTGTACAATTCTTTATAAAAACCAACTTTAATGATATCAAACGATTCAGCTTAGCCATGACTGCTCATCTTATATAATCAAAGTAGCCTGTACATATAAGCTATCTATATATACAGATACTGAATGTTAAACACTAAGCATAGACTGAATCTACATAAGCCACGTTGTATCTACTGGCTTCTTACTATACTCTGCATAACTATACATCTTTCAAGTCAGAACTATCATATACAAGATAGAACAGAGGTTGATTAAATTGGTGTTAGAGGCTATATTTATAACTGTACAAAGTTATTCATAATCTCTTGAGCAAGTTTCACTGTGTGAATTGATGACCACCTTCGTGCATAGCCATGCGTGATTCTCCTTTGTCATAATCACTATACTCTCCTCTTCATTGCCCATAGATTTGGCATGCCGAGTGCACCTTTTGACTTTAGGAGCAATAACTCGGATCCTTCTTCCTTGAATTCATTTAGGAACAAAGGGATGTCAAATCCTTCATCCCGCCAATAGTTCAGATTGTCTATAGTGTCTTGTTTGATCTGAAGAATCTCATTGTGTAGGTATTCGAGATTCCTTAACATACCCGGCCAGTGGGTATCAAAACCTGCTTCGTCCTTGAAGATAATCAATGGCATCCTCTGCTCTGAAGGAATTTGTGCTAGTTTTGAGAGGGCAGTTTTCATGGTAGTTTCAGGATGGGGAGTGGTGAGGTTCTCATCAATGCAATGAACCATTCTTTCTAGACCTATCAGGTGATTCTTGTTGAAAATAAGCTTAGATACCTGAATAATCTCCTCTTTCTCCCTGCCTGCAAGATAGGAGATGGCAATGAAAAGACCTATAACATTCCCATTTGTTCTGAATGTGTAGTCATAGTCGAAAACCTGCTCCCCCATGGCCTTCTCTAATGCCCTTTGAGAGGAGTTCGACATAGGCACCAGCATTTGATTCCACCTTTCTGGTGTGATTACTCCCCTGAATGCCATAGCTCTGGAGCTTCTCTTGTTAAAGGTGGAGAGTTTGGTTTCCATTGCACAGCCTTAGGATCAGTGGAGAGAGGTTGCTGGTTTAAAGATTGGGTAGCTAGCTTACTAATTTAGGCGGGCCAATCCCTTTATTGGGCTTTCCCAGCTGGGATTAATGATGATATGGGCGAATGCATTGCAGAATGATGGTACAGAGTTTGATTAATCATACGATCTAAATTTCTCATTGTTTTTTGTTAGCCTGACTTTAACTTTACTTTGCAGTAACATATGAATAGGGGTGTCTCTTTACATTGTTTTGGTGATTATCTTTTCGAATTCAGAAGTCACGTTTCGTCTCTTCATTGCTTGCTTAATGATGATTATATTTCATATAGTTCTAATCATATAGAACCCGCTTAGCATTTTCCAGAACCGTCGAGGAGTCTTCCTTCAGAGGACATCCATGGAGAAAGCTTAATTGGAATAATGTGACTGGGGTCATCATTAGATGAGCAGGGCCAAAAACCGATGAGTGGGGGATGCTAAAGATGTTCCTGGATGTGGAGAGATATGATGATGAGGGAACGGAGTACAATGAGTTGCTTGAAGGGGGAGAGGAAATGATTAAGTTATAATTATCTACATTAAGTTATATATCACTTTTCATGCTAAAGGTTCACTCTTATATTTAAACCCGTATCCTCTTAAGGTGACGCCGTTAATCCCTTGTTTGGCTAGCCCATCTGCTTCATGATTGCCTTCCCTATGAATGTGTTTAATTTCGACTTTAGGAAAGGATTCTAAGATGAGATAAAATTCTCTGAAACATGGTGAGTAACAAAGCTTCACTTGATGAAAGACAAGATCTCGAGTACTCATTCAAGCTTATTGGTGTTTAAGAGATACCGAGTTACCCGTATCCAGAGAAGTCCAAAGGTGGGTGTATATATTGGGGAGTAGGTTTCGAGTAACTCACTTTATACTCATAATTCTATGTGATTATATGTTGTTAGTTAGTGAACAAACTCTAAAATTATTTACCTAGTAAGGGCACTCATTGACTTGGGTTGTCCCTGAGGTAAGATGAGTATTTTTACTCAATGTTATCAGTCCATCAGCACCTTGATTTGCTAGCATATCAGCCTCAGTATTACCTTCTTTGTAGATGTGTTTGATTTCATGATTCGGTATACTTTCCAAAATTAAATTTATTTCTTCTATTTTTGCGTTTAGTGTCCAATTCGGTGTCTTCTTAGTTCGAATAGCGTTGATGATAACTTGTGAGTCTCCTTCAATAATTAGTTTGGAGATATTGAGTTCATTACATAGTTTTAGGCCTTCCAATGCCGCTTTGCACTCCGCCATATTATTAGTAGTGGGAGTGATGGGCCGGGAGAAACTAGCTATAACTTCTCCTTTCCAGTTTCTAATGATTCCCCCAATGCCTGCAATTCCTGGGTTTCCCCTTGATGCCCCATCAAAATTTAGTTTGAACCATCCCACATCTGGAGGGGTCCATTTACATTTAGATCGATCAGTTTTAGATTTGCTCCCTCCTTTCCCATAAAGAGGCGGGATCCTGAGATTAGGCCATCTTGACCTGATTTTGTTATCCCAACTTTTAAATGACTCCTCATTGCAAACTTGGTCTCTCAGGGTGCTATTGATGATCTCTGTGACATAGACTTCTATTTTATTGGTGATAGACCTCCATTCTAATTTCTTACTAGTAAAGATCCTTCTGTTACATTCTTTCCAAACTTCCCATGCTAAAATGGAGGGAGCTACAATCCATATATCTCTGTAAAGATTATCTTTGTAGAGCGCTGGCCAGGCTTTAAGTGTACTCAGGAGATCGGCTTGAAAGGCGGATTTCCAGTCAAGACACTGCAGTAACCAATTCTAGCACTTATGTGTGAATGAACAATTAAGAAGAAGGTGATCGACATCCTCTGTATGCTTCTCACAGAGGGGGCACCTGGAAGGCCCCTCAAAACCCAGCTTAGTAATTCTATCAGCAGTTAGGATTTTCCTTTGCATGGCTGCCCAAAGAAACATCCCAGCCTTGGGAAGACATGCTTTGTTCCAACAAAGGTTCAGGGGCATATCTAAATGATCCATATTCTGCTCAGCTAATATAGACTTATAGCCTTCTTTGACTGAATATTCTCCGTTGTTCGACCTTGCCCATATCAGCTTATCAGGTCTGTTCTTGAGAAACGTTTCTCTATCCTTAATAATAATCAAAAGTTTCTGGCCTTCTAGACTCGATAAGGTGACGTTACCTGTGAATTTTGAGGGAAGATCCGCTTCCGGACTTAGATAGTTTAAAAGATATAGACCAATCATATTTTTACATTCTTCTATAAAGTTATGTGAAAAACCTAACGAAATAAGGGGGGGTAGGCCTGCCTAGGATTCATCCCAAAATAACGCTTTATCTCCACTACCTACATCCCATGTGAGAGATTTGCTTATGATCCCTCTAGATTCCTTAATGAAGTTCCACATCCTTGAACCTTTAACATGGGAATGGGCTCTGAATATGTTAATAGGGTCCGCATCTAGAATGTATTTATTCAATAGAATCGAGGAATGTACTTAGTTGGATTTGAACAATATTGTTGTAGTTAAATTTTCTTCAAAACTTTTTTGCAATTGAGCATGTTTAAGCACAATTTTTCTCCTCTTCCAATTGAATCTCTGATAATCCATTTAGGATATCCAATTATTTGGTGCTATTATCCAAAGGATTTTGGGTATTTTGAATCTTTTACCAAATAGAATTTATTGTTAAATAATTCATGACAGCACTTTTCATAGTTTTGTGCAGATAGTAAATGAAGTAGTCCACTGTAGTCCTTTCATTTTTTCCACTTTTATATGATAATATATTTAATTAGTTTGCTCCTAATTCAGATTTGAACCTGAATATCATTCCTTCTCAAAACAAAGTGGCTTATGGCTATGTCACAGGTTTGCCAGTTTTCATCCAAAAAATTCAAAATCCAGCAAGCATAAACAGAAGTATTCCCCCACTCCCAACCCCCAGCCCCTACAATGTTTCTATGCTTTTCAATTTGGAGTTTATCTGAACCTGCAAAACAAACATTGGGTGAGTTGCAACTGTTAGAATATAAGGCTGACCTTTTGTACCAAAGTCATCACAGTGACTTAATACTGGTGTGTAATAATGTTAACTGTTACCTTTATTTAGAATCTTGGACAAGTCTCACATTTATTTAGTGTTGGTTAAGTCTTTCAAACTCTACTAAAGAGATGAACCTCTTTGTGATAGACATCCAATATTTTATAATCTTATAGTGTTATTGTCTATATACATTTGTTTGCGCTTATTGCTCATTTTATAATATGGTGTAGACTCGAGGGTTGTGGGATTACTAGTTTGAATGAGGTTGTGTAGTTAATTGAAGGTGTTGCAGATGAGAATCCAACTTTGAAAAGTTGTGTTGAATTTTGAAGGTTGCAATCATGTTGTAGGCAGGGAACACAGTTAAAGGTGGCAGGACATAGACAAAAACAAATTGTGGGTCGAAGTATAACATCTTTAAAGGTTGCATGACTGCTAGGGCTAAACACGAAAGTTTGCAGAGATTTGTGGATTTGTGTCATGCCCCTGCCTAATTAGTAGTGTTAACTTTGCATCAATTGACATAAACTTGTCTTATTCAGAGGACATCTCAATTTTCTACTCTATAGAAGGCAGTGATTATCCTAAATAAAAGAGCAGAGAACATCGATTGCCTTAAGAGCAGTGAGGTAACAAGAAGCAGTGATTAATAGAAGCAACAATTAGAGAGCAGTTCTATTTTAATAAGGAGCAATGATTAACATAAAGGAAACAACAGTCTTATTATGAACAGAGACTAAGTTATGCTAACAGTGATCAA
The DNA here is from genome assembly GCA_027943335.1 of Chamaecyparis obtusa. Classification (NCBI taxonomy): domain Eukaryota; kingdom Viridiplantae; phylum Streptophyta; class Pinopsida; order Cupressales; family Cupressaceae; genus Chamaecyparis; species Chamaecyparis obtusa. The sequence goes on from BSBK01003874.1 coordinate 874,848, forward strand.
TTGCTAGCAGCGATTAAGACCACTTAAAGCAGCAATTAGTTTGGGTTATGAAGAGGCATTGTTGAGAAAGGTTGTGACCATCCCTTAAGGACAGCAACTCCAAGGGTTGTCTTTCTTCAAGAGATATGGAGATATAAAGGCAAGAAGACCACAATGGATGAAGGGAATCAAGGGATGTAATTCAATTTAGCATCAATGCTCATAAAGAGCAGGGCAGTTCAAAAATATCAACAATCAGGAACATAGATTGATCATATCAGAAATTACTACTTACTGCAGGCAATAGCATTTTTGTTCAACTGTGGTATGCATGAGATATATGCTTGGTGTTTTTGTGATGAAATTACTGCCTAACATATAATTTCTTATGCGTTTGATATAGTTAATAATGTGAAATGCATATCCTAAAACATTAATCTATGTATAACCTGGCAAACAATCATGTCAAGAATAGAAGGAAACACAAAAGGGGAGCAGATACGAGATCACCATCTAAGTAGACCACCCTATGATCGATGTCCAATGTGCCTGCCACTTGGGGCCAAGGGGGGTACGAAATCTGCTCATATTGCAATTTTTGGGCACCCTATTGCAATTTCCTTTCCAACCTCTATGATGGTTGATTGTTGCAGAAATTACGGTCATAAGAGGATTAATAAGGAGACATGAATATGGAGGGCAGAGACGAGCATCCCACCAGGCAGACCACCCTATGATGGATATCCAATGTGCTCGTCACTTGGGGTGAAGGGGGCATAAAATCCGCTCTTGGGCTTAGTGTGAGGGTTGCTTTTGGCCAACTTATCATCCTAGATTCAAAACCTATTGTGATTGAATACTAAAAATTAATATAGATGTGATATGACATGTGTAATGAATTATGATGAATTTACATATTTGTACTCATATGTGTGATTACTAACTCTAACAGAAATAATTGGACACACACAATTTTGTATAATATGATCACAAAACCTAAATCAGGATTTATCTTGTTAAAAGTCATTTTAATTGGTAAAGTTGTATCTCTAGCTATGTTACATTTCATATTTTAATGGAATTTATGAATTTAGGACAAGAATTTGTGCAATCCCAAAAAGGGGACATTAGAATTGGTATTAGAGCGCCATTCCTACCAGCCTGAGGTATGGAAGATAGTTGATGCAACTTAGCCAAAGGGTTGAAAGGGCTTTGGAAATAATAAAGTAATTAATATTATTTTAATGGTCATTTAGGTATTTGGTTTATTATTTAGTCTTTTAAGTAGTTTCTAATTTTTCAGTTAGTTGTTTTAGTTCTTTTCAAAAGTTTCTATTCCGGTCTCAGTTGTTTCTCTTTATAAGGAGACTATGGCTCTATTTTGTAATCACTCTATTATGAATAATGAAATTTTGTAACATGGTATCAGAGCGGGTTTGGGTCTAACTCCCTCATGGGAGGCCCAGTGTCATGTGGGTTGTATGTACTTGCATGTTCTTGCATGTGCTTCTTGTGAGTTGCATGTTGCTTGCATGCGTTGTTTTTCGCGTGAAGTGTGTTCTTGTTTTGTCTCTTGATGAAATTTGGCTATTTTCTGGGGTATTTTACCACATGAAGTCAGGTGTTTTGCCACATGAAGGTTTCTATGATGGGTTGTATTGGCTCCTGATTTGACAAAATTTGAACCACCTTGAATAATGAAGAGATGTACCTAGGGGTTAGCTAAACCATATGATTAATAAACTCTAACAGGAACAAAGACCAACTAACAAAGCTATTGTGCTTTCTACACTTTGAACTTTGCAAAATTCAGGCGGGTAAACCTAGGATTAGACTCATTCACTTCTTAACATCACTTTTCACTAATCCTTAACAAAGCAGAGAAATGCTCGTAATTCTTCTCTTACTTATGAAGTTTATGTAATACTGTGAGAGCTAATCACACTATCAACTCACTTATAAGCTGAGCAGGGGCTTAACAATTCAGATCTATAACTTGAATTTAAAAGATTAAATTGCATTGTGAAGAGAAATGAATATCAGCTTGACTGTATTTTCTTTGATCAGTGCCTTATTCATTGGGCATATTCTCAAACCAATCCACACTATGACTTATGATCTATCCATTCACCTTGCAAATGGGAATCAACGGATGCTTTTAAATCTTATTCTTATCACAAATCCTCTCCAATACCTTATAATTCTGTCAAATTATATTAAGCAATTACTTAATTCCTTGAATCAAAAGCAAAGCATAATATGACATACAACTTTAAACAAATTGCAACTGTGATCTTGAGCTCTTTGTTCACAAGACAGATAAAAGTACAAGATATCACAGAAGGAGACAAGATTTAGAGCAACAAATTTCTGCTGAATCTTTGTATTAAGTTCCTTGAAATCTATACATCACAGTATTTGAATGGGCTCAAAACAACACACAATGACCTGAACACCATATATATTATTAAGCTTTAGTACAAGCTTGATATACAAAATGACTCTTGCACAATACTTGACTGACTACAGAGACTTCTATTCTCAGAAAACAAAAACTAGATGAATATCTTTCGGTTTCTTCTCCCAGTCTTGGAAATCCATTTATAAAGATGGATTGCAACAAGCTTCAGATGCAGGAGAAGTTGGAGTTGTCAACATCGAACAATTTTGACAAACAACTTTGGAAGTAGTTACAAAAAAGACAGCTGGCAGCTTGGATTTTTCCGAATCAGTTTTGGTTTGCACTGAAGGTGTATCCACAACAGGTGAACCACAAAGGTAAGATACCCTTTTGAATTAATTGACCTCCCTCTATTGGCTCTTCAATCTTCTTTACCAGAACTGTCTCAACTTCTTCCATGCAGCAAGGCTTGAATCTCTCCTATGGTCTCCCATACCACAATTTCCCTCTTTGATGGCCAAGTTGCTGCCCTAACTAGATCCAAGTCCTAAAGGTATTTGTTCCACTTGGCATCTGTTATGGCTTGAGACTCAGAAACAAACTTATTTACATCAATTTTGTGCTTATATAATTCATCAACAACTTCATAGAAAGTTGAGATGTCAGCATCACCCACAAAATAAGAAGCTACCTTATTAGCATTCAAAATTTGTTTGAAAGAATCAACCCATTCCTGCCAATCCTTTAAGTGTCCTTTTGCTTCTACAATGGCGGGGATATACCCTTCAGATTCTTCTGCAAAAACCCTTAGCTTTGCATGTATATTCTACAGCTTACTAGTGAAAAATGCATATAATTCCTTTACTAATATCAACATTTCCTTGACTTCAATTATATTATCAGGTAGATCCAACTTCTTTGCCATTAGTAAAATCAGTCTATCAAAGAATTGTAAACATGGGCCCCAAGAATTAAACAATGGAGTTAGTACTAACAAAGCATTAGAACAATTATATTCCGCACCCTGTAAAGAAATGAAAGTACTATGAATAGCCTAAGACTTTCCCTTTAAAATATTTATCCTGTGCAATAGCACTTTCTTCAAAGTCTCCCTCTCAATAATTCTAGTATCTATAGGCTGATTAATGTCCATTATTACTTGCTCAGTTGTACTTCCTGGAGCTATGCCCTCTACTGGCTCAGTTTGGACCCTAACATCAGAGACTTCTTTGATCTCCCTGGACTGATTCCTCAGGGTACCGACTTCATCTTTTAGCCCATTTACAATCTCCTCCAGGACATAGTTCTTCTTCAACTCTTCTTTGTAACTACAACCTAATCCTTGAAAGTCCTGGCTAGCTTGGCTTCCAAATCTTCAACAACTGCCTTATTCATTGAGGACGCATGATGCAAGAGATTGGCTATCTTTGATCCAGTAGTATCTTGCAATCTCCATATCAAGTGGCTGCCCTGTGCTATGTCCTGGATATCCACTAGTCTGGGCTTGCTTGACTGAGGAGCCACACACCATACTGCCAGTGTCTTGGTGTCCATATTAAATCCAGGCCCTCTTTGCAGTCCATCTGGGCCAAATGCCTCATAGGCTACAACTTTGTCATGTCTTTTGATTTGGTCAATCAAGAAAGAGGACTCCAAGTCCCATCCAGGAACCAGTAACATTCCACTTTTTTTAACAAGGTCTCTAGCCTCCTCCACAGCTAATATTTCATTGCTGGGATCATAGGCTTGCAATTTCTCAATTAATTCAACAGTCTTTTCCTGTGACTCCCCTGGTTTTAAAGAAAGTGTCAACTCATTTTGATTCACTCTAAAGAGGAAAGTTTTAAATTCATCAGACTTGATGAATTCATCATCATCTATAAACTCTTTAGTTTGCATGATCCTGTCATCCAATATAGCTACAACCAATTCTAGTTCATTAAGGGCCTTCTCACCCTCATCTGCCTGTGAAATAAGAAATTGTTGCCTTATGCCAGCAAAGTATTGGCTAGTACCTTGCAAGATTTGCAGTGCTTTTTGTCGTGCCTTTTTTGGCACACTCATCAATTTTTGTTTCTTTGCTAGCCCCTGCTCTGATGTGGATGGCTCAACTTGTTCTGTTTCTGCCATAAACACCACATCAGGCTCAACCTCTTCAGGATTTATCCCATTCTCTTCCTTCCGCTTAGGGATATCTGGCAGTTTTGACATGATATCCTCATAATTTTCTAAACATTTAGCAATCCTAGGCATATATAAGAGATCAGGGAAGAAATCTGTGAAAGTAGGGTTTGCCTTTTTCAACTCTTCTTCTACCCTTACAATGTTCCACTACTTTAGGGATCTCTCCTCACATATATCTTCATCAAGCACATTCCTAATGACATCCTCCTCTGCCATGGGCTGATTTGGAGCTAGATTATGGTTTCTTATTTCTCTTAGTGCTCCTCTAATGAAGTCTTCAGGGTCATACATCCTAGCGTTAGCTGATGGCAGTTTGAAATGTCTTAGGAATTCATGGATTTGGTCAACAACATCCTTTCCTATGGAGAAATCTCCTATTTGGAACCTTCTTCGCAAAAAGGTTCCCTTATGCCTTTTAGGGCCTAGATGCTCCCTATCCATCATGATAATTTTCCATAGGAATTCAATTATTCCCAATCTTTTTGGGACAAACTTGGGCAATATGTGGGGAGGTTGTGGTCCTGCATATACTAATTCTTAAACATGAACACGTCACCCCAGTTATGCTAAATCTCATTGTCAAATACATGGGGTCTAAGCAGTTTTCTAACAACTAAGGGAAACCTGTCCCTTTCAATACCTAATAAGTTCATAATTGGAGATACAAAGTCACTATAAAAAGCAATGGAATTAGAGAAATGGTAAGTTTTATCCCATAACCTGGTCCAAAGTTGTAGTGGAACAACCCCTCCATTTTTTGTCTCGTTGATGAATTATGGATTGATATAGCCGATGTTGCAATATAGGAGCAAGTGCATCAACATGGAGTAATGTGTGAACCTGAAATAGCTCAAATCAGTCTTAGCTATCACTAGCTCATTGTGCATTACATTGATTATGTGGCCCACATTATCAAACTCTTTATTTGTGTACAGGTCCTGGACGGTAGTTGCGATGACATATATGTCTAGGGTCACTGTCAATCCCCCATCTAGTCCAATGACCTTATGTGAACCATAAATGGTATGCTAGAAGTAAGGAAAGAAAAGCTCAATATCAATTGTGTCCGTTACCTTCTTTGGCAATGCTCTGGCTTCCTTCTTCTCCCTAGGGATATGTTTCTTCATAACCCTCCCAGTACAGTAGCTCCTCTGTCTTTTAAACAATGCTTCTTCTGCTGCTAGGTCAATGTCGACGCTCATAGGTCCTTGGAGGTCAAATGCTTGAATAAAAGTTGCTCTGTCTAACATGTAGAGTATTGATTTATCTTTTTTATGAAAAGCTTGTGTTATCGGATTATAAGCTTCAATCAAAGCTTTCATTAAGTCCACATCCACAAATACCTCCGGCACTATCAATTTACCCAAATTTCTATCCCAAGGATTTGAAACAAGAGGGCCTCTCAATCTTTTGTTGTAAAAGAACATAAATAGCTCGTAGCCAGTGGTGCCTGGGCAAACAACATCTCTGCAAAATGCATATGGGTCCTTCCACTCATAGGCATTGGCTGATTGTAAATTTGAAGTCCCAGGGAAAAGCTTTATCCACTCCTCGACATATATATTCGGCCTCTTTGTTCTTAATGACAAGATTTTTGCTGGTACTTCGACGACCTTAGGGGACCCTTGTTTTGCCATCTTTTCGTATGCTAGACTTTGAACTTCTTTTTTGCAACTAACGGTTTCAACACTCTCTCTCACGACAACTCTGAAAATTATGGATGCTCTGCGAATGTTAGGATGTTTAACGACTGGAATTGTCTTTAATACGCAATTCACCACGTACTGTATTAAATTTTAATCAAGGGCACACATGAAATTCCCTTTTTTCAGAAAAGTGTCCCTTTCAGCTGCGATCCGAGAGTAAATCATTGACTTGTCACGCCAGCATGTGATTCTTTTATTCATTAAGACCCCACAAGCTGTACTTTTTCCTTGCTGTAATAGGCTCATGCTATTTCAAAATCTTAAGTTAGCTTGGCTCCTAAGGTACGCAAACGGCTAACCTGACCATGTCTCAACTTGGCTACATGCAGATTTGAATTCCTTGAAACCCTTCCGAAGTTACACCGGCAGTTTACTTAACATCTTCGTAAGAGTGGAACCATGTAACAAGCATTTAGATATTACCTTGCAAAGTTGCGCCTAAAGCCTTGCCTTTCACTGTCGTAGCTTTGGAGCCTTTTATCTTAACACTTTTGCTTAACCTTTTATCTTAACATGTTGCAACTTTGTAATTTGCTTTTCTTTCATTACCTCCTGACCTTTTCGAAGTTACGCTTGACTGTCAGATGCTTTATCGTAACCTCAGAACTTTTAATATTAACGGCTTATAAACCTTCGCGACGCTCCACAAACTGCTTGGCTCAATATTGTCGTAACTTCGGGATATCCTTGACAATATTTATTTGACCGTTGATATACTTCACCACTCTTCGACGCTTTCCCCGTGTCATGTTACTTGCTCATACTTTTCAACACCCTCTGAAGTTACACTAAACGTTAGTCGGGACCTTGGAACATGTTGGCGGTCAAATCTTTTACCCCTTGCGATGTTACAACACAGTTTGGCGTGACTTCGAAACACCAAGGATAATGAAGATAAAGCGAAACACGAAGTCACACAAAACATTGATAGTCAAGGCCAAACATATTTTAACACCACGAGATGCATAAAAGTAAAAGACTAGGATAACAACAATGGTCCCGCGACATGACTTAGACATCTTGCTTAAGTGATCAAACAAGGAAATAGACCAAATGTAGGGTTTTTAGATTTTTGGAAAATAATTTTGAAAACCCTACCAACATATAAAATCCTATTTTCTTTTTTGAAGCAGAATTTGACAAAATTTCAAAATTTTGCACTTAACTGGAATTTCGACCAATAGGTTGTTTTGTTTGCCGCAACTGTGACTTGTTTTTTGTAGTGCGAGGGCTTTGCATAATTTTGTTGTAAAAATCATGCTCTCTTGGGTTTTCTAATTTTTGTCCTTCAAAAATTAGTGGGCGGGTTTTAATAATTTTTCCCAATTGAAATTTTTTGTTGGGTTTTAATAATTTTGTTATCAAAAATTATATAATGGGTTTTCATTATATTTTCCTTAAAAAATTCTAGGAGGGTTTTATAATTTTTGTCCATAAAAAGTTATTGTGGATTTTGTACAATTTTTTTGCCTTGAAATTGTTTTGTAAAAGGGTTTTACCATTTTTCCTAAAAAATGAAGTTTTGTATCTTGATCCATGTCTTGGATTTTATGCCAGCTACTTGTTGATGTTTCAGTGTTTGGTTTTGATTGATTTTTCTCCTCAAAAATTGTGTTTGGTTTTATTGATTTTCACCTAAAAAATTGTGATTGGTTTTTTTGATTTTATCCTCAAATATTGTTTCTAAGTTTTTTTTTTCCAAAACAAATCATGACTGGTGTTGCTGGTTTTTGGGTTTTTTGGTTTTTTCCGAAAAAAATCATTGGAAGGTTTTGTCAAAATTTTCCACAAAAATTGTGGTTTCCTTGAAGTTTTGCAGAACCAAGGAGGGTCTCAGTAACAAGCTCATGTCACAGAGTTTTTTGAAGAAGGGGACGGCCTTATATGCTTTATTTGTAGTTAGTATGATGACTATTAGGGGAGGGTTTTAAGATAATAATGTAATGTTTGTAATGGTCATCTTTAGTGAGTTTAGTTTTATTAGTTAGTTTCTATTTTTTGTATCCAGTTAATGATTGTTTCGTTTAGAAACATCATTTTGTACTTTTCCATTTAAGGAGTCTTCGTCTCCATTGTTTAATATCAAACTATCAAGTTTCATAACATATTAAAATAATAATGTAATGTTCTAAATTCTAATGTTCATCTTTAGTGAGTTTAGTTTTATTTGTTTATTTCTATTTTTTGTATTTAGTTAATGATTGTTTCGTTTAGAAACATCATCTTGTATTTTTCTATTTAAAGAGATTTTGTCTCCATTGTTTAATATCAAACTATCAAGCTCTATAACATGGTATCAGAGCTTAGGTCATTTTTGGTTAATTGTTTAAAAAAAATTGTAGCTTCATTATTTGGATTTTTTTTTCAAAAGTTTTTTTGGATCATTTCTAGGGTTTCTGCATGATTCCTTTGAAATCACATTTTTTTGAAGAAAAATCGCATGTCTTTTCCTGTTTTGCTTGGTGTATTTGGCGTTTTTCTCAGATTCGACTACCATTTTCTAGTTTCCCACATTTGCAGCACCATTTTTTAGCGATCACAGTTTTTCAGTGTTTTTCTGCTTGCATCTTGGTGTTTTGCACGATTCTTCTCTACTTGTGTCGGTCTTTCTGTGTGTTTTGTGCCTTATCATGGGCCCGCGCCTAGGGTTTTGACCATCTTTTCATTTGCGGCTTTGGTTTCTAACATGTTTGCGACCTGCATTTTTTGCTCGCATAGAGGAAGATCAAAGCATTATTTTCCAAGTTGAAGGGCCTTGCGTCCACCATTTGTTTGGTCTTGCAACCTATAGATGAATATTTTTTTTGGGAGTTGTTTGTGAGTTTCTAGAAATGTGGGTTTTTGTCAATTTTTAAAAGCATAAAAAAATTGTGGTTTGTGTGGGTGTTTGAAATTTGTGGCTAGGGTTTTTTGGGTTTTACCTGGGTTTTGGGCATCATTCCCCCAAAATGTAATTTTTGTAAAAGGGGTTTGCCATTTTTCCTCAAAAACAAAGTTTTGTACTTGATGCAAATTTGTCTTGGATTTGTGCCCTAGTTTGATTGGTTTTGACTTGAAAATCATATTTTTAAAAGTTTGTGCTTGTTGCTAACGGTTTTTACTGGTTTTTGACAAAAGAAATCAATCTCGTCTGAACCTTGCGTTTGCCTCACCTTTTGTGCATAAGAAAATGGGAGGGATGGCATTGTTGACCAACATCATGTTGGAGGGCAATCAACGGTAGGAACTGCAATACCTAGAAGTAGAGGATGCTCTCGATTTTTGAGTACCAGTGCATGGACCAGCTTGTTTTGGGTAACTCTACTCGCTCTATAGTAGTGGGCAAAGATCAGGACACGTTTGATGAACGTAACCAAGAAGCAGGTATGTTGCTGAAATTATCCTTCACCAATGAGATACTTCCAGAAGTGCCTTTTGGTAAGTATACTGCGGAGATTTGGGCACACTTGAATTGTCTCCATGAAACGTTAGATAAAAGTCGAGCTTTCTTTTTGAAGAATATGTTATTTTCCCTTATGATGGATGAGAAGATGTCTCTGTAGGAGCATCTTATGAAGATTAATGAAATGTGTGATCAACTGGAAGCCATTGGATGCAAGATGGAAGAGGAGGACATGGTTGTTCTTACTTTGAAGAGTCTCCCATGGTCCTACGAACACTTTATTGAGACGCTTAATGTTACCTCAACTAATGTTGACTTGAAATTTGATGAGTTGTGAAACAAGCTAGGTGGAGGCAGCAGTTTGGTAGCACCAATGACATGGTCAATGCGGAATAGGCATTTACTGCCACAAATAAAGGCAAAGTGTGTCCACTCAGCAGAAAGGACAATGCCAATTTGAGGAGGGTTCCAATAAGAGTATCACCTATCACTATTGTGGGAAGCTTGATCATATCCAACGGTTTTGCAAATTTTGGTTGGCTGATCAAAAGTCCAACTAGGGAGAGTCTTAGCAGCAGGCTTATGTAGTAGAGCAGTCTAAGGATGAGTCATCCTTCTATGTGTTTATAGCCAAATGACTTGAAAGTTTTGGTTCGAGTAGTTAGTAAAATGACCATTAAGGGAGGGTATTAAAGTAATTAATATTATTTTAATGGTCATTTAGGTATTTAGTTTATTATTTAGTCTTTTAGATAGTTTCTAATTTCTCAATTAGTTGTTTTTGTTCTTTTAGAAAGTTTCTATTTCAGTCTCAGTTGTTTCTCTTTATAAGGTGACTATGGCTACATTTTGTAATCACTCTATTATGAATAATGAAATTTTGTAACAAGAAAGAGAAAAGAAGAAAGTTGCATTCACCATTAACTCCACTTAAACCAACACAATGAGCGAACACATTGGAAATGAATTGAGGTCTATGGAGCAAACAACTCAATCTCTCATGGAAGAAACTGAGAGAACAACCCAACTACTTCTCCAAGCCATCCAAAATATGAACAACAATAATCCTTGACCCAACCAAACTAATGGGAGGGATGCCAACTTTAACCATTCAGAAAATAACATTCCACTAAGGGTATCAACTCCTAGGCCAATGAGACATTCATATCTAGGGGATAACACACAGTAGAGGAAGAAGCAACTAATCCACCCATTAACAATGTTGATGAAATTGCTGAAATAGGGAAAGAACCCAACAAAGCTTTAAGACAGGGTAAGTAAAATGACCCTTACCAGCTTTGATGGATCTAGAAAGGTCACGACGCATTCATGGATCCAAAAGATGGAAACCTATCTTTCACTTAGTCTCATGCCAGAGGAAGACGCCATAAAATTTGACATGCTCCACTTGGAGGGAACATCCCATGATTGGTGGCATCATGGCCTTATTACCCAAGGCCACCAACACAATACCACTTAAGATGAATTCACTCTAAGGCTTATTACAAGATTTGATCAAAGAAACCTTGAGTGGTACTTGAAAGAACTAACACAACTAAAACAACATTGAATCATAGAAAATTATGCTACCAAATTCCAAAAACTATCAGATATGGCAACAAAGGTTTCTCAAAGTAGACTCACATGCCTATTTGTACAAGGGTTAAAAGAATCAATCAAGGGCATGGTAAGCGCCCTTGATCCTACAACACTTGAATATGCAATCCAAAAGGCAACAAAGTTTGAAACCACATCATCAAAAGATAATTTCTATACTAATAATTTTACATAAAACACATACCAAATACCCCTGTAAGGAAAATTGATACAAAAAGGAATTTCCTCCTAGAAATGGCCTAAAAGAACTTTGAAAAGGAAAACCATGTTTCCATTGTAAAGAAAAATGTGAGCGTGGGCATGTTTGTAATCAAGACCTAAGAAAGAAAGATCTTCATGTGTAAGGAAAAATGGGGGCCAGGACACTTATGTGGAAAAGGAAGGTAATAATGTAATATAGAAGCAATGCCCAATGAAGAAGCAAAAGAAAAGAAAACAAGATATGAAGAAGAAGAGAATGGAACCCTATCTACTGTCTCAAAGGCGTCCAAAGACCACCCTTTTCAAATTAAAAGTGTTCTAAAAGGACAAAAGGTAATAGCCCTTGTGGATGGTGTCGTAAGCCACAACTTAAATAAGAATTTGATTGTAAAAATGAAGTTGGAAACAAAGGATTTCAAAGGCTTTACAACAACCTTAGCTAATGGATCTACTGCTCTGTGTACAAAACAAATTGACAACTAAACATCACCTTGAAAAATCATGTAACCCAAGAAGTTTTCTACGTTTTTAAGTTGAGAAATATTGGTGTAATTTTGGGTACCCCATGGATACACTCTTTGGGATGCTTCATTCTTGACCTCCCAAAATGAAATTTGTTTTAAACATAACGGACAAGAAGTCATTTTATGAGGGCTTTTTGATGGATCCCCAAGAGTAGTCTCATCTAAGAGGATGCAGAGAATTTTTAGGCGTGGACAAGGAGAATGGGCTGCACGGTACATTATTCTTGACAAGTCTTCCTTCCAATGAAAAATTATACATATTGACATCCAACCTATCTTAAAAAGCGCAAAAGGATGTTTAAAGACATTCTGTGAGGACTACCACCAAAAAGAGGCTTTGAGCACAGTATTGAATCAGAGGAAGGATCAAAACCTGTTATTGCCATGCCCTACCGTCATCAACAAGGATATAAAGAAGAAATTGAGAAAGCCATAAAGGAGTTATTGGAAGGGACATATCCAACCTAGCTTTGGTCCCTTTGCCCGCTTGTTGTTCCACTGAAAAAGAAGATGACACTATGAGAATGTGTATTGAGTATAGGGCACTTAATTAAAAAGATCATTGGAAACCGATATCCCATCCCTAGGGTTGATGAGCTAATCGGTGAACTTAATGGAGCAAGATATTTTTCAAACATTGATCTACATGAAAGATACCCATGTTTGATGTGACTTTAATGACCACCTCAACATGCAGAATTTAACACTTAGTATTCCAAATGAAACACCAAATCTCCAACTCTCTTGAACAAGGAAACTCATATACTAAACAATGTATTCGAATTGTGTGATCAAATGAGACAACCTCAAGGTTTCTTCTAGTTGTGGACTTTCACTCAATTTTAATAATGTGATGGGCTGATATCACAAAGGGACTTATGTTGTTCAATCAATGGATATCTACTTTCTCATTCGAATGATTTGGCAATTTGAGTTCATCAACTATCTCTAATCAAACAAAGTGCAAAGGGATAAAGGTTTAGGAATTCTAATCTAATTCTACAATGTAAGAGACTATTGATAATGAAATGAAACCTTAACCAATCCTTTCTATGCCGTGTTGACTATGCATAGGAGAGTGCTTGTTTCTAAGGATGTAGGAATGATTTTCACATTGTCAACACTCATTCAAATACCCAATTATGGTGCAATTCAAATGAATATCTTCAATTGGAGTTAGATGCTTGCAATAAGGCCTAGACTAACCTTGCATTGCCCCACTCGCAATCAACAAGTACCAAGAGGTACGAGCACTAGTTTCACCATAATTCACCATTAAATAATATCTTGCATTCAACTACTTCTACTTTTACTCTACTTGAAATAAAATCCTACTCTAAGTGAGGAAATGTAGAAACAATGTAATACTCCAAATAACACAAGATCCACCATGAAGACCAACAATGAATCTGCAATTATTTTGGTAGCATTATAGCAACAATTTCAACAAGACTCTTTTTAAATGATAAGACCTTGCCTTTTATAATTGTTTAGGTACAATGGATGACCAAGATCGATTTGAGATTGATGACCAATATTATGTCAACAAAGCCCTAATCCAACTAATAGCTACAAGTATTAAATGTTTGACCAATTGCAATTAAGCACCACATTGTGGCTAATGAGAAAATTACGTTGCTTTAATTGACCAATGAGAAAATTGGATAGGTGGAAGCATTATGTGGACTCCACATGTACACTTGGCATGATCTAGTTGGTTGATTTTGGACATGTGCAGTGGGCGTCACCTCAGCATGCTTATCTTATAGACTTGATCGATATCTCTTAATACTTACATTTTCCAGCCTTCGATTGATTGTGATGACTCATATTCCCAAATTGCTTCATCTTCATGAATCTTCATCCTTTGAAGCTGTTCACCTTGAAATCTTATCACTAACATGTCTTAAACTTGCTTGTACTAGTATCTTGCCTTGATCTTGCACTTGTAGAAGTGATGTAAGTGTTTCCTGTAGTTGGATTGATCCAATTGAACTTAAAAATTTTCAAAGGAAATTCAAGTTCACAATGATCTCCTTCATTGGTAGACTTGATCCTGATGTTGCACTTGCTCTTTGAATTCCACTTTGATGTCTTGAACTTGATCATGCATTTGTGGAAATAATGTAGTTGGATTGATCCAATTGAACTTGGATTTCTGAAGGAAATTCAAGTTTGTAATGATTTTCTCCATTTGCTTGTAGGCTTGATCATGATGTTGCACTTGCTATTTAACTTGAAAGCACCTTTCTTGCTTGGTGATCAATTTGTGTTTTGGTGGTGTTTGAGGTCTCCATGTTGTCCTCAATGTTGAAATCACATTCGCACTTGAATCATTCAGCTCCTTGCCACCTCCACTTGAACTTCAACACAAGCCTTGCCTTTCCACCTTCATCGATCCTTTTGTTAGTATATTTCAGATTGTTCCTAGGAATATATCAATCTATAGAGATCTAACAAAACTAAGCACAGGATGTAATAAAATAAACTCAAAGCAAGGAGAGAGTACCCGGATTGCAACTCTGAAATCCGTCCTTGGAGTCTTTTAATTTGATCCTTCAATTTCTTCTAACCATGGTCTGAATTATCCAGCCTAGGGCTTCTCCAAGTTGACACCAATCTGTACTCGAGTGTTCAGATCTGCCCTACTTAGGAAATCACAGCATCTTGAATACAATTTGCAGCTGCTGCGATTTTCGCTTCAGCATATAGACAGATTTTGTTCAGTGCATGAAGGAGGGCCAGCACTTGATAAAGTTCGCCCAATACCTAGCTTGCCTAATTCCACTCTAGGATATTTGATCTAGGCATGCATAGCAGATCTAAATCGCTGCTCCAAATTGTTTCTCCCAAATTGCTGCTCCAAATCGCTTGAGGATGATCGATTCTTGGAAAGGAGGTTATATGTTATGTTTTTGATATGTCTCCTCCAAGAATCGATTTGCTTATATATGCAAATGGTGTTCCACACTAGGGGCCGACTTGCACAAGTTAAATAATAAATATATATATCCAAATTGGGCCCTCTTTGATTTATTATTTAACTTAAACCATTTAAGCATATATAAAATTGATCTCATTAATAAACAATAAATATTAAATATTCCTTAATATTTAATATTATTATTTATGCATATCGAAATCTCAAGTCATTAGATATTTGCTGTAAAGGCCAAAATATCAACACTCCCTCTTGGACTTGACGCAAAGATCAACCCAATGATCTCCCTCTATCACCCTTAATAGAGATGCCAAAAAAAAAACATAACCAACATGGACTCCATATCCAATAATGTCATAGATCTCTCATCTATGATAGGAGATCTCTATCTACAAGATATAATGAGAACACAATTGTTCTTCATCATTCCTCAACCATACATCTCATATTCATGTGAGAAACATCATATCATATGATGCTTACCATCCAAATGTGGATCTCCTAGATCCTTTGGTCTCCATGACCCAAGAATATCAGTCCATGATATTCATGATAACATCAAGTCCATGATGTTTATCAACCATAAGTGATATCAAGTTCATGATATCAAATTTCCAATCAATTTGTGAATTTCCTAAATCCACTAGTCACCTTGACTCTTTTGAATATCAAGTCTATGATATTCAAGGTAGTATCAAGTCCATGATATTTTCCAAACACAAATTATCATCAAATTCATGATGTTTTCTATCCAATTTGTGGATAACTTAGATCCACGAGTCACCTTGACTTAGCCAATAGAATATCAAGTCCATTATATTCATGGTATCATCAAGTCCATGATGTATACCAACCAATCTGTGGATAACTAAATCCATGAGTCACCAAGACTCAAGAAATGTCAAGTCCATGACATCAAAACATCATCAAGTCCATGATGTTAAGAGCATTGGTCTAACGAATATCAAGTCCATGATATTCACCAAGTGCTCGGAGTAATGGCCTATCGACATCAAGTCCATGATGTCCACCAATTACTCAGATGTGGATCCCTGATCCACGAGATATCAAATCCATGATATCCTCGAGCATTGGTCTAACAAATATCAAATTTATGATATTCACCAGGGGCTCGGAGCAATGGCCTCCAGACATCAAATCCATGATGTCCACCATATGCTAAACATGGATCCGTGATCCAAGAGATATCAAATCCATGATATCCTCAAGCATTGGCCTAACGAATATCAAATCCATGATATTCACCAAGTGCTCGGATGTGGATCCCTGATCCACGAGATATCAAATCCATGATATCCTCGAGCATTGGTCTAACGAATAGCAAGTCCATGATATTCACCAAATGCTCGGAGTAATGGTCTCCCCACATCAAGTCCATGATGTCACCATATGATCAACAATGGATCCCTGATCCATGAGAAGAATATCAAGTCCATGATATTCTCTAAGTATCCAATTCATAAGAAACAACTTAGCCATATGCATAGATGTAATCAAATGAATCAGACACAACCAAATGTATCTCATAATCAAAAATCTCATCTCATGAATCCACATAAGTATAAGAATAACCAATATGATCATAAGAGTCAAGTTAAATGTAAAGTTCACACATAGAACCATACGTAATATAGTCTCAGCTATAAAAGAAAGTATGATCCATTCATACACAATAATCCACTAAAGTATGCTTCACAAGCTAAAGCATACAAATGACGTATGCCCCATACAATCATATTAAGTAATCAATATCCAAATGCAGTTCTCTAATAGAACCAGCATAATTTATCCTGCATCTATAGATAAGCATAAGAGTAATCACATAAGTCTTCACCACCTAAAGGTAATCAACATATAACTAGGTGCAATGTGATCACAGCAAGATGCAATAGTTCTCTCTAAAAAGAAGTGTATCCATACATATATATGATCAATAGCAAGACATATATAAAGGATAACATATGTCCACAAAATATTCTCCCGGGCATACAACAACATTATCTCTAAGTTTCATAATGTATGTTCCCAAGAAATGTGCCAATTGTAAAATGTAACATATACAACATATGCCAATTCATTAACCAATAATGTATGCACCCATGCATCAATCAGTTAATCAGTTATACTAACAATCAATTGTGAATGTTCCTAGAACAACGTTAGATATAACATATAACAGAAATATATGTCAATGTAAATGTAAGGTATGCTCCTCATACAAAACAGAAATGTAACACAATGTACACAGCTCAAAATAAAAAGGTCAGTTATGTCAACCAGCTAAACAGATTTATGCTAATTAGACATTCCTAACCAGCTGATCCAATCAGCTATGTATGTTCCACACATACAATCATATAGTTATGATGATCGAGCCAATGAGGTATAATCCTACCCACACATATGATCAACAAGACATAAGGAAGGAGTTCATAACGCAAAATTAAGTGAGCCCATAATTGAACTTCTTCTTAAACCATATGCCCACAATTAAGTTACCCCAGGGTATATATTACTCAAGGAGATCTACTCCCTCTGGATGATCCTATCTTCACCCTCTAACAAGGTTAAACTCTCTCAACCAGTAAAGGAAGGATAATGCCAATAAGATCTTGTGATCCTGAATCCATAAATACATAGCCAATGTATGCTTCCCGTAATGTATGTCAAGTATGTTGCCATTCATACATGAATAGGCCAATAAGGTAGTATGCTGCAGTTCTCTCAAGCATAACTCACACAACAGCTTGTATAATGTATACCAAATAGATAGATAGCTATGCAAGTTGCCACAGATGCATATAGAAAAAAACCTCCCTCTCAATATGCAATAAATACATACCAGATTAAATAAAAAATCCAATGCTGATGTAAAGGTCAACACAACCCAATGCCGTCAATGTACCGAAGTACTTCTTTCACATAAACGGTCAATGATAGTTAATTGATTATGTATGTCTCCATAATGTAAAATATGTTAAGGCAACATAAAGTGTGCTCTCACACATGAATAATACATGAACAATTATCCAGCTATACCAAAAGCAATGTGTCTCAACTATATGTCATATATAGACTCAGCCATAACAGTGAAGAAGGGTATGCTAACATAAGCCAAGTGTTATGCAAAGGAGATGTGACCACACATAGAAGTAAAAGCCAAGTAGTTTCCTACGTGGAAACATATGCCAATACTTATGAACCAACCAAGTGCATGAACTAAATCATGAGCTAGTCAAGTAAATCAATGTAAATATTAATGACCCAGTTGATAATAATATGCCAATGTGGCCTATGTTTATGAACTAGTCAATCATTGTCGCATATGCTAGCGAGTCAATAAACCAGCCCATGATCCAATCAACAATATGCCATATCCTATTAAGCTAAGTCAATCCAATAGGGAATGATCCACACATGTAGTAAGTGAGCCCATGAATAAACTCCCTCTTAAGCTTAGACTCGCTCTTAGAGTAATTTGGACTAACTAGGGCAATCTGCATATTCAACCTTAATGCAAAATTTAGACCTACTTTATGCTCTTCATATATAAAATCAAAATTATGTTTAGGCCAAACCTCCCGTTACTATTCTTCCTTAGTTTTGAAAGAGTTAGACTGAATTCCTAAATCTGAAATGGATCTTTTACTCAACCAATGCTCTGATACCATGTTAGTATATTTCAGATTGTTCCAAGGAATATATCAATTTATAGAGATCTAACAAAACTAAGCACAAGATGTAATAAAATAAACTCAAAGCAAGGAGAGATAGTACCTGGATTGCAACTCTGAAATCCGTCCTTGGAGTCTTTTAATCTGATCCTTCAATTTCTTCTAACCATGGTCTGAATTAGCCAGCCTAGGGCTTCTCCAAGTTGACACCAATCTGTACTTGAGTGTTCAGATCTGCCCTACAAAGGAAATTGCAGCATCTTGAATACAATTCGCAGCTGCTGCAATTTTCGCTTCAGCATATAGACAGATTTTGTTCAGTGCATGAAGGAGGGCCAGCACTTGATAAAGTTCGCCCAATACCTAGCTTGCCTAATTCCACTCTAGGATATTCGATCTAGGCATGCATAGCAGATCTAAATTGCTGCTCCAAATTGCTTAACGATGATCGATTCTTGGAAAGGAGGCTATATGTTATGTTTTTGATATGTCTCCTCCAAGAATCGATTTGCTTATATATGCAAATGGAGTGCCACACTAGGGGCCGACTTGCACAAGTTAAATAATAAATATATATATCCAAATTGGGCCCTCTTTGATTTATTATTTAACTTAAACCATTTAAGCATATATAAAATCGATCTCATTAATAAACAATAAATATTAAATATTCCTTAATATTTAGTATTATTATTTATGCATACTGAAATCTCAAGTCATTAGATGTTTGCTGTAAAGGCCAAAATATCAACACCTTTCTCCTTACAAAACCACATTATCTTGTTAAACATTTGAAATTCACATTTTACTTCAAATTAAAAGAGGTTAGTGCCAAACAATTAAAGTTCATGATAGCAACATTTTCCATTTGATTTCTTGAATACAAAATCTGGTTTATGTCTACTCGCTTTTATACTAATGATAACTTGAATTCAACATAAATCAATTACATCCTAACAAATTCAAGTCCAATCTTTCAAAATGCACCTTCACAATGCCTTTTACCATCTTGATAGCAATGAAAATTCTGATTTTTTCAACCCACATCTGTAACGTTTTTAACCTCCTTAAAGGCTTGATCACTTCCACATTTTGTAACTTTAACACTTACCTGTAACGTGCAGCTCTTAAATCGAAATTCTTTGTACAAAAATCTGGGCTTTCACAATCGAATAGTCTTAGTTTCAATGTTTTCCAGATCTGATCATGAATATTGATCAATGTCTTGCACGGATTTGGCTTGTTCGAATATAGTTTACCTCTGTTTGAAGTCAATTTTCCCTGCTTCTAAATCGATCTGCTTATGACTAGTTGTGGCTGTCGTTTGGAATGAAGTTGCAATTGCCCTTGTATAGGCATTAGACTGAAGGGTCACGTCTATTTGAAGAGGGCCGCCCTGCATTTGGGTTGTTTTAGACCAAATTATATGCCTATGAGCAAGGGTGGAAATTAGGGGCTAATTGGGTGAAATGTACAAGGGGTGGAGCGGAAATCACACAGGGGTTGGGCTAAGTACATTGCATTTTTGGGAAATCAGGTATGAGTTGGGCTAAGTACATTGCACTTTTTTGGAAATCCCACCCTAGTTGGGCTAAATGCCTTGTTATTTGTGGAAATCACCCAAGAATTGGGCGAGATCACTTGTATATTGGTATCTTGGGTCAGAATTTCAAGAATAGTTGGGCGAGATATATTGCACTTTGCCTTGTTGTCTTGTTCAAGTTGAAATTACCCCTTGATTAGGCGTTTTGCCTTGTCTTACTTGATACTTGCCTTATTCATTAAGCTCAAACTTGATCCTTACCACTCGAAATTGGACTTGTTGTTGGGCGAACTTTGATGTTTGGCATGGAGTTCAACTTGGTTTTGGCCCAATGTCTTGATTTAGCTAAATTTGTCTATCCCTTGGGCTTAACTTAAACATTCTCAAAATGGCTAAGTAATGATTCAAATCAAATGCCTGCCCAACTTCATTCCTTCATTGGTTGTTCACACAAGCTTAATCCAAAATATTCAACTTCTTCAAAACTTCCCTAATCAAACATTGGATTTCGAACGACTTGCAAGGCTTCGGAACTTCGAAATACTGCCAATCTAACCTACAACCTACACCTATTAACAGCTAACATGAAAAGAGGGGGTCCCTATTTGCAATGAGGCGTGTGTGTTTTACCACACAATAGTCCCCAACACAACTTTTAGATGCCATTATTGACACTTTGAATTTCTTCTCCTGCCTTTTGGACTAAAAAATGCCCTTGCTACCTTCCAATCATGTAGGAAGCACATCTTCAGGAAACAACTAAGAAGTTTCTCTTGATATTCTTCGATAATATTCTCATCTATGGCAAAATGTGGGAGGAGCACGTAAGAGATGTAGATGAAGTGCTAGAAATATTTGAACAACATTCCTTATTTGCCAAGCTACTGAAGTGTGAATTTGGGATGGAGGAGATTTTATATCTTGGACATAAAATCAGTGCTCAAGGCATTAGTGTTGATGAGGAAAAAATTGAAGCTATAAAGAGTTGGCCAAAATCAAAAGCAACCAAGGGGATTTGTCAGTGGTTTTTCAAATTTAACTGACTTAACCAAGAAGGGTGCTTTTGCATGGAATGAAACAACACAACAAGCTTTTGAAAAACTAAAAGATATTATGAACTCTTGTCCTGTCCTAGCAATCCCAGACTTTTTCTTACCATTTGAGTTAGAATGCGACACTTCTGGGGAAGGCATTGAAGCCACAATAATTCTGAACAAACATCATACAACCTTTGAAAGCTGAAAAATAAAGGAAATCGAAGGAAGCTATTTCATATATGACTAGGAGATGCTAGCAATCATGCATGCCTAGTTTGTGGGAGATTAATTGTAATGACTAATCACAATAATCTAAGAAGTAAAATACAAGCTTATGACTTTGATATTGATTACATGAAGGGGAAAACCAATGATGGAGCAAATGCCCTTTCACGACGACCCCATTGAAGCTCCATGGCAAGCATCTCCTTGGATTGGATTAATGCCATTATTGTTGTATACGCCAAGGATCCACAAGCCAATGGCATCTTAGAAGGAAATATACCCTAATGAAGAATACAAGGTAGTGGAAGAACTTATCCTATACAAGAATAGGGTATTCATTGTCTCAAGCTAAAAAATGAAGGACAAGATCATTAAGGAATACCATAACAATCCTTTAGAAGGTGCACTACAATAAATTTATAAGCAAATAAGAGAAAAATACTTTGGAAGGACCTCAAGAAAGGTGTCCTTAGACATGTTCAAGAATGGATAACTTGCTAAAGGAACAAAGCGGAATAAACCCATCCAAGAAGCCTCCTACAACCTTTATCCATTCCTAATACAAAATGGGAAAGTGTTTCTATGGACTTCATAACTGGGCTACCCAAAGTAAAAGGAAAAGATTGCATATACGTAATAGTAGATCGCCTCACTAAACATGCACATTCCATGGCAACATCTATTGACCATAGAGCTTCCTAAGTTGTCGAGGTCTTTTGATGGACAAACAATGATTGTAAACAAATGGCTGGAAGGATACTTAAGAAACTATGTCATGGGACAACAAAATGCGCGGATCAAGTGGTTACACCTTGGAGAATATTGTTACAACACCACCCATCACATGTCAATAGGGACGAGTCCCTTCAAGGCCTTATATTTATACGAGGCAACCTCATTTGGAAGTTTGATCCTCCAAGAAAGCCGTGTGCTAGGGGCCAAGGTTTTCGTGCAGCAAAACATGGATACGAATACTCTCAAGGATTATCTACATCATGCATAGAAATAACAATAGATATATGCCAATCGGAATAGAACTGAAAGGACATTTGAAATTGGAGACTTGGTTTTCCTATGATTACAACCATACAAGTAGTCTTTATCGACAGTGGAGCCGAAAAACTTAATCCTCAATTTTACAGGCCATAGAAGATTTTGAGAAGGATAGGCAAGGTAGCCTATGAGTTGGAATTACCAGAAAACAGCCGGATCCACAATGTCTTCCATGTATTCCGACCCTAAATGGTGCTAGGACAACATGTTACCCCATGTTTGGAATTACTTTTGCTTGATGATGGCAAGCTAATTTTGGAACTAGAAACCATTCTTCATGCGTGAGAAAAAAGATTGAGGAACAAGTCAATTCCAGAGTACTTGGTTAAATGGAAAGGTCTACCCAATGAAGATACCACTTGGGAGGGACTTGAGATCTTCGACCATCCAAGTCTAAAATTGCTCGAGGACAAGCTATCTCAGGAAGGTAAGACTGTCATGCCCCTGCCTAAGTATTAGTGTTAACTTTGCATCAACCAACAGAAAATTGTCTTATTCATATGACAATCACAATTTTCTAATCTATATAAGGCTGCATTATCCTAAATAAAAGAGCAGAGAACAGCGATTACCTTAAGAACAGCTTGGTAACAAGGAGCAGCGATTATTAGAAGCGACAATTAGATAGTGATTCAATTTAAATAAGGAGTGATGATTAACATTAAGGAAACAACACTCTTATTATGAACAACAATTGAGTTATGCTAACAGCGATCAATTACTAGCAGCGACTAAGACCACTTTAAGCAGTGATTAGTTTGGGTTATGAAGAAGCATTGTTAGGAAAGGTTGTGACCATCCCTTAAGAACAGAAACTCCAAGGGTTGTCTCTCTTCAAGAGACTTGAATATATAAAGGCAAGAAGACCACCATGATGGAGGAAGGCAATCAAGGAAATCAATTCAATTTAGCATTGGTCCTCATAAAGAGCAGAACAGTTCAAAGATATTAAGAATCAGGAACATAGATCAATAACATAAGAAATGTCTACTTATTGCAGGCTTATCTATGTGCACTCAATACTATCTTTCTGATCTCCTTGTCTCTCCAATCTCATGCTTTTGTGTGGCCATTCCATCACTGTGCGTTGGCCTCTGAGTGCGAGTTATGACTGCTGTCAGTTGCATTCCTTTCAGTTTCAGTATCAGGCTTTTCAGCCTTGAGAATAAGGTAGCTAAAAGTTTTTACTAGCTATTTTTCAGAAATCTTGAGCCTCTGAGAGTCATTTGTTGTTGAGTTGATACTTAATATTTTAAAAACAGCTCATCAAAATGATCCTGTTATATTATTATTAGATGTGCTATAAGTTATACATTTTTATGGATTAAGGCTTCAAGTTATATTTAATATTTAACATGTTAAAAGTTAAATTGAATATAGTCTAACTATATGTTAATATGGTGTAGTTTAGATTTTAGTTGTAGCTTAAAGTTTTGAAAAATTCACAAGGTTTTATTTTAAATCTGAACTGAATGTCTATTAAAACTTTTTAAATATAAATATGAATTTATTATTTTTAATAGGTTAGATGAGGGGGTCTATTGGGGCCCTCTCCCATGACAAAATACACTGAACAGAACTGCAAGGAAATAACCTTACACAAGGACACTTCTGCTTGAATAAGCTGGGGGAGAAGTACTCCTAAGAACTGATATTGAGCCACTAAAGCTATTGAAAAACTAAAACTCCAAAACAAAAGGAGAAGAACTACCTGTCCCCAATTCTGCCCCATGAGCTGAAATTGCGGCTTGCTATTAAAACATATCATATCTTCAGTCAAATCCAACTCCCCTTTCTCAACCTCATCTGCAACCAATACCTTAGACCTTTATGAAAAACTCGTGAATAGGGGCTTAGTTTCCAGTAGCAATCTCCTTGATTGCTTTTCCCTAACTCGATTTCCTGGTGCACATTTGCATTTGACTTCAAGACTTGGATTCTTAAATAGTTAAATTTCTTTTGAGGAAAGATCAATTTCTTTGTCCTCCAAAGGAGCAACATCAACATTATTAGGAAGAATAATGATCCACGATTCTTCCCATGTGAGCCAAAAAGTAGCCATGATTTCTCCCCATAAAGTCAGAATCTGGTTAGCTTATCATATGAATGCATTTATACTGCAAAGCTATCTAAGGAGCTTGCACCTTGGGAGCTAGACAATTTAAATTTTAATCCTATTTTTCCCAAGCTTGTTGTACTGAAAACATATGAAAGGCAGTCCCACATAGTTAATGAATTGAATCCTTGAACTGTGATATGGGAATATTTATATAGAATGAAAATGAGGCTTAGAGGTATCTAACTAACATAGATCTTGACAAAACGATTATGAATTCTATCCAAATCCAAGTTTAATATGACAGAATCACCAATTTCTCTAGCTAACTATTTTAGCCATATTCAAACAGGAACCTTGGAGAAAACTTCATTGTCAGGGTTAAAGAACTTAGAACAAGGACTTGAGAAGACAGCCATGCCACCAAAAACCATTGACTGTTGTCCAAAACAAAGTTCAAATCATCTGAATTCTGAAACAAACCTAGGGAAAAGCCCCTGGCAAGCAAAAAACTAAAGGTTTTAAACAGTTTTCCAAGTTTATCCATCTATGAATTTCTGGAAGCCGAGGTTTCCTGCCCATGAAACGAGAGATAATACAATTTTTTCTTGCGATTAAAAAAAAGGCTCAAATAACTAATCTGAAAGAAATAGCTCCGGAGTCGAGTATATGCAACAAAACTAACCGGAATATGTTCCAATAACATTGGGGATTGGAATCTGCAAATTCTCCTCAAAGCTTGACCATGCTGATTAACACTGTGGGAACCCACAAGCAAACTGTTTTTGTTGAAATACGTAAGTTGAGGAGAATGTTCTTCAAAGGCATCTTAGTTAAAACCAGCCAATACGACTAATCCAATATGGAGCTCCAACTATTATTAGAAATCCTGTCATGCTCGGAATAAACCCATTCTCCCTTCAAAATCCTGTTTGACGAATTCAAAAGGCCCCTGCATGTTGCTATCCTTTTCCTTATCATAATTATTGCATCACAGATTTTATTGTTGTCATTTACTTGCCGTCATTTCTACTTATGGACATTGTTGTTGTTACTTCATTTGTAAACATAATTGTGTTACTGAGGTATTTTTTTTGGGGAATCTTCATTGCTACATATCAGTTGTTAGTAATGTTATTTCAGTTGAGATTGTAGTTATCATCATTGTCTTTTGATTTTCATATTACTATCTTTCTGTGTTTAGTAATCTTCATGTGATCACTGATCAGCAGCTTTCTGTCATTATTGTGATCTGTATCATTCTTGATCAGTATCGTGTTCAGTAGCGTTGTTATTGGTACTGTGGTCAATTAATATGGGCATCAATACTGTTGTAAACAGTATAGGAAATTTTGCGGATCAAAATGATTAGTAGTAAATATTGTTAAGATAGGACATGTCCTAAAATGCCAGGCATGATTGTTGCCACCACTGTCAACAGAAGAGGTATTCGAAAATGTTAGGGAGACTGTTGTTGTTAACTGTAGTTACCATTCTGTCTATAGAGTAGCTCTTGGACTTGAAAGTTAAGGAGAATGGTAGGGTTAAAAAATTGTATTTAGTATTTACCTTAGCTGTGTTTTATTGTATGAAAAAATTCATTATCATTCTTGCAGAGTTATTTTTTAATGTTGTTGTGTGTGTGTGTGTTTTACTGTAATATTCCAAGGAATTGCAAATAACTGTATCTTTTAGTATTGGTGAGAAATTCTCAAGAAATATATTTGCTTCTAAGATGTATATTCATTCAGCATATCAATATGTAATAACAGTATCTTATATCCTGCTGAGAGACCATTTTATGGATATGTTATGATTTTGATATTTCATTTTAACCATGTTGAAAGGTAATAATAATGTTTTCTTGAAGAGGACAATATAACTGATATATGATGATAATGTTATTTAAGCATGTTTGCCACATATATGAAGGAAACCTATTATAGCCAAGCTGGTAATTGTTTGCTTTTTATAGAATCTAATTAAAGCACATCAAATCATTAATCATATGCATACTGAGGACAAGATTTCAGGATCCATTTGATTTGATATGACAATTCCATCCTTCTATCATGCAATTTCCGAGCAGGTCATGTTTTTAATAATTTCCATCAAGAGTAGAATGTGTCTTCACTGTCTTTAACACAACCGAAGACAATTTTGTTGCAAATCTTAAAATACTCTAAACAGATGATATTAATTTGAATCTAGAATTTTCCTTCTCAGTTTCATGGTATTAGATAACTTAGGTTGAGCATGCTGTGTCCAAAGTGTTGCACAGTGCACTTGTCAAATTGGGTGATGAAATGTTGCTTATATGACTCCATAAGCTCTTGATGGATTGGCAGAATCCTTTTGTCATATATCTTATCTTTTAGATCAGTCCTGCATGGGTATCTGGTAGCAATGAAGCTGTGAGTTTTTGTGGGCATCAAAGGTTTCAACTGATGGTTCTCTTTAGCTTTTCTTAGTTTTCATACATCTTTAGCCTTTAGAAATTAAGTTGTGAGTCTGGGTGGACATCAAAATTTTCAACTGGTGGTTCCCTTTAGCTTTTTGTATTTGTCCATTTTCTGTGTCACTAATTAGTTATATAGCCTCTGGTCATATATTCCATGTTGTGGTTAGTCATTAAGTTCTTAAAGCTGCATTAACTTCTTGTTATTGTTTGTTACATGAAGTTCATGTAAGCCTATTTCATGATGCTTACACCTGTGCAGAAATCACGTCCAATTTATCTACTTTGACCAGTTTCTAGATTAACATTAAACAATGTATTCATTAATGAAAGCCACACCAAAGAAGATTTTGATTAGCAAATAATTTGTGAAATATACAATTATCCTTATGCTATTACTCATTGAAGGTACTTTCTGAATGGGTGCATTGGTTTGACAGGATGCAGCATCCCTCTGCATATCTATATTGAAAGGAAAGTTTGTAAGGCAAGTCTTTATGGGTTGCGACAATCATCCTCTATCCAGGTATACCAATGAGAACAAATAAAGTTCACATATTTTTTTAAAAAGAGGATGAAAAAAGATATCTTAAAGCAACAAGGAGCTTTCTCTTGACATAATTGAAACCCCGTACTATGTGCTGGTTTACACAATGGTAAATGTGCATCTTTTGACAATTTATTTAGGCATAGTATTATATCTGTCCAATTCTTGTTTTATTTTCATATCCCTTAGCTACTTTATTTGTAGAATACTGTATTGTTTACTTAATGCTCTTTTTTTGGTTCTAGGTTTGTGGTTGAGATAATATTAATGCTATATCATAATATTCATTCATCTTACTGTAGGAAAAAAACTAGTAAATGCCAGGACAGAATATTTAAAAAAATCTCCATGGTAGAATTCATTCGTCATTGGTGTAGGTCATGATTACCAAAATTGTGATAAAAAAGGGCACACTGTGTTCTAGAAATATTATTGGAAAATGATATTGGACAAACTTTGGGAAATTGACAAAATGAATCAAATTACGTAAATGAAAGTTATTTTTATTGACGCATGGATGCTTCTTTCTAGTAATTGTTAGGAAATTAAAGTAAATTCATAATATTCATCAAATGGAACTTAGTTTTATTGATACACTGATGCTTTATAGTGTATTTTTGGGGTTAAATAGTGGTTTGCTTATTGTTAGTTGGCCTGGACATTTCATAGCCCATTATTTATGATTGGGTTATTATGATGATGTCCTTAAGGCATTAAATCAGCTACAATTAATGCTCCATGGGTTACCATCAAATAGCCACAAGGAAGACATTCACAAGTTTGTAATTCAGCATTAAACGTACACATCAGATATTAATTTTTTTGAATTGAAGTAAAGTGAAGACTAAGAATCTTTGTTGCTTGGTATTTGGGTGGTTTTCCCTTATGTAGTGGTGAAGCCAAGAGCCTTCTATCAACATGCTTGTATTTCAACAACTTTCTCATAATTGGGCCCCTTCCCTCATCCTCAAGTGACACTCTCTCAATGCATGTCAAGACTCCCATGACCTCCCTAGCATCATCCTGGAGTCATTTGAGAATAAACAATTGGGGTTGAGGTAGTAGCCTCTCGCATGAATGGATTAGTTGATTTGATTTTTTCATCTCCAATCAACTATATTCCCAATGAGTTCATATTTTTGTTAACATGAAGGAATCAATAGTTGCTAGGACCCCATTTGCAAGGTCCTAAAAACCTGGCCCCTATAACCTCTGGTCACATGAGTTGCCCTTACTCATGCAATGGTTGAAGTTGGGGGTTTGAATCTACAACCACTATCCGTATCTTTCAATGGCTTAACTGTCTAGTCTACATGCTATGGGGAAATGGGTTTATATTTTCTTCTTGGATAGCCTACATCCCTTGTAATAGTTTTGGATGGCCTCCTTGGTTGTGTACATGGTCTCATAAATGTAATCAAGCACAAAAATTTGACTAATGGCTCTAACACCTATAAATAGATTAAACTTTGTTGCATGGAGACATGTCTCCAACCCTTGGGACACGTCTTGGAGGTCGAGATGCGTTTCTAGTACTAGAGACCTTGCCTAACACGTCTCTAATTGTAGGAGACTTTCAACTACGGTCTCCCACGCAAGACCCACCATCTCCCACACAAAGAAAAAAAAAAACCTAAAAATTAAAAATTAAGCATGCACGAAGCTGGAAAATAAACACACTACAGAAGGAAAAACAAGAGCTGATGTAAGGAACAAGCAAGAGCTGATGTAAGGAACAAGCCAACATGAAATCAAAGGACCACAAGTATATGCCATTTGGCTATTTGTAATTTGATGCAGAACTTAAAAGATATTCACTTTTTCTATATTCTTGTTGTTCTTTTAAATCCTATTCATATTCATATTCTTTTACATATAATCTATATTCATATTCGCATGTATATAATCACATAGAACAGAAAAAGAATTTGAATTGCTGAAAGATAAAACTTGTTAGTTTGGGGCGTTGCCTTTAGTTTCCTTATACACTTTGTCAAATGTAATTGATTCCTATGAAGTTTGCTTGTGATGGATGTTTTAATTCTTTTTGACTTCTTTGCTCCTTTTATCCTATAGATCTTGAGTATTTTTGGGTGTTTGATACTTCCTTTTTCTCCTAAATGTTTCTCATTGCCTATTGAGTATTTGGGCATACCCTTGCCAAAGTATTTTCAGTACTAAAAGTTTAATGTCATGATATTTTCTATAAATTATAAAATTATATTAAAAAAATTTGGTCTCCAAGTATCCTCTATCTCCTATTTTCAAAATAGACACACCAGTAGTGGTACTAGTCTCCTGTATTAGTACCAGTACCAGTCTCTTGGCAACCTTAGATTAAAGTTGTAATAAAAGATAAAACTTAAAAAATTTAACAATATTTTGTTATTGGAATTTAGAAAAAGTGAAATTAACATATATAATTTAAAATTTAAATAGAAATTAAAAGTTTTAGCTTGATGGTTTTATTAGTACCTCATGGTAATTACGTCATCAAAAATTGTCTTCGGGACGCTCTCCATCTAATTTTTTTGAATAAAAAGAGTCTCATTTTACTTCAAAGATACTAGCATACTATAAATGCTTTGCAAAGTGAGAAAGTTGCAGACCATGTTGCACTTACTCCACAAACACTTTAACTTGGTGTGATCTCTCATCGTGCTAAAGTACCTGTTGATGGGTTTTTGGTGACTACAACAACACAAAATAAAATGCCAAGGTATCTTATCCTCTCTTGAGAAAAATCTTGTGTATGCTAAGATTGCGAAAGATCATACAATTAATTCCAAGGTTCTTTTCTGTCATGTCTTGATGGGTGGATAAGCTCAATGGTCATCGTGATATGCTGGTAACACAAAGGGACTTACATACTTTGTTCTGAAGATGACTTCAACAATACTAGTTTTGGGAGCTATTCAAATGATATGGCAAATAAACTGCTTCAAGATGTTTCCATGAAATATGCTGAAAATAAAAGGATAAGGGTTGAGAAGTTCTATTCTAATTCTAAGAACTTGAAGGATAGTGATTGCTAAAGTGAAATCTACCACACTTTGCTTCGCCAAATTCAACAACTACACAAAGAGAGTGCAATCTTCAAGATTTGTGCTAAGAATTTTCACATCACAAATGAGCACCATCATATGAACAATGCACATTCATTGATTGAAGTTAAGCATCCACATAAATGGCTTAGACCAACCTTACACTGCACATAGAAATCTTCTAATAGCGAAAGGTACGATTCACCGATTTCACCATAACAATACTATCAATCTCATGATTCATCTAACTACTTGAAAGAAAATCTATTCTAATTGAGGAACTAGAAACCATGCAAACTCCCAAAACACTTAAAAGTAATCACTAAACTTAAATGAAAGCAATACCAGGGCCTGGAATCAGATTTTTGTTCATATCTCCTAATCTACTTGGAGATTAATTCTATGCATTTGAGGGGATCATAATACAGCATTGGTGACTCTGATTATATAATTTTGGGGGCTCAAAACCCTGCACATTATTTTATACCAGTGCCGTACTGTACGGCCTTGGTACGGCAGCAGCAGGAGGACAGTACGACAAGGTTAGGAGAGGCTGTTTGGGGTCGGTTCCAGTCTTCATTGCTTTGGCTATCATCGGCATTCACAATCAGAGACTAAGGGCGATTTCCAGGTTTTTATGTCATGTTTGGATGTCAAGACATTGTATAATTTTGCATGTATTCAGACATTGTCAATACAGTCCAATACTTGGTTAAAACAGTCCCTTTCTTAGCAGTCTAAATCAGTCACTGTTGTCATTTATTGTCATTGAAATATCATAGTATTGATAGTGTATTGAAGGGAGTAAGAAGTGCTTGTTGGTTCATTGTAACGGTCATATATACATTCAGATTAGCAGTCAATTGTAATCAGACATTGCTATATTATAGTTGGACTGAGATTGTGCACTGCAAGGTCATATGTGTGATAGCTCCTACATTCTCTTGTCATAATTCAGTGCTCATGTGCAAGAGTTTGTAGCAGTCATACATTTATAGAAAATCAGACTACTAAACATTGCAATCAGAATTTGGGAAGTTCATGATATAGTGACATTGAAATTTTTGCATGAATATTTGGAGTTTCATTGTTGTTCCTTGTATTACTTTCCAATATTGGTATTGTTATCTCAATTGTACTTCATGCTCAAAATAACTATCACACTGAAACACTCATTACAAAACAAACAATTCAGTGAATGCCAAGTGTTTGATGAATTGTCTCAGTCCAGATTTGGGGGTTTTAGTGATCCTACTAGAAGGGGTCATTACAAAGTATCCACAATCCACATAGAGCATTGTTCTCACTTTTCAATTTCTTGTACTTCTCCATCTTCATTCGATCCTTGAGTTCCTGGGTGGAATTGTCAAATTCCTCCATCACTTGTGCCTTTGTAGCATGCCCTATGTCAATTGTTGTGACATCGTGTTCTTCCAGGGTTATTTTATCTTTCACCTTGTCAACCTTTGACGCTACTACATGTAGAGTTCTTGACCTTGATTCATCTTTTGTGACCTTGGAGAACTTTTTTACCTTGCCCTTCTCCACTGGCTTGTTGATTTTGCTCAAAAATTCCTACAATTCTAGTGTAGGATCAATCTCTTCTTCAAGATCTTTCTGCATCCTCTCCTTCAACCATCTTGGAGTGGTTGAATGCTGCTCATGCACCTGTATGTGCTCTCACTCTGGCATTGTTTCTTTGTGACATCCTTCCTCTGGGATGGGAATCTTTGGCTCCACTATTTCTTCAACTAACATTACCTGGAGAGATTCTTGAAACTGAAGATCAACTTCTACAGGAGGTCTTTGTTCTTCATTCTTGGGTTGGCTTCTTCTTGGAAAGCATTGATACTCTCACTATCATGTACTACTAGAGTGATTTGGTCTTGTGACCATCTCCTTTTATTGGTTCCAATCTTTTCTCTTGTAAGAATATCAAATTCTTGCACATTGGAAGAATTGGCGAGCGATGATGGTGCTATTTCTAGCCGCTGTCTCTTTTGTGGATGCCTTTCACTTGGATCATTTGACCTTTTCTTTGGCCTCTCCTCCCTAAATGATGCTTTTACTTTTCCACACTCTTCCCTCTCTGGTGGAACTTCTCCTTCTTCTATTCCAACTTCTGATGGTTGCCCAACTCTACTATCCTATGGCTCTGGATATCCCATTTGATTGTAAGTCAAGAAAACATTCTCTGCTTGCAATTTTTTGACTTGATGTTCAATCCACCACCTGGTGAAATCTAATGACTAGCCTAGATAGCATGTCAAGATCTCTTTCTTCTAGCCCCTTCCAATTGTCCGGTTGGATGGTCATATTCTTCTCTTTCTCAAAGTCAATCTGAACTATATTTGCATCTTTCTCCACCCGATCTGGCACTGGATGAATCCTACATACCCTGATCATTCAAAGTGGTAACTTGGAAAACATCCTTTTTCTAACTTCATATTCATTCATGGCGTTAGCCCAGTAGTCCTCAAGGTGCATCCTATGTTTGTACTTCCTTCTAGCCACCATTCCTTATTTTTCTATAAGGATCAAAATCTGCCTTTTTCGTATGAATTGCTAAATGAAAGAACTGCAACTCCTCTCTTGACCTTTCAATTGCTAGTAGGCATGGACATATTTCATATGAAGTTCCCATGATTATCCGGAATCCAATGCCACCTTTCCTATTCTTCTTCTAGATTTTGTCATATGATCTCAATTGCCTTGTGGCTTCCAGCAACACCATTTTATCTATCAGATATCTCTGAAGTCTGTAAGGGTGAGAAGAGAATCCCTGAATCCTGATATATGAGGATGTCAAGAGCTAGATAAACTAGGAGCTGTACTTTTCCACTAACTTCATGGCTTCCTATGACAACCTCATGTGAAAGTCTCATTGAAGAGACCTGACTATATGTATGGCGAAGGCATCATTGGCTCTCAAGTAGTCAGGCACATTATACAAGTGCAATTGAGGATAACATTCATGCACCTTCAAGTGATTTTGACCACACCCTATGGGTCCTCTACACCTTAGTCCTTCATATCTGATGATCCTTGCTAGCATGTATACAATGTAGAAACTCATATAGAAAGTTCCGGATTGCTCTAAGTTCATGAATTACTAGTCCAGGTTGTCACTAATGATTCTCGACTAGTCTACAACCTTGACTCCATTTGTCACTTCGATAAAATGCCACATCCATGGCTCAAAAATGAAAGATTGTGGGCACCCCATTATTCTGCTTAGCGTCATCACTAGGCCGCTATGCTTCTGTTTGAGATCCAATTAGACAATCTGTTTGGGCAATTTTGAATGATGAGCCTTAGGCTTCAACCGCCATTTTTGATTTATACCTTCATCACAATTGTCAACTCCAACATTATAAACTCTCAATGCTCTCTCTTTTGATTTGTACAACATTGAATAACATGTTGGGATTCCAAAAGCTTTTGGAATTGCTAGTGGAGTGAGATTTGCCAACAACTTTCCATTTGGATCTCGAATCACCCTCTTCTTTTAGTTGTAATAGCTTGCACATTCTATGATTAGGTCTGAACACTGGATGACAAGAAGAAAGCCAGTTGCCGCCACAATTTTTCTGCTGACTATCTTCTTTGCTGGGAATGTTGGAGAATATTCTTTTTGACTGAACATTCTTTTGTTGAACTCGTTCATGTTGAAGCATCCCAAGTTTTTGTCACCAACCTCTTTGCATTTTGACACAATCTTTGATTTTAGAAGAAATCCCTTTAACTTGTTCTTGATCAAAGCATGTCTCGACAATCTTGACCCTCTGGATTCTGCCATCTTTTTTTTGCAAAACAAGAATAAACAACATAAGCACAGTGTTTAGAAATAAGTAAAAAACATTTCTACACTTCATTCAGACTAATTTATAACTTGAAGAAGAAAACCTTTTGAAATTTAAAAATCTACTACAAATTATTTCTTTTTCTCTTGATTCTTCAATTTGATGTGTGAGAATGAAAATGAAAACCCTTTCTTATATAGTTTTTCCACCAACTTGCTAAGTTGGCAACAAGTTAATTTTAGCAGTTGCATTAAATATCTTTCCATGTCGCTATTCTAGGAGAGATTCTATCTCATCATCTTACAAGTTGCCAAAAAATCCTTTACATTAATTGCCAAGTGTAAGTGTCTCTTATTCTGGTGCTTAACTTCATCATTACACTTCCTCAACTCATGGGTTCTCTTTAGACATAGAAGTGGAGTTTTACACTTAGGCAACTCTTAATATTCCCATTGTTTTGCAATTTAAATCTTGGGCACCAATTAGATGGGAACGATTTTCAAACCTAATCACTTTTTCAAATGTTCTTTGCAATATTGTCTTGGGTGCAAAAAATGAGATAGACAAGAGGATTTTAACATTTGAAACAAATTCCTTGCCTCATGGGTGCATAAAAGATATGTAGGCAGGTTTTTCACTTCTTGAAGAATTCCTTGGCATGGTGCAATTAGCTCTCTTAAGTGCATATGAAGCCAGGAGGCAGATTTTTGCTTTAAAACACATTCCTTGAGCATAGTGAATCCATGCCCTTGGGTGCTGATGAGTCAGAGTGGCGGATTTTGAGTCTTTGAGGAAATTTCTTGACTAGTGTGAATCAATGCTCATGAGCACATATTGGAATTAGAGGTGGAATTTCTGACTTGGGTGCAATTCCATGCCACCCAAGGATTAGCGCTCTAGGGCGCAAATGAAGCACAGTGGAGGGTTGCGAAGTTAGAAGAAAATTCCTTGGCACCCAAGGATTAGTGCCCATGGGCGCACTTTGGCCTAGGTGATGGATTTTTGTCCTTTGGGGAAAATCCTTGACATATAAGGATTAGTGCTCTAGAGCACTACTTAGGCATTGTGGAGGAATTTTTTCAATTTGAGGGAATTCCTTATCTATAAAGAACTAGTGCTCATGGGCACTCTTGAGGCGTGGTGGTGGATTTTTCATATACTTAGCCCTTTCTGCCTTCCTCCATGTTCTTAGATCAACACTTAGTCATTTTGCCCATTTTCACTCAATTTCCACTTTGGGTGCACTTGAGGGGTTGTGATGGAATTTTCTATGATTGTCCAGTTTGTCCAAATGGGTCCTTGGACCAACCACAATTCGAACTGGTCCGTGGTACTGGTCTGGTCTGCCTGTGGGTTTGGACAGGGTTCGGTCCACACAGGCCTGGTTCGAACTAGACCATGGGCCGGTCGGACCTGGGCATACCAAACACAAAATATGTGGACCCCGGTCAAACCAGATGCAAATTTCGATAAATTTAATAAAGATTTCTTCTTCACTTCACTTTTAAAGATTTTTCTCTCGGTAACATGTTCTCATACTTAGTCATTTTTTCAGCTCAGGGGCAGGAGGATTTATACAAATATAGCATTTAAGTATAAGTTACATTTCTTATACTTTAGGTTATATTTGTATAAATACTGTCAGGATGTTTGAGATAAGTTTCAACTTCATAGGAGTTAAAATGCAGATTCTAGATTTTGGGGGTTTTCAAAAAATTCCAGACTTAGCCAAATTTCAAGATTCAGCATGCCTTCAACAGTGTTATCTCCCACAACTTGTCCTGGCTTTTTGAGGTCAAATTGAAGCTGGAACAAGGATTTTCTAATGAGTCTAACTCATTTCCTCACAAATCACTTGGTTTCAATTCTATATTCCTGACAGACTTAGCTCAACATTTGCTCGCACCCTAGACATACATTACTTTCTAGCAGGCCAAAATTGCTCAAACTCACTCTCGAACTCGGAGACTTGAAAATTGCTACCACCTAAGACCACCTAAGACTACCTTAAACCAGAGTTACAGGACTCGGCAAGTCCCGAGTCGAGCCAAGCTTCCCGAGGCATAGTGACTCGGCAAGATGACTCGGCCGAGTTCTCGCCGAGTCCTGCAGGACTCAGTGGACTCGCGGAGCCCTGTGGCCTGGACTCGGATGTGTAACATGTTGTCATACCTGGTCATTTTTTCAGCTCCGAGGCAGGAGGATGTATACAAATACAACATTTAAGTATAAGTGACATTTATTTATTTCTTATACTTTAAGTTATATTTGTATAAATACTGTCAGGATGTTTGAGATAGGTTTCAACTTCATAGGAGTTAAAATGCAGATTCTAGATTTTGGGGTTTTTCAAAAAATTCCAGACTAAGCCAAATTTTAGGATTCAGCATGCCTTCAGCAGTGTTATCTCCCACAACCTGTCCTGGTTTTTCGAGGTCAAATTAAAGTTCGAACAAGGATTTTCTAATGATTGTAAGACCTAAAAAGGTCATTCCATCATTTGCAAAGACTTAGAAGAGAGTAAAAAGGCTTGGGAGACGAATATAGGGGTTTTAGAAAATAGATTAGCAAATCGATTGGCTAGAGCACGAGGAGACCCAATGGAGGACCCTGAGGCTGAGAGTGAGGGATCTAAGGATGATGATGATGATGAGGATGATGAGGATGCCACTGAGGTTGAGCCTCAGACACAGGGACAGAAGATGGCTGCAAAATATTCCATGACCTATCTTAGGCGTACACGTAGGAAGACATAGGGCCTTAGTCTTCTAGGCTCTAGCTTTTATTTTGATAAATGTTTTGAACTTTTCATTCCATGGATTTCATATTCCATGAATATTGTAGACTTTTGACAGTGACACTATTTATATTTCAGATTTCTAATGTGTTATTTAGTAACTAGTTTAACAGTTAACTTATTTCCTTTAGAAATTCGCATTTATACTTATGTGATCTATGTAAACTTGTTTATGTGTGCAAAGTAGCTTCTATTTATCTCAATTATTGTGTCTTTGATGTTAATTGACTAAATGATGCATGAAAAAAGTTTTAAATCCTTAATAATCTTTGAATTTTTTGGGTTTTTCTATTTGCCGAGTCCTTGCCGAGTCCAAGTCTGAGCCTGAATCCAGCTTGCCGAGTCCGAGAATTTAAAAAAAAAAGGAAGTGAAGAAGATGATGAAGAAGAATATCAATAAATTTTTAATCCATTAGTTGAACTTCAAACAATGATACTTGAACTTGATGTTATGATTTAATTTTAATGTTTTGAATCTTTGATGTTGAACTTAAAGTATATGAAGCTATGATGGTATGATCATGATTCATGATGCTATGATTACAAGTTTATGGTGTTTTTGTTGTTTAAATGTTTTTATGATGCTATGTGACATTCTAATCTTAACTCATGCTTCTAGGCTTCATAAATCTGTATATATATATAATTTTTACATGTTTTTGTACTAACGAAATCAAACCCCTTTTCAAAATTTTGCTGTACCGACAAACCGGTCCTTCGTACCTGAACTTGGAACTAGACTCGAACCGGCGTCCTAGATTTTAAGGCCTTGTTGATTGGCTGAGGCCACACATGTTTCATTTAGGGGCTGTAAATTGGAAGTAGGGGCCATGATTTTCCATTAAAAATAGAATTAAGCATCTCCAAGGCCATTCAAACTTGATAAAGGGGCATTGTGATTAGTTAAAGCTTCCTACCTTCCTCTTTTGCATTATTTCTTCTTTCCTTAATTGAATTGACCAACTTGGATTACCTTCCTTGCCCAATGAATCTTAATTTCTTCCCTTGCCACATGGGGAGGTGGAATCTACTCATTGATGTGGCAACCTTGCCACATGAGAAGGTGGAATCCACCTCCTAATGTGTCAATTGCCAGATGAGAAGGTGGAATCCAATCCTCGAAGTGGCAACCTCGCCACTTGAGAACGTGGAATCCACTTCTTGAAGTGTCAATATTATTAAAAGGGGTAATAGCATTTTAATTTTAACAATAATTTTTTTTATTTTCTCTTCATGGCAATTTTACTTAGGCATTTTTTAAAGGTTAAAAATCATATATTTTGACCCAACTTCGACAATCCATACTTAGGCCTATTTTCACCATTTTCCCATTTTTGGACAACTTGATTTTCGAGAAGGCTTGCAAAATTTTGAACTGCTACCAAACTTGCTCTACCACCTAAACCTATTGAAGCAAAAAGAGGGGGTCCTCATTTGCAATGGGGCAATGGTGTGAAAACCTCACAACACTACTCTCTGGCACTTCGAGTTTATCTTTAGGGAGTGGATCAGACATTTTGGAAGCCAACTCCTACTGTCATTCTATTGTTTCTTCTTGCTGGGCAGCTATGAATT
This sequence comes from Chamaecyparis obtusa, assembly GCA_027943335.1. Classification (NCBI taxonomy): domain Eukaryota; kingdom Viridiplantae; phylum Streptophyta; class Pinopsida; order Cupressales; family Cupressaceae; genus Chamaecyparis; species Chamaecyparis obtusa. The sequence goes on from BSBK01003874.1 coordinate 913,616, forward strand.
TAGTTCCACTTATAATGCATGACAGTTACTGATCAAACCTAGATGGATATTTGCGTTCAAGTGGAAATTGTTACTGTTGAAGTTTTCATAAATGGAAAGTTACAAAACTGCTCTGGTAATAGGCTGACAGTTTGATTGAGATAAATTTTATTTGTTTGAAATTTTCTGTGTTTTTATACTGCCGCTACTGTCATAGTTAAAGATTATATCTTCCATCTAACTTTTGACTTCATTGCCCATTCTCTTGTAGTGACCCTGTAAACCTTCATATGACAGTGGATAACTTTTGTTTTTCTTCTGAGAAATTTCAAATTGCTCTTTCTTATTTTGGAACACCTCCAAACCAGATAGCACCAGCGTACATACAACTGGCAAATGCACTTGCTCCAGATTACTGGAAAAACGCTTAAGATCACAAATAATGTCTTTCTTGTATATTTTGTATGTCAATCTTTGGTTTGTTCTAGGTACAGGCAGTATTAAAAGGAAAAATACTCAGATGAGGATGATCTATGTTGAGATGCTGATGTTCAGAAATGCCTGCCATAGATTCAAAGGAATGCAAGGAATATGTAAGCTTGAAGATTGCTGACTGCTAAGGTTTGTGAGGATGCTGAGGATAAGGAAACCCAATAACAAAGAGTACTTCAGTTGTTTTCCAAAAAACTTGAGTAATCATGCCTCTACTTCTGTTAATTGCCATCAATGTAGTCATTGAAAATTGTGGGTCACTACTGAATTCTTGAGGAGAAATATATTTTATAACTTCTGCTTAATGTTTTGAATATCATAGTTCAATTTTTTGCCTTCATTTTGAGTGCCCCTGGATAAGGTTTTCCAGATTGAATTAGTTGTAATGAGATCTTCAATATATCATGTTAAACATTTGCCATTTTTTAGCGAGTGTACATGTTTATATTTTAGACAATCAAATTTAGTATAATTCAGAGGGTATCCCAGTACATGGTTCTCAATGAGGATGCAAACCTGAGAATGAAGTCATGATGGACTGTTCTTCTTGTCATATATACTGCAAAACCTTCAAAGCTTTACCAACATTTATTTGCTCTCTCTCTCTCTCTCTCTCTCTCTGAATTAATATGATTTAATTTTGGAAAGATTGATTATTTGCTTTGTTTATATATACATCATGTGAAGTTTTTTACTGACTATTTTTTACTTGCTTTTATAATCCATACAGATCATAGGTTTAGTATGATTTATACAGTTGAATGACAAGTATATTATACCATTTGTTGCAGGAAAGAGTTAATGGATTATGTAAACAAAAGCGGCAAGTTTGAAAAGAAATTTCAGGGTTTCACAGGTGATGATACTTACAATAAATTAATATGTTATGTGTACTTGTTTTATTTATTTTCTCTAGTTTCTTTAAGAAAGGAAATGTTAAAAGCATTCAAAGTCTATTTTGGTATATCCTTCATTTATTGAACAAAATCGAATTGTACTCATATAAGTAGATTGGAAAGGCCTGGTTTACTCCTGATGAAAAAGAAAGGGGCTATCGTGCAAAATTGGTGTCCTTTCTTGGTCATACCTGAAACATCCTTTTACAACTTATACCTTAAATATTTTGATAGAGAAAAATCTGAATATTATCCATAAAGAAAAGGTTATATCACAAAATTTCTTCAGTCTCCGACTTGTAGGGTGTTTACAACTACCCAATACAGGGTGATGAAAAAGTACATGAGAATACAAGATGGTACGAATCTTAACTAGATTTATTAACATTTGAAAGAATGTACAGAAGAAGACAAATTGTAATTTTTTTACATAGACATCATGTAACATGGAAGGTTTTCTGCAATTTGAAACAGGTCATACTACAATGATATAGTCAACAAGGAACTTAAATGTCTTGATTTTTCAATGTATAAGAGTTTAAGGCCTCTCAAAATGGCTCTGTTTAAGGAATGAGGTTTTCTATTACATTGACGAGTAAAGTGAATTTCTAACCTGTAGCAAATAAATATCTTGCTGACAGTGTGCATGATATTCTGGACTATTTTACGTAGATTGCTTAAGAAAGGGTGCCTAGGTATAGTTTTCTGCCCTTTATATGCAAACACAAACAATCACTTCAATTGATGTTGCTTTGAGCTCCAAATGTCTTAAAAATGGCTCTAAATAATGTGACCAATATAGTAACATTTTCAGCTCACACAGTTTAGCATGATTTGACCTAGAACAATTTATAATATGTTTATTTTGAAAGGAAGCTAATGTAGTGGAACAATATCTTACACTAATCTTGAGAGGAGGGCAATGCAAAAACTTTTCAGATCTTTGCAACAGTTACAAAAACTTGACAGAAATAAACATAAATAACATGTATGCTACAACACCGTGATTTATGTGGGGAAAATCCTTTCGTGAGAAAAACCCCCCATTCCAAAAGCCACCTAATATATTATTAAAAAATCAACAACATATTACAATATACTTGTAGAACAAGCTTCTTACAGGATACATTCCATAACTATACCTGATGAAGATACATTTCACAACCTTGTTCTCCAACATTGTTTGCTTCTCCTTTTCCTTCTCCTTTGGTACATGTGTATATGTCTCGTGACCAAAAACTCTAAGATGTCTCAATGAAGGGTTGTGTCTCAACCATGTCTCCATAGGTGTTTTATTAACATGAGCTAATGTAAGAGACCTATTAATCAGGTAGCAAGTAGCCAAAACAACTTCAGCCCAAAATTTTTGTTCTAAACCAGCACCACTTAACATGCTCAGCCTTCTCCATCAGTGTTTTGTTCATTTTTTCTGCAACTCCATTGTACCATGGAGAATATTAAACTGCCTTTTATCTATGAATGCCACAATCCTTACAAAATCTATCAAAATCATTAAAGTGAAATTCACTGCCAATATTGTTTCTTAATATTTTATTTTCATTTGACTCTACAGCTCAACCATTGTTTTAAATTCTTTAAATTGACTAAAAACTTTAGATTGATGGAACATCTACAAGACCAAAAACATCAGAATGAATAATATCTAACACACCATAGGATTTATGATTATTTGTTTTACATCGAACATTGTTTTGTTTTCCATAAATGTAATGCTCACAAAGATCAAAATCTAGATTACAATTAGTCAAAACTTCAATAAGGTTTATATTTTACAAGGTTCAAAGACCCCTTTTTCCAATATGGCCATTTCGCTGGTTCCATAACATAGTCTTCAATGCAGGTAACTTTGATTCAAAAGAAAGAGCATCCTTGGGCACCCAAAACAATGACCATCTGCCTCACCTCTTCCAACTGAAATGATAAGCGATTGATATTCAATGAGTTATTACAAAGAAGACGAAGGCTACTTAAATAAGGAAATACAAAGATGATGTTTCCAAAAGAAACAATCATTAACCGAGAATTGAAATAGAATTATACTAAACTATCTAACTGACTAGATACATTAGGTGACTAAGATCATTATGAGGTAAACAATATAATATTATTCTAATACCCTCCCTTAATGGCCAATTTATTAACTAATACCCTATAGAAGACTTGATAGAATTTGCAGGTCATTTGGCCATGAATACATAAAAGGCTGACCCTTCTCTTCTAAACGCTTTGTGACACGAGCCTACTACTAAGACGCACCCTACATGGTGCTAGAAAACTTTTGGATATGACCAATTTTACCATAATCCTTCCAATATGATATCAGGTAACAAAGCTATCCCTTCCTTGATCCAGAGACTCTAAGATCAGTTTTAAAAGCTTTACAACTTTGAAAAACAATGATTTTGCCAAAAATCGTCAAAAGCAGCAACACCCATGAACACCAGTAAACTCCAGTACATTTGCAGGAACAACATTCACCCTTGAAACCCAAAGGACGACCAAAACACTACATGAAACCATGATAATAAAAAAAATCATCAAAATTTTTTGTCGAAGATAGAAAGCCACAATTTTGTGAAAAAAATGTCAAAAACCTTCATTTTGAGGAAAAAACGAAAACAAAACCCACAATTTTGTTTTAAAATTGTCCAAAAATGAGCAACCCTATGACAAAGAAGACCAAGATTTTTTTTTGGAAAAATTGATCAATAACCCTTTACAAAACATCACAATTTTTGTGGAAAAAGTCGAACGAAACCTAGAAAAGAAATAGAATGTCTACATGATTTCTTTGGAAGTTTTTTGAAAAAACACATCATGATTTTTTGTGGATAAAAATCAGAAAATACATCATTATTTTTGTGGAAAAAAATAGAAAACCTGTCATTATTTTTTGCGAAAAAAATAAGAAAAACCATCATGATTTTTTGCGAAAAAAATCAGAAAACCTATCATTATTTTTGTTTGGAAAAAAATCAGAAAACTTATCATGAGTTTTTGTTGTAAAAATCAGCAAACCCCCCATCCATAAGTGTGGAAACCCTCGAACATGAATAACAAAACCTCCAAAAAATGCAGTTCTGAGACAGAAAACCCTCGTGCTCGATAGAAAATCCTTCAAAATCTACAAAGAAAACCTTCAAAAATTTCAAAGATTTGCAATTTCAAAAAGCCTTCATTTTTTAATCCTTTCTACACAATTTTTCATTAAAAAATGATAAAAACTTGTGGAATCTAATTCCAGGGATGAAACTACAAAAACTAACCTATGGGCTCTGATACCATGAAATGATAATTGAGTGATATTCAATGAGTTATGACAAAAGAGACAAAGGCTCCTTAAATAAGGAAATATAAAGACAATGTTTCTTAGCACCTCTAACCATTTTGCAAACTGAGACTTTATTTTTGAAATCATACATTTTTCTTTACCAATGAATAGAATATCAACATATAATGTAATGTATAGGAAATAATTACCATCAAATTTATAATTATTAATTATTAATAAACATTGTGATCCGATTTAAAATGCTCAAATCCCAAACTCAACACGTATCAAATTTCTGGTACCACATCCTAGGACTTTGGTTGAGGCCATGCGAAGATTTTTCAATTTACAAACCAAATTACTTTTACCTTATATGTAATATCCCTTTCTGGATATTTACTAAAACCCGTAATATAAAACTTGCAGAATTAAAACCGGACAGTAAACCAATGTTTGATATAAATCCCAGAACTTCATCAATTTGTAACCAGCAGATATGCAACTCAGAAAAGTCTATTTTATTTCCTTCAATATTCAAAAGTACATAAATAAACCAGCAATTAACACAAATAGTTGCCAAATAACGTTACTGTATTATACAACAGCAATACAATAACACGCAACAATCCAGAAAATCCAATCTTATAAACAGCAATAACAGTCAGATTGGCAATGTAGATAAAACCTATAAGAAGGCTAGGTTTGCGTCCAACCTCCAAATATTTCTTCAAGGGTTTGCGTCCTCAAAGAGATAACCAGTCAATGTTTTCAGATCCCAAATTAATATTTGTTTTTTAAAATATTATAATCTTCGTAACTCCCCATGTGGAGCCTGTTGTACCTTTATCACTTTTCCCAATGTGATGCACGCCCTTTTAGGCAATGTGGGATAAAACATCTTTTTTGTCCTTTAGTCACTTAAGTGAACATAGTACCTTTTTAAAATAAAGTGACAAGTTAAATGAACTTTAATAGTCACTTAGTCAATAAACCATATAATCATTGGGCATCAAAATAACTGACCAAATGAACTCGGATAAGCACATGCAATAGCTCGTTGGAAAGCTCTCGGCGAGACGCTTCCAAACCAACACTGATATACCAAGAATACTGAGCTCTATTTACTTATCAAAAATAGTAAGCATCCGAACAACTTGTCAAAACTACTCTGATGGGTCTGAAACTGGAATTGTCTAGGCCAAATCTCGGACTGAACCCCGTAAAGAACCTTTTCGCCCCTGAAACCTAGGCGAAGTGAGCCGGCAACACAAAATTATAATGTCCCAAAAAAGGGGACATTACATTATACCACGTAGTGCTCTGGTTGTGTCATATAAATATCTTCCTCCAAATCACCACGAAGGAAAGTTGTTTTCATATCCATTTACTAAACCTCTAAATTGTAAGCAGCAACAATCGAAAACAAAAATCTAATGGATGTCATTTTTGCAATATGAGAAAATATCTCGCTATAATCAACACCCTCAACCTAAGAGTAGCCTTTTACAACCAACCTTTTTTAATACTTCTCAATACCTCCATTGCGAGAAACCTTCCTGGACTCCTCTATAATCTTTACCATACAATAGTCATTTATGACTTTTTCTAACTTCCAATGCAGTTGAGTTTTGTTCAAAGTTACAAGTTTTACTATGCTTTGTTGTTTAATGCATTTTAGGTGAATTAAACGATGATTACAATTTCATTTAAGAACAGAAACATAGGTTATAAATATAGAAGATATATTCTCAGAACAATGTAAACTTTGACGTTCATTGCAGTTTGAAACAGTGACAGAATACAAAGTCAATATTCAGTTTTGTTATGAGTTGATTTTCCTAGGCATTTGAAATTTTTTAACCTTATTGCAAGGCATTCTATCCAAGAAGTTACAGACTTACAAATAGTGGCAACCTGTGCTCAATATATCACTCTAGCATATAATAATAAGTACCCACGAATTGCTGCAGTATCTCACACCAAGATAGAAATATGTAAGCTCATCCCACTAGCAGATTCCAATGATTTGCCCCAGTATGATTAATCTTTATGAACATTTGATATTAAGCATCAGCATTGTAATTTGCTGATGAATGCCTTGCGTCCAACAATCTCCTCTTCCACAACTGACGTCGAATGGCCTTAACCCAGCAGCAGAAGCTCCTGTTATGTCTCGTTTAAATAAATAATGCTTACAATATTAGCAATCGCTGCCCATACAGATTCACACCATACTGGAAACATTCCCGTGTAAGGCCAGCTTCTTCTCATGCCACATTCCAGGGATATCATGCTCAGTAAAGGTTTCTCAGCATGAATATAATGGCACCAAAAAGAATAGCATGCCAATCCCAAACCTCCACAACTCATAAGGGTTGCCTTCCATGAAGATTTGCAGTCAATTATTATGTCCAACACATGTTACAATGAACTTAAGAACAAATATTTTCATCACTTGCTTCTCATGGAAATAGCATTAAATAAAGATTCAAATGCCAAACTTTAGAATAGTTGCCAAAATAAAGATTGGGCCTCAATAACAATAGTTCCGCTTTTAAAATATTTGATCTTATTTTTTAAGCCAATATTTAAGCCGGAGCTTCAACGAGACCCATCATTTTTTGTCTTCAGGATGATTGTGAAAGTAGGCATGCCTTTATTTGAATCGAAACTTCTTTACTTATTTCCTTTGGTCACCCAGGCCTATTGGCATCTCCTAATATTCTTATTATTGCAAATTTGTCTTCAAAAGAAGACTTCACAAATTTGGTTCAGCTGTGAATTCAGCCACAAATCCACTTTCAAGAAGAGTCAGGTTTTCATCCAACTCTTGTATCCATCTTGTGAAGCTTTCCACCCTTAGATATCGAGCATCATACAAATTAATTCATTTCATAAATCATTAAGCATGCCTTACTACAGCTCCAAGAACCTCCATATAAATGTTGATATTGTGGCCTTTACAACAAATATCCAGTGACTTGGGATTTTCGATAGGAATAAATAATAATATTAAATATTGGGAATATTTAATATTTATTGTTTATTTATGTAAATCGATTTATGGGCCCAATGTCGTCCCTTGTTAAATTGAAATTATCATTTCAATAGGGCAGTCGGCCTCTTGAGAAAAATATTGTTGCTCATATAAATAGAGAATGATTCTTGAAGGGAAAGATATCAAAAACATAACATATGCCTTCCCCTCAATAATCGATCTAGGAACGGTGATTATCCTTGACAAAAGGATGGCGATGTTGTTGCAAGAGTCGATCTAAGTGCTAGGCAAATTTGGAGCAGACCTAGTGAGCGAATTCTGGGCTAATTAGAGCAGACCTAAGGAAGGAGAATTAGGGCAGAATGAAGCCCTACAAAGTGCAGACCTAGGGCAAACAGCAGTAGCCTTAAGGAAGGCGAACTAGGGCAGAAATATGAGCGATCTCAAGGGATTGAAGGGAAGATCCATGAGAGCGATCTAGAGCACTTGGTGATTTATTGTAATCAGATCTTGTTAGCATCTAAGCAAGGATTAGGTTCAGATCTGAGTGCTTACAATATTTGGATTAGAATTGGATAAGAGCCTAGGTGGGCTATATCTACATTGAAGAAGACACATTGTGGAGATTAAAGCTATAATCTGGGTATTATCTCTCCTTATTCTTTGTGTTTTATTATTTATCCTGTGCTTAGTTTTGTTAGATCTCTATAGATTGATATATTCCTTGTGAGAATCTAAAAATACTAACAATAAAGACCTTTGGGCACTTTCTAAAAGATTAGGCTGACTTTAACATTTGTCATAACTGGAGAACTTTATTTAATAAAGCAACTATTTTTATTATTTTCACTTTATTTAATCAATTAAATCATCCCTTTTATAATATCCTTTTTGGACAACTCAATCGGTTAATTTAGTTAAGTCACTTTATAAAAAATTGGGCACATCACATTCATCTAAATCAATCTTTTTCTTGAACATCCATTTGCAACCAATGAGTTTTTGTCCTTTAAGCAATGATACAAGATCCCATGTATCAATCATACTTAGTGTATCTTCTACAGATCTAGGTTTATCTACATTAGTATTCAAAGAAAAAATACATCTCCAGTCATTAGGTGGTTGTCTATGCCTTGTAGGCCTTCGAACAAGTTGAGTTAGAGGTCCTTCCTCCTCTTCAGAAGATTCAGAGCTAGATGAACTATCTTCAAGTTCTTGTCTATTCGGGGGTCTCGATTCAAATTTCTAAAGCATAGAAGGAAGTTGTATCACATATTCCTTTTTAGTTTGTTTTGGCTGCAATGTAATAGGAGGCTTAGTTTCTCTAAAAATAACACTTCTACTATGTATTACCTTTTGTGCAACAGGGTCACAAAGCTTTTACCCTTTCACAGTATAACTGTATCTGATGAAGATACATTTCAGAGCTTTGCTCTCCAACTTTGTTCGCTTCTTGAATGAAGGCTTATGACCTAACCACACCTCAATAGGCATTTTATCAACTAGAGTTGATGTAGGAGACATGTTAACTAGGTAGCAAGCAATGGCAACAACTTCAGCCCAAGACTTTTGTTCTAGACCAACACCACTCAACATACTCCTTTCCTTCTCCATCAATGTCCTATTTATTCTTTCTGCAAGTTCATTATGTTTTGGAGAATGCAAAGTTGTCTTCTATTTATTATTGCCACAGTCTTTATAGAATCTACCAAAATCATTTGAGAAAAATTCACCACCATTATTAGTCCTCACTCATTTTATGATGATATCCCATTATAAATGAAGCATAATATTTGGATGTTCCATTGGAAGGAACATATACATGACCAAATAAATCAGAATGAGTGAGATCGAAAAAACCACAAGATTTATGAGAACTTGAGTAACTGTAAAACTGAATGCGGTTTTGTTTTCCATAAATGCAATGCTTACATAAATTAAAATCAAGATTACAATCATTCAAACCTTCATCGAGGTTTTTATTTTTCAAGGTCCTTAGACCCTTTTCTCCAATATGGTCAAGCCTCTCATGCCATAACATAGTCTTCTTTGTAGGTAAGTTTGATTCAATAGAAAGAGCACCCTTTGGTACTCAAAATCCATGACCATTTGTTGAAGGTGAAACCCTCACCTTGTCCAATGATGTATCCTTAGAATGTCGTTTCACAAAAGTATTGCTACACTCAACATTTTTTGCATCCAACTTATACAACATGCCAAATCTGACATCTCTAGCAATCACCATAGCTCCTCTCACCATTTTGTGTCCTCCATCTAGAAAAGACTATTTGCATGCACGCATCTATTAGTTTGCTCACACTACAAATTTCGTGCTAGTCTAGGGATATGAAACATACCATTGATCCTTTTTATTCTACAATTATGAAACCCGATTCTATCCTTACCTAGGTTAACAATATTTAAATAAGAATCATCACCCAAATACACCTTACCTCCAAATTTTTCATATTTGGAAAATTAATCTTTATCAAATATCATATGAAAAGATGCACTAGAGTCAATTAATCATGCATCATTATTTGCACGAGTGGCCAAAGCTGCAATGAACGCATCACCATCTTCCTTCTTGAACTCAAAATCAAAGTGAATTTTTTTCTTTTTCTTTTTCTTTTCATCTTTGCACTCATTGTGGAAGTGTCCAAGGTTACCGCAATTCCAGAAAATAACTTTGGACTCTCCAAGAGATTTGGATCTCTTCTGAGGCTTGGATTTATTATGCTTCTCATTCTTCTTTCCTTTTTTATTAGATATTCCACAAATATTTAGGGCATTCTTGGCACTGATGTGTAACTTCCTATTAATCTCTTCAGAAAGTGGAGATGCGCTTGAGTCAATTAATCAACGTCATTATTTGAATGAGTGGCCAAAGATGCAATGATTACATCATCATCTTCCTTCTTGGACTCAAAATCAAAATGAAATTTCTTCTTTTTCCTTTTCTTTTCATCTTTGTAATCCTTATGGAAGTCCAAAACCAACAAATAACTTTGGACTTTCCAAGAGATTTGGATCTCCTCTAGGACTTGGATTTATTATGTCTCATTCTTTTTCCCTTTTTATTAGATATTCCACAAATATTCAAGGCCTCTTTGGTGCTGATTAGTACCTTCCTACTCATCTCTTTAGAAAGCGAAGAACCCACCACATCTTCAGTTTTCAAAGTAATAGAAATATTGCCAATAGTCATAATAAAAGAATCCCATGAATCGGGCAAAGAACAAAGTAAGATATGACATTTCTTCTCCTCATCCATCTTGACACCAATAGATGCCAATTGAGCTACCACCATATTGGATGCTTCCAAGTAGTCTATAATTCGTTCATTCTCTCCCTTTCTAAATGAATAAAATTTCACCAAGTTTTTTGTATTGTAGAGGACTTTTAATGCGCATTGATTAAAAACAGTTTTCTGAACACAATCTGATTAGACCCTTCGCTTTACAGTCCATAACATCATATTGAGCAGTCAAAATAGGGTATTGGGTCTAAAAACTTTCTCATTAATAGCATCCCACAAATCTCGATCTATTAGCATATCTTCCATCTTCCGTTTCCACATCTCAAACTATTTCAAAAAAATTCTCCATCTCTATTATTTCAATTGAACTTGCCATCTGAAAATTCCCACAAGATCACAAATTATCCTTTGCACAATCTGCCAATTAAATCTGGATCAATTCAGAAAACCAAATGACCCACAACTGAAACCAAGGGTTGTCAAGCTCCAATACCACTTGAAAGGAAGTTAAGGTAGTGGAACAACTTCCTACACTAATCTAAAGAGGAGGGTAATGCAAACACTTTTCAGGTCTTTAGAACAATTACAAAAACTCAACTGAAATAAACATATAGCATGCATACCACAATACAATGATTTACGTGGGAAAAACCCTTTCAGGAGAAAACCCCCCACTCCAAAAGTTGTTTGATATACTATTCAAAAATCAACAACAAATTACAATATACTTGCAAAGAAAGCCTCTCATAGGAGTATCACCAACCAGCGATACAGAGGTAACTCAACAGTTATCACTTTCACAGCACATCACAATTCACAATTGTAATTCAATGCCTTTAAAAAAGAAGATTGCCTTTTGGGCAAGCTAAACACACATAATATCCACCGTTAAATCTATTGCCCAATGATAAATGGTCAAGATTTACAATGAAAATTATACATAAAATGTGGCTTCTGGGGATGCTGTTGGGGGTGTCATTCTCTTTGGACTCTGCAAGGAGGGTGCTCCCCTTGCAGCCCCCAGTGCTCATTTATCAACAGTAACCTTTTGTTATTGCAAGGTTGAGACACTTTTTTCAAAACATGTTTGCATATACTCACATATATAGGTACATATGCATGCCCATAAATGCATTTATATAAACGTGCATGCTTTATATTTTGTTCTAGACATCTTATATGAGAAAGAAGGTGGCGCTATTAGATGAAATATCTGGATGATGTATGTAAAAGGGCACCCTATATCAAAATGCAGGGACAAAATTTTGTTGACGATGGGGATCAAGCAAGTTGGGCTCTAACAAAGAGGAGCATTCTAAGAAACAACGGGAGTTTGAAGGAAAGAGGATTGCTACTGTCTGTCAGGAGGAAGACAATTAACTTGTGAGGAAGAATATTTAGTCACTCAGTTATAGATTGGCACATGGATGTGAAGTATTGAAAATGTTATCAGGCTGAGGGACGAGACTATTGAAGGAGAAGAAACTGATGAGAAGATTATTCTCATGGGCAGAACCAACCCGAGTCCAAGCACAACAATAAGGTGTTAAAGGCAAATCTGAACTAAAATAAAGTAGATCTCTTCCATATGTATCAGTGATTGTAGCTCCCAGATATCAAACGATAGAAATGGACTTTATACATTATTACATACCAATACTGTAACAAGTTGGACTTTCTTAGAAGATTGCCAAAAATAGAGAGGGACATGTTTTCCATATGAAGGCAATTCAGATGCCTTGCAGAAGACCATAAGTAGACCTAGGGCAGCCAAACTGTTCATTCATGCATGGGCCCTTTGGATTGGCTTAGACCATCCATCTCAGAGAAGGGTATGATCAATCCTATATTTTAGAATAGTGTTGCCTTTGACCCTATGTATGGAAGTTCTGTGGTAGCTTATATTAAGAAGAATTTATAAACATGGGGAAAAAGTCTAACTTACAGTCTTCATTGTATATTAGAGGAATTTCATTTGTTTCTTGCCTTGAACTCGATTGAAATTTTATCCAAATTCCTATTCCAAAGTATGAGAGGATGAACAATTGAAGACCATTAAAGTGTTAAGAAGCTGTCATTATTTTGTCTGTCCTAATTTTAAGTAATGAATCTTTTGCTATTCTGTAGATGCTTAAGTTGTAATTTTTGTTGATTATTGTTGTGCACATTACTAAGAAAGGAGAGTAAAATAACTATCCAGTGAATAAATTGTGGATTGTTCACTTAGATTAACTTTCGTTTCCAAATTTTCCAAAGTATCTTTCTTCCTTAGACCTCTATCCAGACAAGTAAATGCTAAATGGAAAGAGCTCATTGAAAATTATAAAAGGAAATGACTTAATTATCTTGGAGGTCATTTTGTGAGTTGTGTCTCATGCTTTATGTCCACATGGACGTTGTCTCAACAGGGTAATAATACCCATAGTAGTGTTGGTCCATTAGAGAACACTCTGTTGCCAGTTGGTGACTATTTTTCATGGTTAACTTCAACTCCCCCACTTTTGTAATGTCTCCATTCCTGAACCAATCCCACTAAAGAAGTAAGATGCATTTGTGGACAAGGAGTGGCAGTCCTTGGGCACCAATAGCAGATAGTAGTTAGTAGAATTAGTTAGAAGTAACTATATTTATATGTTAGTAAGGGAATAAGAGACGAGGAAACCATGAAGTTTTATAAATAAGACGTTTCCTAAGATAAATAAGGGTTTGATCCCAAGTAAGATCTTCACCAATAAGAATACTATGTATCTCCATTAATAAGACAATCAATACCATGAAGATAACCAAGGGCCAAGACAATGAATGCCATATGCAGAGATGATAACATTCGAGTCACCAACATGAATTATATAGATCACCATTGCCAGCAACGCACATCAGTAAGGAGGAAGCATATAGGAGGACAATCAACATTAGTATCACCATCATAATAAGGGATTGACTAAACCAAGGAAGGATGAAATTAAAGATATAGTGATCATCTTGAAGATATCCATCATCCTATGAGATACACTATAGTAAGGAGATTAATGAATGGTGCAGAAAGGAGTAACTTCTATATCAAGAAGAACTAATTAGAAGATAAACACAGTCAACCAAGGCAAGATGACATCTGAATTCTGGTAAAGCATTAAAGTCGTATCATTGCAGATGATGATCAGCATTATAACAGTCACGGTAACAATATAGACTTGTGATAGGGAAGCTTGTGGATGATCACAACAATCGATTAACAGAGATCATAGTCATCTTTAGCAACTGAACCTATCAACTGCTTGGAGAAGATCAATGGTGGCATTTACAGTAAAAGAAACATCGATTAATGATAATAAATAAATAAAGATGATATTAATACCAATTATGCAGATCAGATATCATAACAGACATATTGACTTAACTTGAAGTATGGAATAATATCAGAAAGAGATATCGTCTTGATATCAATAAACATTGATCAATTATAAGGAACAGAGATAATTGATTACAAGCATTATTGATAATGGATAGAGAACCAATATCATACATCAACTAAGTCAATCTAAAGCATTGACCAAGGGAGATAAACTAATCCATTAAGTCAACCTAATCGACATAACAGCAACTGATCCTAATCGATGATTAGATATACCATAGTCATCAACCAACATATACTACCAAACCTTCAGTCAGATTATGGAGTAGTGGAAGATATAATATCAGGTTTGCAACTGGATAATGATCTCATTGATAAAGGGAGTAACCAGAGGAGAGTCGTAATGGCATAAGATAAAGTGATTAACATCCACAGTCCGTATACACAATGATTATCAGATATGAAGTTATTATCAATGGATGGATACAATGATAACATAATCATCATTGGTGATGACTAATTCTAGCATATGTCATAGTAGGTGATCAATAAGATATATTGATCAATCTTACTACTATAAATCGATAATGATATAGTAAGAATAACGATTACTAAAGACATCGATTAAGATTAATTAGAACCGATCTATTAGTATTAAGGAAGGGGTGTGAATAAGAGTGGCTGCTTATGAAGAGACAAAGACATGTCTCTTGGAAAACATCACTTCACCATACCAAGTATAAGAGGGAAGTCAATTCCTCTCATTCAGGCATCATTGGAATATTACCTCTTTTACTTAATCAAGTTTGGATCTACTCTATTAGAGCAATTTCCTCTTGGCATAATCGGTGGCATATAATCTAAGGATTGCAATCAGTAGGAGCCCGAACGTTGCACATTTATAAAGTTCAGATCAGACACAGCAATAGCATCGCTTTATGCGGTATTGAGAACACTTGCAGGTTTATAAAGTCAAATCAGAAATATCATCCATCATTGAGTTGCAAGCATACAAATATTAATCTGAAACAGAAACATATCGCTGTTGGCTATCTCTATACATTGCATAATCAAATTAACTTATCAGACATAGCAATCCATTGCTGAAAGCAATATCTATTGATTGCATAAGCATATTGTATACCAGACATAGCATCATTCCTTTATCACTAGAAGTGATAAAGTAATATCATTCATAGCATATTTAGTAATTGTATATCAGACATTGGTATCCATTGAATATCAATTTTGCACATATTCATATTCACACACACACACACACACACACACACACACATATATATATATATATATATCGGAAATAGCAATTGATATCTTGGTTACGTCTTTACTTGGTTTTAAAAACAATCATTTGATAAGTAAGGTGGAATTAGGTTATTGTCCGGGCTTTCTGAGTTAGCCAAAAGGGGGACATTGCAACTTTGTTACTTTTATAAAATGTGGGAAAGAAGTTTTCCAAAAATCAACATTCACTCACACATGGTTAAAGAAAAGAGAAATGGTCAACGTGACAGAAATTGGGGGTTGAATGAGGTTTCCATAAGAAATGTACATGTTTATTTCACTTCTTCTGATCTTTAGCAGCTATATGCATGCAACATACTATGGGCATCTGAAATCACATGTAAGTAATAAGAACTACACGGTGTGAACATAAGAGAGTACTTGCCCAATAGATGCAAGAAATATGAATAGTCATCTTGAATAATTATAAATTCATAATCATTTCAAAGTTAAAACTGAAAAAAAGCTTTAAAAACATATAACATACTATGATATTTGGTACATAAATAAAATTAAATGTCTAAAGATTAAAGACAATTAAAAAAAAATTATGCACGTATAGTCAGATCAAGCTGCACTTTAGTTGAAAGGAGTTGCACTGCTGCTATTGCTTGCCCCTTTCTCCATAAAAAAGTTGTTTGCAGCCTGTAAACACAAAAGGTCCTCTACATAATCCTCAGGAAATCATCCTTGCTATCATCCAACAAACTGCCAATTTAACATTTTATGAGGCCTAGCCTATCATATTTCACTGGATGGATAAATGCATATTCATTCAATCTCATTTACAAGTTTAGACAATAGAAACCTATGAAAAATAGTTGGTGTGGTGTTTTGTTAGTATTTAACTGCTTAGTTTTTGAGCCAATCTAATTTACCCATATTTCATGAGTAGTGACTGACAAGAATGCATCTCCTATGAGCATGAATGGTCCACTTGGCACTCATTGTGTCTAGGCGATGCTTGCTAAAATAAAACATTGAGATTTCTTGGGAGGTTACTCTTCTTAGTACCACTTGGAATCTAGTGCACTTATACATGGGATTTCCCTTGGGATCAATCCACTTAGCTTGCTACCCCATTTGCCATACCTTCAGCAAGTGTTGTGCCGTAGGAACTATCCATTATAAAGCTCTTTAGCTCCATTATTATCATGTTGGTGGATTTTTGCAGCGAGTCAAATTGTGTGATTATCATGTAGGTGGTTTTTCATAGTGTTTCAAATTATGTGATGTTTTATCAAAATTTGATTGTGTGGTTTTTAAGGCAATCTCATTAACATCATTGACACATTCCATGAGCATGAATGGTCCACTTAGCATTCATTGCATCTAGGTGATGCTCATAGGAGTGAAGCATCAAGACTTCTCTAGAGGTGGCCCATCCAAGCATTGCTTGCACTCAATTGCACTAAGCCATGAAGTTTTTATAGCTGGTTCTATTTTCTTTCTGTTATAGATGTACATCTAACCATTTCTCTTGTCCTATCTTGGACTGTTACTCTCATATTTAATACTATCATTTTTGGACTTTGTCTCCCAGCGGCTAGTTTCCCACAAGATGACTGCTTAGGGTTTTTTCTATGTATTTTATATTAATATACTTTATTTTATTATAAAAACTTCATCTCACCCTCTCTTTTTTACACATCATCTTATTTGTTATATCATCTTCAGTAATTTAACCTCTCCAACTGCTGATCAGATGGTAGCTTTCTTTTCTTCCTCATATGCCTATTTATAAAGATTTCTATATCCGTGCAGTTCAAGCTATTGCATTTGCTAGCTTTCTGAATTAATTGAACTCAATATTGATATTGGCATGTGAGTATACATCAAATGGAGAAAAACATTAGTATCAACTTCTCACCATCTACTGTTTAGCCTCCACCCTTAGTCAAAAGAAAGTGTTGGCTATAAGCAGGCTCACTATGTCTACATAAAAGAGGACAAAGTATTTACCTATTATGGAGGTCATGTACATTATTAGCAAATATATATACATATGCCCTATAGGAGAGTCTTGAATATGGCATTGTTTGACAGTAATCTTGTTCAATTAGGCACCAAGATCCCATTACACATTATAGTTCTTCATTTCTTAATTTAAGAAAATTGACATTTTGAAGCACACATTTGTCACTTATCATTAAGTTAATGATTGATTAGAAAGAAAATTAAGGCTCCCAATTAACTACTTTAATGATGCATCAAGAGAGTAATAATCTGTCCATAAATAATTTTGTATTCTTGAGGTTGAAATTAATATAAAAGTGTCCTCTTTTAATATTTATTATAGGATTCTTAGCATGCCTTATTCGATATATGCTATTTTGACATATTTTAAGGTTATCTAAGAATCTTTTTATTTTTTATTGGTAAGATAAGAGCTATGTGTAAATTCCTGAGTTTTCAGATTATTGTTTTTTTTTTCCAAGTCTTGCTAAATAAACATATCTTGCTACTAGGCCCATTCGGTTATGGGTTGATTGAATTGCTAATTTAAAGAGGGCCCTGAAATCTCCAATGCCATTTGATCAAGATTTTTGAGTATTATTAACCATTTGTCATTGCTGTTATAACTAATCCATGCATGTGGTCACTTTTAGGTGTTGATGGTCCCTTGGGGAAACGAATGGATAACACAAATACATGTATCAAAACTGGTTGGGAACCAAAGTACCCAAGCTTTGTCCAATTTCTTGGCATATCAGAGTAGATTTAATCTTTTGACATGTTAATTTGTTCATTCATATACAAATTTTCTTTAAGTGAGCACTCATTATGGGAATGCACTATGGGAGCATGTTTGGCATCCAATAGAGATCATTGGTTTAATTAATTAATTAATTTATTATCACACATAGCTATCATGAATAAATCTATATTTGAATTTGGATACATTATTTGTGATCTAGGGGATCACTTCCTCTATACAAAAGGGAGAGAATATGCATCAAACCTATCATTAGGGTTACATTGAAAAAAAAAAAAAATTCCACTCTTTCTCTTTGGGGAATTGTTATTATCTATTGCACCCTGCTGCTTGTCAGGAAATATAAAAAGCTTTCTACCGTATTCATCATTTTATGCACACACATATACATATATCATATATGTATATACATACATACATACCTCTCTCTCTCTCTCTATATATATATATATATATATATTTATATATGTATAAAATACTATCTGAGCATGCATCAAAGGAAATAACACGAGGCTGACCTAATTACTTGCACCACTTATCAATATTTGTAAGGTGTCCTTTAATCCTTCTCATAAGGTAGGAAAAATCAATGGGGCATTGAAAGAAAGTTAAAATGCTTTTGAAAGCCAGCCCATGCCTTAGGTGACTAATCAATAATTAATTTCATCAACTTTGGCTATTGTATAGCTTGCAAGAAAATATGCTTCTTAATTGAGAAAACTCTAAGGCATCTAACAAAGGCCAAGCTTTATGTAATATATTTGAAACTTTTCAATTGTATTCAAGAAAGACTAAGGTGTATACAAACCTGTAACCCTAGTAGGAGAGTTTGCACATTTGCTTTGTTGTTAGTTCCATCCACCACTTTCTTTAAGGCTGCACAAACCGTAGAGCCTGCTTCATTCTGAATTATGCACTCTGCATTAGAGAGGCTCAAGTTGTGTCTAGAATCTCCATGGAAGTTTAATTTTCACTGTCTTCACAGAGGTGTAGACCAATGTATTCCTATCTGGGGATCGGGGGTAGACTTAACTTGAATACACTGATAAATCCGGGGATCTATATATGGATCCTTAAATACAAGAGTGTCATTCTTTAACAAGAGTAGTGTGACAAATCCTTACCTTTTTATGGAATTTGTATGATTAACTTATAAAGATCTTTTGAGTGAAGATTGTTACATTATTATAGATGAATTGTGGGTTTTGTTGGGCCTATGACTTTAAGAGATATAAAGAGACAACCACACTGATTACCATAAAATGAAAGTGTCTGGTAACTAAACAATTTATCCAACATTTTTTTTTCTGAAATCAATATCATCTCTGAGGATAAGATCTAGGTTTTCTATAGGTGGCCATAGGCCAGCCACCTTTTTTAGGAGAAATTTCCTTTAGTCTTAGATCTTCCTCGTCAACAGAGAGAAATTCCTCTTCCAAAGATTTGAAATAAAATGCATAGTGGTTAGAGTCTAGAAGAGCTGGAAACACGATTGCATAGCTTTTATGAAAAAATATTGTATTTTTATTTTCTTTTAGATTTGATCAATCAAAGGATCCATGAGCTCCTTTTCTTTAATAATGAGAGAAGGGATTTTCTATTCTTGCACTTCCTACAAGATGGGAGGAGCCAATGCATCAATGGAAAGATGTTCCACAAAATTAATACCATTAGATACCTCTTCAATTGGGCTTTTTGGGGACAATTCCACCATTAAATCTAAAGCTTTGGCAGCCTCTTCTAGCGGGCCTTTTGCAATCTAATGTTTTTTCCTTGGCAATTTGCTACCAAAAATTGTCAATGGATTTTCTCATTCTGTTCTTTATATTTGCCTTTGCTTCACACTCAATGATGAAAGAATTCCTAAGCGCAAGGAAGCATTGCCACAAACTTTGCAAGAAAGGTTAAGGTGTATCTGTCACCCACGTATGCAGCTCCAGTAGATTGGGCCATAATCTGTTAAACCTACAAATAAGACCCATCTCTTCAAACTTTCTTGCTTCCTAAACTGCATCAATTCAAAATTCTAATACCAAAATATCCTTTAGCTGTTTTGAACGACTGTGTTAAAGCAATCGTATGTCCAAGAGAGGATCACTTAGCTTCATTAATTGATGCAGCCAAGACCAAAGAGATCTCAAAAGAGATGTCCAGTCTTGCAGCAAAGAGACAACACAGCAGAAAACACAAAGCAACAACAAGATATAACAAAATTCCACTTGTTTATTACATCAAATGCCAATTACATGCAACATGTCGAGCTATAAGGCCTTCTCGGTTACAGCCAATACATCAACAGATACAACAAGATCTCATAGGATCCAACTACTCCTTAGCTAGCCCAAATCTGTATCCCAACAACAATCTGGTAGAAACTCCAAGACAGATCTACACTTGATCTCGCAAGCCACCAAACAAGCTTCTTGTTTCCTAAGCCAACACTTAGCCACTAGCTTCTAAACTCTACACTTTCCCACTCTACCTTTCTATGCTACCCATACCCTCCTTTTATACAGCATGGCCACAAGTCAGCCTTGCAAATTAGAAATCATAAAACAACAGTCGACTCCAAGAAACTCATGACAAAATGTGTTATCCTTCATGTCCGCTTGCAAGAGTCATTAAATTTGCATAGGAGAAAGAACCAACCCAGATTTAGGTCCCCACGCATCCCATCGGTCGATCCATTTCACGAGGAATGTGACCAAATTAAATGCACATGTCGGCCAACCAAAACAATCAAAATAAACCCGTCGGTGAACTAGACCACCAAGCATGCTAGAACATCAACCGAGTAATACAAAACAACTATCGATGCCACTCAGTACCAAAACAGAGACTGAGCTCGTCGGTGAACCAAAATAGGAACATTTCACCGAGAACCACAAAGCAGTTACCGAGCACAAACTCATCCACCGAGCTCATTTGGTAGAGTAACATTCACACTCAATCACTGAGTCCGTCGGTGAAGCAACACATCTTCCAACCGAGAACTACTACCAAATGACCGAGAATCTCAGGTCTCCAACTGAAATCGCCACTTCAAACATTGAAAGCTAAAACCCATTTTAACAATTTTTGGTTGATACATGATTGCCAACTACCCAAGGATGCTCCTGCATCATTAATGGCTGCATTAGTATGCTATGCTCCATTCCTCAAATCAGCAGTCTCCTCAAAGACCTTGCTATTAACATCTTCAACAACTTCCAAAAATGAATGTTCTGAACCATTGCTAGCTCGTCTACTCTATCAGGATGACTTCTCACAATCTAGTCTCTAGTACCTGTGGAAAATATTTGCCAAGAGTAGTGGAAACCAACACTTGCACAATACCATTCCGCCCACTGACACCTCTTTTGCCCTACTCCTGACCACCAACTCAAGATCTGTCAACTGCAGACTAGGAGAGTACACAGGTGGAACTAGCAACAATAGGGTGAGCAGCCACTATTGCTGCAAACCTTGCAATTTCATTTCTTTTTACAAAAGAAATAAATCATGAAACAGAAGGTTCTCAACTTCCCCCAAAATTACCAGCCCTATCTACAGATATAAATTTGACACTAGAGACCATTGTTACTAGCTCTAAAATTAGTTCATGCACTCAAAATTGGTTTGACATTCTTCTTAATGCTTAAACATGGCACCATACACACTATATTCATGGTAACAAGGAAAATATGTATCAGGTTTCCATCTGTCTTTAGCTAGAACTCTGTCTAGGGTTTGTAATGGATTATTTTAAAAACTACCAATTTTCAAGTGAAGAAATTGTGTATGGTACCTTGTAAAAATTAACAGCTGAAGGTATGGTACGTACGGTTGACTTATAAATTATAAGTGAAGATGTTGATGTGAGGAGAATATGTTAACAAGATTAGAAATTGAGGACTTTGACAAATATTTTTTGATTATTGAACAGTGCAAGATTTATAAATCACACTAGAAACAAGATTAATAAATGTTACACTTGTAAACTAGGAAATTGCATGCTTCAGAAATTTCATTTTTGTACAAGATTAAAATATATAGCACTTCATAGCATTATAAGAGCAGCGGATTTTACAAAATTAACAAATATAATAATTTAGTATAGCATAAAATAATTTGAAATTATAAAAAAAATACAATATTAATGGGTGTGATATTTTTGCACAGTACAAGATTAACATTGATTGAAAAATTTGCACAGTTTTTATCCAAAAGCATTCTACAATTACAACTGATGGACTCCGAAAAACTAGTTCTTGCTAAGATTAATGGATGTGATATTTTTGCAAATCTCACACTATTAAATTATTTTCCTTCCTGTCCTCGTGAGATATTTTGGATTATTTTCATTGTTCTTATAATAAATATATAATTATGTTCACATTCAGTCTTTTTGTGTTCTAAACGTGTCTATATAATATAAAGAAAGTTTAAACAATTCACATTGTAATCCTTGATGAAACCTTTGTTAAGTGGACATAAATGTTAATCCTTGGCTTTCTAGCAACAATTGGCCGATGATCATAATATAATTGAGTCTCTTGCTTGTCTAATTTGTTAGAAAGCTCCTTAATTACTTGTAGAACTTGTCATATTATGAGTAGGTGCTGATAGAATTCTGCATATTTCTACATGCTTCCAGCATGGGTAAATTGAAATAGAAACTAAAAAGGAAACTTGGAAATGGTTCTACCCAAATGCATAGGAGCAAAATGATCACTATAAGTACTTAAGGGAAAAAAAAAATGTGAAAACTGAGAATCAATGTCATCCATTGTTTTGGGAGTACTAATACTCAACGCAAATAAGCGAGTTTATGCAAACTAAGACAAAAGCCAAAATCAATGATTTATGAAAACTAATGTCAAATCTAAGTTTTCTATCAATGTCATCTATTGTTTTGGGAGTACTAATACTCAACGCAAATAAGCGAGTTTGTGCAAACTAAGATAAAAGCCAAATCAATAAATTTATGAAAACTAATGTCAAATCTAAGTTTTCTAGTAATGTCATTCATTGTTTTTGGAGTACTAATACTCAACGCAAATAAGTGAATTTGTGCAAACTAAGATAAAAGCCAAATCAACGAATTTATGAAAACTAATGTCAAATCTAAGTTTTCTATCAATGTCATCCATTGCCTTGGGAGTACTAATACTAAACGCAAATAAGCGAGTTTGTGCAAACTAAGATAAAAGCCAAATCAACGAATTTATGAAAACTAATGTCAAATCTAAGTTTTCTATCATAAATCTATACATTCAACATCAATCGTAATTAGTGTCTGCCAACTGATTTGTACTTCCAATGTCCTAGCCTCTTATACATAGATTTTCCTAGTGACACTTTTGACACAAATTTCTCTATTAGCTTTGATTATTGTTATAAGCGCCTTTAAAAAATTGAGGATATTAAAGTAGTTCTTAACTGGATATTAAAGTCGTATTTTTTTCTTTCTATCACTTTCTCTAATATAGGTCAATCGAGAATTGCACTCTAAATAATATAGATCTAAAGTATCATTAAGAGGGAATTTCAGCTTCACTAAATGCTCAAGTAACAGTGTTTCTCAAGTGAATTTGAATATCAAACTTGGTGCTAATTGGCTCTCACATCTCTAGCTCCTCTAACTCTCCTTTACCTTAGTTCAAGTATAATTTTTTATAAATCTTTGAGCTGCATCATGTATGAGTTTTGTGACGATATCTTAGGAAACGTTATGCATTGTTTTATATTTTTCACAATTTGAAGACCATCCAAATAATCTCATAACAATACATATTAATATAATCTCTTAAATTACACATCTTTGATGCTCATAATGATAATAGTTCCGTGTCTTTGATCTTAGAACTAGAGCTATGTATGTTTTTATTATTTCCATAATATAAAGACCGTTGATCTTAGAACTAGATCTATGTGTCTTTTTATTATCTCCATAATATAAAGACCGTCCAAACAATTCCCATTTTTAAAGATGTATATTAGGGGTCGTCTCTCATAAATTAAATAAGGAAAAAATGTATAGAGCCTCAAAAATAGATTGATTGTCCGCAACTACCAATTATGAAGTAGAAATATATTCACCCCTAGAAGTATTTGATGATAGCTTTGATGGCACTCACTACCTCTTTTGAGCTAGTACAAAAGAGTTTTTGGTTGGACTACTGTTAAGCTTTGGATTCATGAGGGCATCCATTGATTATAGTCTTTTCCACATTTTTAGGTAGAAATCCCAAAGCATCATCATTTAAAGCCATTTAAATACTCTAGAAGCCTATGAAATCTTATGGAAAGATTGAAACATTGATGGATAAACACAAGTTGATATGCAGAATCTCATAGAAGATAATATTCGATATATTTTCATTCTTGGAGGATTGTGCAATTACTCAAGAGTACTCTTGTGGTATAAAGAACAAGCATGTGCTTGTCCTCAAATCATACCTTGACAACAATTAGAACATTCACACTAGTTCTAGTGTACTTTTAAGTTGAGGTAGTTCCACCAATTCAAGTTATTAGAAATCATCATTTCTTCAGTTTCACAAGTTATACATGTTGTCTATAATCAACCATTTTGTGTAAAATATAATCCAATTTCTACTTTGGGATCGTTTGTTAGCAAATTGTGTTGATAAAAATCAATTAATGTCTTTTGATATTATTGTTGATGAGTTTCTTTTTCTTTCATAACTAGAGCTTGGATAGTTATTATTATATATAAAATTGAATCAACAAAGTAATCGAATTAAGATGTTAATAGAGAGAGAATTTATATTTCAAAATGAGCTTGCTTGCACCTTTGAAATTGAGGTTGAAGAAGGAATCTAAGGGTGAATAATGTAGACTCTATGTCAGGTCACTTATTTAATGAATAGAGTTGCACATCATGGATCCTCATAATGAATTGGATCTTGTAAAGAGCCATTATATTCTTTGAGGAGAATAAGATAAGCTAGAGATCTCATGATACATTTAATATATTAATGTAAAATGCTTTTATGATTCTAGTTGTTGTTTCAAAATATAAATATACTAAAGTCTCAAGATTAAGTGCTTTGAATTCCTATGAAGTTGATGAGAGCATACTTAAACTTTGCCCAAAGGAAATCTCAAATAAAATGTGATCCTAGTGTTTATGATGAATAAGGTGTCCATCTTCTTTATGAATATAGTGATTCAAGTAGTGACACATTTTTATTGGAGTTGCAATTGTGCTAGTTTCATCAGGGTTGATTTTATGTAGGACTTATAGATTGTCCCTCATACTTTTGGGACATCCTTGTTGAGCATATGGGTAACATTGATGAAAAATATATTGTGGAAGACTTGATATCACCACCAATTCCCTACAAGGAATCCATATGGTGGGCATACCAAGTGTTCTTAATTTATTGTTTGCATTACTTCAAATTGAAAAGCCTTGAATGTATATCTATTGTGTCAAGTGGTGTATCTAACTTGCATCCTAATAAATGAAAGATGATCATTACATGAAACACAACTAGAATATGAAGAGGATGGATGATAAATCCAACCAAAATAATTGGGCATGTAACTAACCCTTTTTTTCTAGAAGCTTTAGGATAACATGTAGATAAAAAATGTCAACCCAAAACCAATTGATACTATGATGTCTCGATTCAGAAATCTCATAACCATACAAAATTATTGGCGACATTTAAGTTTGGAAGATATATAATTTTCTTCTTGCATTTTGAAAGTTGGGTTGGAAGTATAGTCTCTCTAAGTGTATTAAGTGTAGTGTAACCCTAGCACAATCTCCTTTGTATTAGTAGACACATTCAAGTGAGCTCCCAGGAAAGACACACTAAGATAAGAATAATAGGAAACCACTTTAACCTAGCTTCATTTATATATGATAGGAGTGTAAAGGAGATAAATCAATGCTATGTTAAATTTCAATTACATCAACAAGCTAGGTTATGAAAATGAAAATAAGAATTCTAAGTACAAAAATATAATTAAAAAGTAAATAAAAGTCATAAACACAAAAATAATAAACTTGGAATATGCCTCAATAAGTTCATTGGCTAGGACACTTATGTGATACGTTATCATCCATCCATGTGCTAGAATCCAAGATGCATGCTCCTATTGAAAATTGATGCAAAACTCAATGATTTCTCTATAATCTATATTGATCTACACACATAACAACAAATTCAACAATTAAATTCAATCGGGTATACTAGAAACTAGAAATCATTGTTAACTACCAATTTTAAACAAGATATTGAATATGCAAAACAAAGGGAAGGTATACAAAAGCTTCATTTGTTTAGGAGCCTTCAAATATTTGTGAGATGAGGTGGAGAGAAAGGGGATGATCATTTAGGAGCTTTAGGTGAACCCTTGGTATTTCAATCTCCACAAATGATTGATGAATTGAGGAGGAATGGAAAGTGTCTTCTTAAATTGAATGTGTCTCTAGGAATAAAAAAGCAAAATGGTAAGAACATAAATAAATTGACAATATTAATGCATTTTCTATGTGGAGAAACACTCTAGTGTGTTTGGTAAAAGAAAAGGAGGTAATACCTTGAAAACTCCAAACAAAACAAATAACAATTCTACAAAATAACTACGCAATAGAGGATGAAATAAAACTTGATTTTCATGATAAAAATAGAGATGCTCATGAGGACAAGGAGATGTAGTAGAATGTTTGAAAATTATTAGGTTTCCTTAGAGAGATTTGCAATCTTGTCTAAAGAATGAGAATAAATCTTTGAAGGAGATGGGAGCTCTAGTTATCATTCATAATGACAAAGTGATTATTCAACTTCTTAAAACTAGGTAGATGAAGGCTACAAAAGAAATACTAGAATCTAAAGGGACATTAGAAAGTTAGAATGTGGATGTTACATGATTATATTGTATAGGAAATTAATGCATTATGCTAGCATCCAATTGCAACACACGAGAAAAATTCACAAGATGGAAACAAACATAAAACAATTGTTAAATTCTGATATGTAGGTTTCTAGTCATCACATATTATATGTAATATATAAATGGAATAAGAATAACAAGATGTATAAATTTAACACATTACATAATATATGAATGGGGAAATGTTTTCTAGTAAAGAAATACCATAAAGCATCCTTCAATTATCAAACTATTATAGAATTTTCTGTAAGAATTATAGATAGAACCTATGAATATCACTTGTCACTTGCACATGGCCAATAATTCCTCTTGTTCATGGTAATTGAATTCACTATTATTCTCTAAATTATAGCCTACTCTCAAGGAGAGGGAACCTCCTTAAATATCGAAGGGGTGGCAATATACCTTAGGGGTATTAGTTACACCTATTCAAAAAACATATAGGAATACATGACAACACATAGAATGAGGTTGAACATACAAAAACACAACACTGGCATTAACCGTGGGTAGATGACTAAAGCTAGTCTAAAATGATCTTATAACGTGCTATGGAAAGAAAACATCAAAGAAATCTTTACATAATGTGATAATTGCAGGGTATGTCATTTTGGATATTGTATTTTCTTGCCACTTTAGTGGCCTCATATTTCTAAATAATAAGCTATGATTTTTAAAGCGTATAAATAAAATGTTGAAAGTAACATCATAACAAAAGTTATACTGATGATAATTACAATTATTTGATTAAGAAAAACATGCCCCTAGGTTACACATCTAAAAAATCATGTACCAGACAAAGAAAACCTACACCACAAAGATGATTTTAAAAACATAAAACCTAAAAAATAAATTTGTCAAGAAAGCATAAAAGTTGCAAAATAAATTCTTTTGTGTTTGTGTGTCTATATATATATATATATATATATATATATATATATATATATATATAGAGAGAGAGAGAGAGAGAGAGAGAGAGAGAGAGAGAGAGAGAGAGAGAGAGAGATCCCCACTTCAATGGTAATTTTTGCAATTATTTTGGTCATAAAAAAATTGATTGTAGAGATATATTAAGGAGAACTAACTTTTCTAGTAGAAATTCTTTTGATACTTTAAGAGATTTGAATGTGATCTATTATAATTGTAAAAATATTGGTCATATCGTGAGACAATGTAAAATAGGTTTTGCATAATAAAAAAGGAATGGAAAGAAGCTCTAAATTGCTTCTCGAAACTTCAAGAGAGAAACAAAGAAAGTGTTAAAGGAGAAACAAAGAAAGAAGTTTGAAAAATCTATGATTGTTCAAATTGATTTTCATGCTAAAAGGAAGAATCTATCGATAATCAACAATGGCTGCTCAAATCACATGGTTGGTGATAAGAGTAAGTTTCTCAAACTTATTGATTAGAACGACAATTTAGTCGATTCTAGAGATAAGTCATCGGTAAATATTTATGGTAACAATATTTGAACATAAATGACACAGTAGAAACACATAATGTTTGGTATGTAGAATGGTTAAAATATAGTTTTCTAAGTGTTAGACAAATGTGTGACAATGGATACATTGTAACTTTTAATACTCAAGGGTGTGAAACTAGAAAATCAAGAAGACTACTTGCTAAAGGGAAAAGAACATCTAAAGTAATGTCTATGATCTTAAAGAAGTAAAAGGTAAAAGTTATTTGTTGGGAAAAGTTGATGAAAATCAGCTTTGGCATAGACGATTAGGACATGTTAACTTTTATAATCTTGCAAAGGTAAGTTCTATGAAATTTGTGAGATAGATGCTTAAGATTACAAAGTCTACAAACACTACTCATAAATAATATCAACAAGGAAAGAAAACAAGTTTCAATTTCAAATCTAAAGAATATTCAACTTCGAAACCTTTAGAATTAGTTCATATTAACCAATGTGGTCGAACCAAAACTAAGGGTTTGAAAAATAAAATATCTTTTATATTATTAGTGGATTTTCAAGACTGAAATAGATAATATTTTTAAAAGAAAAATCTAAAGCATTTGAAAGATTCAAAATTGTCAAAGCTATGGTTGAGAAGGAGAATGGTCTAAAACTCAAGTGTCTTAGATTGGATAGATGCAATGAATTTAACTTTAATGATTTTGGTGAATATTGTGAGAAGCATGGTTTCAAAAGGCTTTATTCTGCAACAAGAACACCATAACAAAATGGTACAGTAGAGAGAGAAAAAATAGGATAGTCAAATAGATGGCAAGAACTTTACTTAATTAGGCCAATATATTTGATATGTTTTTGGTTGAAGATGTACATACAATAGTATATCCTCTTGATCAAGTATAGTTAACGCTAAATAGCAATAAAACATCTTATGAATTGTGGTATGGAAGACTTGCTTTTGTTAAGTACTTTAGGGTGTTTGGCAGTAGATATTTTATTAAAAGAGATGAAGATGACTCGAGAAATATAGAATCTAGATATGATGATGTAATATATAATGGATATTCCACTCATAAAAAAGCTTGTAAATGCTATAAGTACAAAAGGATAAAGAATATTGTAGAAAGTGTTAATGTGAAGATTGAGGAAATTGTGCAAAAATATATATAAAGGAATTGAAATTAAAAATTGTTGGTGAAGAACAATCTAAAAATATTGTTGTAAAACATTTTGAAAGTGGTGATGAAAAGACTCCTGAAAATGTTGTTGACAAAATTCCAAAGCTTGTGCAAAAGAATCATACATAACTGTAGATTATAGGACACAAAATGGTGGAATGCAAACAAGAAGAAGAGTTGCAAAGAAAAATGGAGTTAATCTTTCTCTATTATCTAAATTTGAACCTAAGATATTCAATGAAGCCAACCAACATGAATATTGGATAAAGGTAATGTTACCCAAAATTCCCTATCTATTTAATTTCGACTATAGGCTGGGCTTCATGCGGAGGTTTGCAATTTAAACCATGTTGAATACCTTGAGAAATTTTTGTGGCCTTGTGATTTTCCTCTGGTCTCTACAGTTGTTTAGTCCCTGGTCTACAGGCCTTTTTATTTGAAAATCTACCGTTTTGGCCAAAAGCCCTAAACCCTTGGTCCTATTCTATTTTCGCATTACCTTTTCCTATCACTTAAAATATTCCAAATAACCCATATGCTGGAAGGTTGTGACCCCTTGTTCTATTTAAGTGGTTTGTCGCATGATCGCATAGGTCATTTTTCATGCTATGCGATCATGCGACTAAGGTTTGTCGCTGGGGTCCCCCTTTAATATTTCCTAAGTTTCCTACATCCCGACCTTTTAATATTTCCCTGGGCCCAGTTCTCGGTCACAGTAAGATCCAACGGTGGTCGCATAACTGCATGAGATCTTCTGATCCCATGTGATCATGTGACAACCATTGATGCAGTATCGGCATCGCAACAGCTGTTGGTGGGTCCTCAGGTGGTGACATGTCCATTTTTTAGTGGCCGGCTGGGTGATGACAGGGCCGTCGGTGGGTCCGATGGTCAGTGGTTCTGTGGGGACGCTAGCTTGTCCAAGATCTACGGTGGTCACATAACCGCATGGGATCTTCTGATCCCATGCGATCATGCGACCATCGTCTGATGCAAGGTTAAGTTTCTTCTTCCTTCTGAGGTGTAGGTCGACTGTGATGTGCTCATTTTCTATTGGCTCTTGACTATGATGTGGCCTTTGACTTTTTTCAAAAGGGGATTGCAATATCTTTTGCGGGTTTTCTTCTGTTTGTTCCTGTTGATCGTTTGCAACCGCGGGTAGCTCAGAATTTATGTTTTTAGGGGCGGTTGCAGTTGGAATAGACGAGGAAAAGATCTAGGCTGCCGTTCTCAGTGGATTCTTACTAGAAGAGTATCAGATTTGAGCATTCATGATAGCCCGACTTGCAGAGAAGTAGTTGGATCAATTTTTTTATCTGCAGGTAGATTTAGTACAGGGATGGGCACGCAAGGATGAATATCTGATCGGTTGAGATATTTTCATGAACATTTATGATTAGAAATGACAGGTTTAGGGTTGGATTATTTTATGCATATTTATGTAACCCTAATGAGATTTTTGCTCTTTCCTTCGTGCAAGAGGAGATGTATATAATTAATTTTTGGAGCTTTTAGAGCTTAGAGTTCACATTTTGTAAAGAGAAAAAATATCTTTTCTTAGAAGACTACCTAAGACATTTTTTCTGTCCTCTGGTTTTCAACATTCTGGTAACCTCCCATTGATAATTCAGGTATTGAAAGTGTTTTGTGACATTCTTCATGTCCTTATGCCTTCTTGTGTGAGTTATTTCTTAATGAATTCAGTATTTACATGCTTCTCAGTGATATCTTAGGATTCTTGATCCCTCTTTCTTTCTGCAATTTTGTGTATCATTGTGGATGATTTGATGTGAGTGCTTTTGTGGGTATACTTCAACCCCTTAACTATCTTGTCTCATTCCTATACCTAGTTGTAGAGGTGAATGTTTGTTTGCAGGTCATAGATTGTTGTCTAAATCCAAAGGGTGTTATTGTTTGCGAAAGAATCTCTCTTTCCCTGAATAGCTATTTTCACTTACAGACCCCTCTATGAAGTACTTATGCAAACCTATTCAGTGAGTTGTGATCTCCTAGACCTAAGGCCATTCATTGATTTCATCTTTTATACTGTAATTCATACCATATTTTCGGTGTATCACCTAGTAGGATAGTTTGCTTTTAGTCATTTCCCTTTCAAGCATTCCTTCTATCCCTTTCCCTCAAAAGTTTTACTTTTCTATCTAGAAGCAAATTAATGTGATTATCCAAGAGGAACCAGCCTAGAACTTGGAGGTCTCATCTCAGTTAGCATAGGTCCCACAACCTGGAGATGATTCCCATGTTATACTAGGTTATCAAGACTACGAGAGCTTGAGACAAGGGTGCAAACTTAGTGTATAACAATTTTGGCACACCCTATGGGACTGTAAAAAGATCAGATTAATGTTCAAAGGTGTTCCTATTGGTTCATCTGCAAAAGGATCAAAGAAGTTCAGTACACAAGGAATATTAGTACAGGCTTAAGCTCAAGGATACCCCACCTTGGTGCTAGTGTATAACATTTCTGGCACACCCGGTGGGACAGTAAAAGAATCATAAGTTCATGTTTTGTTATGCTATGTCTGATATACAGATTGCATACTATAGTCTTTTAGAATTTGTTCTATCAAGTATATATGGCGGCTCCATTGGTGGAAGGATTCAAGACAACCTTGTTCAAGGTTTATGAGAAAGATTGAGACTAGGAGCTCTAAGCCTACTGAATTTTCAGAGTTGCCCTCAAGAAGAAGTCACAAAGGCAGGTCAACTCAAAGAACATCCCCTGCAAGGAGAGTTCAATCAACACCTCCTGATACTGCAGAAAGGAGACCTTTTCCCTTTCATTTCAGAAGAAGAGGGAGATCTCTAACCAGAGATCTAGAGGAAGATTCAAACCCAGCAGCAAATACAGCTCACATAGTTGTTAATCTTCAGGTTCCAGCTCCTGCAATGGCTAGATAGTTTGCCTTTGCACCATTCAACCAAGGGAGTCCATTAGCCTTTGTTGTACATCATGATGTGCCTTTGGTGACACTAAAGAGTATACTTGATTTCACAGGTGAAGGGCAGACAACTACTTTTGAGCACGTAAGAGATGTGAACACCATCTACAACATACACAACATAACCCAAGAAGATGTGGCCACAAAATTATTAGCAGCCTCTTTAAAAGGTAAGGCTCTTGAATGGTTTAGAACTCTAACTATTGGTTCTATTACTTCATGGGATGAGTTAGGGGATGCATTAAGTAAACATTTTGAGGATAAATCAGATAACTTATCTCTAGTTGAGCAGTTAACAACTATTAAGAGAGACCCTCAAGAGCAAATGACAGATTACAATAGTAGATTCCTCAAAACATGGAATAGAATTCCAGTCTCTGTGAGACCATCAGCTGACCATGCTTTCCTATACTATTTGCAAAGTCTAAATGGTCAAATTTCTATCATGATCCAATCCATGGGTGGTACTTCTCTTCCCCAAGCTTTTGACATAGCTGTCAGGGCTGAAAATTGTTTAATCCAAGCAGGCATGATAGCTAGAAGGCCACCAAAGCCCATTTTTCCTAGCCTTCAACCCATTGCACCTGCCCAAGTACCCCCATTTACCCCTATTCCTACCATACTAGCACCTCAGGCTAGTACTAGTGGTCAAGAGCTAACAACTAGTTTCTCTCAAGAGTTACAAGAGATAAAGAATAGCCAACAGAGCACTCAGCAAGAAATGACAAACTTGTTGTAGAATCTAACCAAAGAGGTCACAAATTTGAAGAAATAAGGTCAAGGAATCAGACCACCCTTTCAGCCACAAGGCCAAGGTCCTAATCAGCAATATCAAAATCAAGGACAGCCTTATCAACAAAATAGGCCACCATACCAAGGAGGCTATCAAGGACAAAGACAAAGTTTTAATCAAAGACCATTCCAACCATATAACCCTGCACCTCTAAATTCTACAAATCCAGTGAGGGATATGGTTCCTAGTCAAAATAATATGGCTATGGATAATAAATGGTGTTTTCTTTGTAATCAGCCTCATAATCAGGCTACATGTTCAAATGGATGGATGAACCAAGCTCTAATGGTTCAAAATACCTCACAAGTTCAATCAGAGGCTTCATCCAGTGGGTCAGTGCCTCAACAAGAACCACAAGAAAATGAGATTGCTCTTTTAAATTGGGAGCGGCCTGACTTCAATGGAGTCAATGATGAAGTTGCTTTTGTTCCCTACACAAGAGAAAAAAGAAGAGCTCAAGACATGGAGAGAGCATATTCCAATGCCAAAGCCACCACATCTGCAGAGCCACTACAGCAAGTTACTCCCATCACACCTAAGGAGGCTCCTGTCATTACAAGCAAAGAAGGCCAACATTCTAAAGAAGTGGAGCCCATCATAGTAAAGGCACAACAGAGAGTACACACTGTGACACCTTATAATATTGTAGACAACATGAAGAAGGTGAATGTCACCATGTCCAT
The DNA here is from genome assembly GCA_027943335.1 of Chamaecyparis obtusa. Lineage (NCBI taxonomy): Eukaryota > Viridiplantae > Streptophyta > Pinopsida > Cupressales > Cupressaceae > Chamaecyparis > Chamaecyparis obtusa. The sequence goes on from BSBK01003874.1 coordinate 947,855, forward strand.
GTGGGACTCTTTGGCTCTTCCAGGATAGCCTGAAATTTTGAAGAAGACCATGACAGAAGTGACAACTCCTCAACCTGCAAAAGAAGCTGCAAAGCCAGTGTTGGTTAACACTGATCAAGAAAAGGAGGCTCCAAGTAGCAACTCCAAAGGAAATGCCACACAAGGTAGGAACTCAAAGCCACATCCCTTTTATGTATCTTTAATCATTGGAAAATCTTTAGTGCATAATTGTATGGTAGATAGTGGAGCTACTAGCACTGTGATGCCCAAGAAAGTAGCTGACCAATTAGGACTGAAATATGAGCCCTTCCAAAAGAAGGTTACCCAACTTGATGGATCCTTAGTCAATACTATAGGTGTGGCTAAAGATACCAGTTTGATCCTTCATGCTAGTCCTAATTTTTCCATCCTCCTAGATATATACATCATAGATCTCCCTGCATTATTTGCTATATGTTTTTCAAGGGAGTTTACAGCTAAGATAGGAGGCTATCTATCTTCTGATTGGTCTCACATGCTTTTTCATACAAGGTATGGGACCAAGGTCACCATTAAATCAGAACCATTAGCAGCACACCATATAGAGCCATATATATCCAATGCCATCAATGTAAACTGCCCCATATTTGATGACAGTGACTTCCAAACCATTAGTGAAGCAAGCACAAAGATAGAAAGTATCCCTGATATTCTTCTAGATGAAAGAGCTTCAAAGGCCCAAGAAAATCTAATTTTGGATTTTGGTTTGGGAAGTTATTTGATACAAGAAAGTGGAGCCATAGAGCCAAGCCTTCTCAAAGAGGACACTGATTCAGAGGATCAGAATAATCAGGTTTGGGAACTATTTTTTGATGGAGGTAGAAGTAGACATGGTTCTGGGGGTGGTGCTATGCTAGTGTCCCCAAAAGGAGAAAGGTATTATACTACCTTTAGATTTAGTTTCTCCTGCACTAGCAATATTGCAGAGTATGAAAGTCTCGTCAATGGACCAGAGTGGGCTAGAAAAAGAGGGCTTAAGGCCTCAAAAGTTTATGGTGACAGTGAGTTAGTTGTCAGCCAAGTAAGAGGGATAAGTGCAACCAAGAATGACACTTTGAAAGCATACAAACATAGAGTTTGGGATGCAATTGAAGATTTTCATGTTTTCAATATTGTTGCTATCCCTAGGAAGCTAAATGAAAATGCAGATAGGTTAGCTGATGTTGAATCTCAGTATGATATTCTGAATAGCATTTTAAAAGAAATGGATCAACAACATATCAAAGTGATTTTCAAACCCTCTATTCCTGATAACAATGTCAATTGGCAGGTGTTTGACAATGATGAGCAAATTTTGTAGTTCTTGTTTGAAGAAGATGTTTTTTCAAAGCATAATCAAGATAGGTTATCACAAAATTATGGTGATCAAGTGATACAACTTAAGTCCAACAAGATGCCTAGAGGTCTTGTTACATTAGAGACTGTCTTCAACAAGGATGATGAAGTCAAGAAGAATAAAGCTGGCCTGGTAGTCCAACAAGAGCATTGTGTCGAATTAGAGTTGGAACCAGGTAAGAGCTTACAATTTGGAAAAGTGAACATTGAATTGGAGAGGCAAGATTATACACAACTTTTTAAGGAATTCAGTGATGTGTTTGCATGGAAATATGAGGACCTCAAAGGTTTTGATCCAGCTCTTGCTCAGCACACTATTGAATTAGAACCAAATGCCAAACTAGTGAGGCAAAAGTAAAGGCCTGTTAATCCCAAGCTTGAGCCACTTATGCATAAGGAAGTGCTCAAATTAATAGAAAGTGGTATCATCTACCCCATCAAGCATACTAGTTGGGTTTCCAACCTTGTTCCTATCAGGAAGAAGAATGGGGAGCTGAGGTTATGTGTTGACTTCAGGGATCTTAACAGAGCTTCTCTAAAAGACCTCCATCCACTGCCCTTCATGGAACAAATCTTACAATGTGTCTTCGAATCCGATAGATTTTCATTATTGGATGGCTATTCAGGATACAATCAGATCTTAGTAAATGAAGAGGATCAATATAAGACTACATTTACAACCAAGTGGGGAACCATGGCTTATGAAAAGATGCCCTTTGGTCTATCAAATGCAGGTGCTACTTTTCAAAAGGCAATGGATATGGCCTTTAAAAGCCTCATATACAAGTTTGTGCTAGTCTATTTAGATGACATAACTGTCTATTCTAAGCATGCAGTAGATCACATCAAACATTTGAGGAAGATCTTTGAAAGGTGTAGAGAGTTTGGGATATCTCTTAATCCCAAAAAATGTGTGTTTGCAGTTCATGAAGGAAAACTATTGGGATATGTAGTATCCAAAGAAGGAATTATAGTGGATCTTGAGAGAATTGCAACTATCCTAGAGCTACCCCTACCACATCACAAGAAAGGTCTCCAATCTTTCATAGGAAAGATTAATTTTGTTAGGAGGTTCTTGCCTAACATTGCAGATTTACTCAAGCCTTTGACAACCATGCTAAAGAAGAGTTCAACTTTTAGCTGGACCAAAGAAGGGAAAGCCAATTTCCAGGCTATCAAAGAGGCCTTAACAGAAGCCCCTGCTCTCCTAAACCCAAATTTCAGTAAGGATTTTATCATTTATGCTTATGGAGGTCATGATGCTATATTTGCAATGCTGACTCAAGAAAATTCAGATGGATTGGAGCAGCCTATTGCTTTCTTTAGCAAAGGTTTAGAAGAGTATGAACAACGGTACTCTTTTATAGAAAAACATGTACTTGTTGTGGTAAAAAGCCTTTAAAAGTTCAGATATTTGTTGACCCATAGCAAGGTACACTTGAAGGTTACTCATCCAAGTGTCAAAGAGTTTTTTCTTTCCAAGGACCTAAATGAGAAAAGAGCTGGTTGGATCACCAAGGTGATGGAATATGACATAGATATTCAAACTACCAAGCTGGTTAGAGGAAAAGGTCTTTGTGAGAATTTGGCAGAGGATGAAAGTTCAAAGAAATCATAGCAAATAAATGCATCTCTGGTGGTGCATTCTACAGAAGAACAAGCCAAGGAAACAAGTTGGTTGCCTAACATGATCAATTACTTGAAGACAGGACAATGTCCTGCACGTTTGGATTCAACAAAAAGAAGGTATTATAGGTTACAATCTGTTCCTTTTGTGCTGATAAATGAAGTTCTTTTCAGAAAGGATCACAATGGTGTCCTTTTAAGATGCATAGATTTAGAAAAGGTAGCTGATGTCCTATTTGAGTTTCATGATGGACCTTCTAGAGGTCATTTCTCTCCTAGGACTACTGCTTTTAAAATCATGAGGGCTAGATACTACTGGCCATCTATCTTCAAAGATAGTCATGAGTATGTGAGGAAATGCCTCAAGTGTGCCATGTGTGCAGGAAAAAAAAGGCTTGCAACCTTTCCCTTACAGCCAATCAGAACAGAGCAACCCTTCATGAAGTGGGGTATAGACTTCATTGGTATGATCAATCCTCCATCTAGTGCAGGCCATAAATGGATAATTACTGCAACAGATTACTTCACCAGATGGACAGAAGCAATTTCTTTAAAGGAATCAAATGAGAGTGATGTCTTAAGTTTTTATGATGATATGATTCATAGATTTGGCACCCCAGACTCTATAATTTCAGATAATGCATTGGCATTCATAGGCCTCAAAGTCTCAGAGTGGGTAGTCAAGAATGGAATTTACTTGAATACCAATTCAAATTATTACCCTCAAGGCAATGGCTTAGCAGAATCAACAAACAAGAATTTGATTAAGATAATCAAGAAGATCCTGCATGACAATTCTAAAAGGCTTGTCGCATGATCACATGAGGCTTTTTGGGCTCATGCGATCATGCGACCAATGACATTTTCAAGGTGGTGCAACTTTTTGGCGGGCTTTCTTCTACAAAGGATGTGTGTGAAGCGGCGGGGTAGCTCAAAATTGATTTTTGGGGACATTTTTTGGTTGCGAGCATGATGATGGATGATCTGGTCGACGATGCCATGGATTTTGCAGGGTACTAGTTAGCATTCATGTCGAGGCTTTTGTGTAGAAAAGTTGATGAGTCCAGATTGCTTGTCTGCAAGTTGTTGGCGGTACAGGCATGGACACGCAAGGAGAAATATCTGATAGGTTGAGATATTTGCAGAATTGTATTTATGATCAAAATTTGTACCCTAGGGTTGGATATTGTATTGTTTAATCTGTAACCCTAGTTAGAATTTTGGACTCCTACCCATGTGCAGTGGAGGAGGTATATAATTTTTCTTGGAGCCTTAGTGCTCAGAATTCACATTTTGTAAAGAAGAAAGACTCTTTCTTGGGAAGCTATCTGTGGCATTTCTTCCTGCCCTCTAGTTTCTCACATTCTGTAAATTCTCATTGATAATACAAATATTGCAGAGGCAGTTTGTGACAATCCTTCATGTCCCTGTGCTTCCTCGTTTGCATTAGCTCTTATTGGATTAAGGTTTATGAATGCTTTTAGTGATATTTAGGGTTCCTGATCCCTCTTACTTTCAGCTTATATGTGTACTACTATGTTTGATCTGATTTGAGTGAGTATGTGGGTATCTTCAGCCCCCTGTCATTCTATCTCATTCCTGTGCCCTTTTGCTAAAAAGAATGTCTGCTTGGAGGTCATAGGTTGTGTCTAATGTTCAGACCCTCCTATGAAACACTTATGCAAGCCTATTCAGTAAGTTGTGACCTATTAGACCTAAGTCCTTCATTGATTTCATCCCTCTATACTGAGATCCAAACCCTAATTTCGGTGCATCACCTAGTAGGATAGATTTTCTTTCAATCATTTCCCTTTCAGTATTCCTTCTATCCCTTTCCCTCCAAAGTTTAATTTCATGTTAAGAAGCAGATCAGGGTGATAATCCAAGAGGAACCAGCCTAGAACCTGGAGGTTTCATCTCAATTAGCATAGGTCCCACAACCTGGAGATGATTCCCAAGTTATACTAAGTTATCAAGACCAAGAGAGCTTGAACAAAGGCACAAAACTCAGTGTATAACAGGAAGTATAATCCGATTCGTTATAGATGCAATAGATTTGGACATACTTCTAGATTTTGTAACAGGTACTATGCAGATTCATTTTATAATAGTGAGCCTAATAGAAGAGCTAAAGTGACTAAGGTTTGGAGGAAAAAGGTTCAAGAGACTCGTCTCAAAGCTCTTGTTGTTCAAATAACCTTTCTAGCTAGCAATGAAAAAGACATTTGGTATGTTGATAGTGGTTGTTCTTGGCACATGACAGGTGACTTGAAAAAGTTTCATTCCCTTAAGAAGATGAATGGTGGTAAAGTTAGATTTGGTGGTAGCTCTTCCAATAAAGTTGCTGGTATAGGTACAGTTCTGATTAACAATGATGAAACTATTGTTGAAAATATTCTTTATGTAGAAGGGCTGAAACATAATTTACTAAGTGTGAGCCAACTATGTGATTAAGGTTATGATCTTAGTTTTAACTCTAATGCTTGTCTTATTAAAAAGGGGAATGATGTTATAGCTAAAGCCACTAGAGCTGCAAATAACCTTTACATTCTTGATGATTCTAATGTTGAGACTTTTTTTTTAAGCAAGGTTGAAGATGCTTGGCTTTGGCACAAGCATTTTGGGCATGTTAATTTTGATAATCTTGTTAAGATCAACAAGAAGGAGGCTATTAGAGACAGGCCTATGCTAGAAAAACTAGCAGATATTGTTTGCAAAAATTGTCAAGAAGGCAAACAAACTAGAGCTTCCTTCAAACCAAATGATGAATTCAGTAGTAGGCCACTTGAGCTCATCCATACAGATCTTTGTGGACCAACAAGGGCAGCAAGCTTACAAGGTGAGAAATATTTTATGCTTCTAATTGATGACTATACACACATGACTTGGGTTACATTCCTAAAGGAAAAATTAGAAGCTTTAGAGAAGTTCAAGATTTTTAAGAGTCTAGTTGAAAATGAAATGGACATGAAGATCAAATGCTTATGTTCTGATAATGGGGGAGAATTTACCTCTAATGAGTTTATCAAATTTTCTGAGTTGCATGGTATTAAGAAACAGGTTTCAGCTCCTAGGACTCCATAGCAAAATGGCTTTGTGGAAAGGAAAAATAGAACAGTTCAAGAGATGACACGTTGCATGATGAATGAGAGAAAGGTAAAAGATGTTTTTTGGAGAGAGGTTGTCCACACAACAGTTTATATTCATAATAGAACTTTGTTGAGACCAAAGCTCAAAAAGACTCCTTATGAAATTTGGAAAGGTAAACCAACAACTATCAAGTATTTTAAAATTTTTGGGAGTCCATGTTACATTAGAAGATATGAAGATAATTTGGGTAAGTTTGAATCTAGAGCTGATGAAGGTATCTTTCTCGGTTATTCTTCTCAAAGTAAGGCATACAAATGCTACAATAAGAGGTTGCATAAACTAGTTGAAAGTGCAAATGTTAAGGTTCATGAAGTTACTAATCAGTTTAATAAGAATGATGACAACCCCGAAGAAAGTGAAGCTCAAACCAGCATTGTGGTGGCTTCTAAAATTAAATCCAGCACTGTTGTACCCTCTTCTCCTCCAGGTGTTCAAGTTGGATCAGCTAGCAAGAGTGGTGAGAATGACCAAGGTAAAGTGCAATCTGCTCATCAAGAATCACTCCCTATCTTTATTGATGTTGAAATTCTACATGATAATTTTGGAAATGACTCTCAAGATGAACATGATGTTTCTACATTCAAAACTCCTTCAAAATTTGTGCAAAAGAATCATCCTGTTGATCAGGTTATAGGTGAAAGGAAAACTAGAAATGCTAGAAAAAATGTCAATTACTTTGAGGGTGATGATTTTTCACTTATCTCTTTGATTGAGCCTAAGTGTTTTGAAGAAGTAGCTGTAGATAAATATTGGGTGGCTTCCATAAAAGAGGAGTTAGATCAAATTAAAAAGAGTAATACTTGGGAACTTGTTCCAAGACCTACCAACAAGAACGTGATTGGTACTAAACGGGTTTTCCGGAAAAAGGTAAATGAAGATGGTAAGATTATTCGAAACAAGGCACATTTGGTTTGTAAAGGTTATTCTCAGATTGAAGGTGTGGACTTTAGTGAAACCTTTGCACTGGTTGCAAGGTTAGAAGCAATCAGAATATTTCTTGCTTTTGCCTCTTTCAAAGGCTTTAAAGTTTTTCAAATGGATGTTAAATCTGCTTTCCTAAATGGTGATTTAGTTGAAGAAATTTATGTTGAACAACTGGAAGGTTTGATTTCTGAAAATATAGACTATGTATGCAAGCTGAAAAAGGCATTATATAGACTCAAACAAGCTCCTAGAGCTTGGTATGACAGGTTGGATAACTATTTGCAGCAGCAGGGCTTCAAAAAGGGATATGTTGATAGCAACCTATATGTTAAAGAGGAAGGTAACATCATTCTTATTGTTGTTGTTTACATTGATGATCTGATTTTTGGAAGTGATTGTGTCAAGATATCCAAGACATTTGCCGCGTGTATGAAAAATGAGTTTGAGATGTTTATGATGGGTGAGTTAACATATTTTCTTGGCGTGCAAATTAATCAGTCCTCTAGAGGTCTTTTTATCTCCCAAGCCAAATATGTTAGGGAGTTGCTTAAAAGATTTAAAATGGAAGATAGTAATCCAGTTAGCACCCTTATGGAAACCGGTTGCAAACTGAGTAAGGAAGATGTGCCTCCTTCAGTTGATCAATCTTTTTATAGATCTATGGTAGGTAGTCTACTATTTGTGACAGCCACTAGACCAGATATCATGCAGGTTGTTGGATATGTAGCCAGATTTCAAGCTTCTCCTAAACAAACACCTGTTTCAGCAGTTAAAAGAATTTTTAAATATCTGAAAGGTACAACTAATTTTGGTCTTTGATTTCCAAAGAGTTCTAATTTTCTTTTAACAGCATATACAGATGCAGATTGGGGAGGTTTAGTGGATGATAAGAAGAGTACTAGCGGGTGTGCCTTCTTTTTAGATGGCTGTTTAGTTTCATGGCTGAGCAAGAAATAGTCTTGCACTTCATTATCCACAGCTGAGGCTAAATAGGTTGTAGTAGTTTCATATTGTAATCAGGTAATCTGGATGAAGAATACTTTACATGATTATAAGCTTGAGATTACTGATCCTATTTGTATTTTATGTGACAACATGAGTGCCATTGACATTTCAAAGAATCCAATGATGCATTCTCAAACCAAGCACATTCCAATTAAGTATCACTATCTGAAGGAGCAGGTTGCAAATAATGTTGTTAAGCTGAATTATGTTTGTTCTCAAGAGCAAATTGTAGATGTGTTTACCAAACCTCTAGCCCGAGATCACTTCGAGTATCTTTAAAGAAAGCTTGGTGTTATTTCCCCTCAATGAAAGGTTCGTCTTCAACACCTCATCGCTATATCTTTTGAATTATTGTTTTGTTTCATTTTCTTGGTCATTGACGACAAAGGGGGAGTAGAGCTTAAGGGGGAGATCCGTTCAAATTTGGTAGCTTTGCTTCAGTTGGTTCAGTTTTGAATTTGTTTAGAATGTTTTTAGTTGGTTTAGTTTTTGTGGGGGAGCTGTATAAGAGTTGCTTCGGTTCAATTGTTTTCACATGTATCATTTTATGGGGGAGTTGTTCTTAGTTTGGCTTCAGATTTGTAGGGCTTTCAGATTGGGTTGCCATCAATGATAAAAAGGGGGAGATTGTTGAGTTTTTGTCACCTGATGACTCTTTGTGACACTTGTCATGTTGAGATGTCCTACTACTTTGTATGTTGGTGTGTGTTGGTTAGTAAAGCACAAAGGTTGCACAAGTGTTATTCGTGTATGCCAAGTATGGCTTACAAGTGTCTTCTTGCTAGATGTATATCGACAGGAATGATGAGTTGATAACAGGCCTCATCGAGAGGTGTTAACTATTGTGGATGATTGAACTGCTCTGGCAGGTCTGTTGATTGTTTGGCAAGTGTTGGGAGCTTGCATAGACATCAATGATACACAAGATGAAACAAATATCCCTTACCTGTGTGTGTATTGTATTGGGCAATATTTTTGAACAACAAGACACAAAGTCAAGCAAGTGGTAGCGCAATGGCATAGTTATTGATTTGGTATGCATGAGTTACAAAAGGCATGTTACCGATTGTATAAGGGAGTTGAAGAAAACATTATTGGTTGTGCTGAAAAAAACCATTTCTGTATTGATATTCTGTGTGGTGTGCCATCTTGCGCGTTGGTGTGAAATAAGGACAAAAACGTAGCCTTGCATGAAGATACAAATGATCACTAGTGTCATTCTTCCTGTTTCCCCTATCTGCAATTTTCAAATGATGAAAGGGAACTATAACTGACACAGTTGTCATCATGGTGGACATTCAAATGATAAAAAATGGTGAACTAAAAATGAAGGGAGCAATCATACCTGTGTATGATGTGTGAGCAATCTATAGGGCAACCGGTTACCGTAGATGTTAAGAGTCCAAAAATGACTAAGGGTACAGTGGAACAAAATAAAGAAGAATGAAAGGAACTGACGGTTATTGGAGTTTTGAGAAAAGATTCTAAATGAAAAGAACTGGGTAAACAAATGATATATGCAATTTTTAAAAGATTGATGTATGCGTGAAAATGGTGGATAAGAAACAGGGATTACGTGCTATGAAGAATACAACCTCATGCAGAGTGTGTTTTTTTCAAGTTATGAAATAAAAACAACTTCTAATGTTTTCACGACAGGAATAGGTGTTAACAAAAATACTCTCATGTTGCAAATAGGAGAGTAGACTGATATCTTTGAAGGGTGTTTAGACTGGAATGCTACAGTTCATATTACTGGTGATTAAAAATACTGTAGTGTGGCTTGGCGGGTTGTGATCTGCAGTGAAGGTAGGAGTTATGTGTACAACATACAAGCAACTGGGAGTTAGCATCTTCACATACACAATGGATTAGGATGAGTGTGTAGGGCGAGGAGATATATGAAGAAGGGAGTTGTCGTCAATGAAGTTAAAGTGAGTGTGGGTGCACTGTGTAGTTCTCGCGGACACTAAAAAATAAGTGCAAAGTTATCAAAGAAACTGGTAATGTAGCTTGTGTAAGATAGTCTACACTATACACATGTCTTTGGGAGTGAAGCCTTTTAAAAAAACCATGTTGTGATTCATAGAAGAGGAGTGCTTATAAACAGTGAAAAATTGGGACGCATATTGAACACCAATTTGAAGACTCAACTTGACAATCATGTTGTAACAGAACACAGGGGGACTACATTTGATTTACAAATCACAGAGTGACTGAATCAGTTCTTAAAAAGAAGAACACTTAAAGAGTTGTAAAAGGGAGATTGTTTTATGTCTTCTTAAGAGTCTTTTCTTCTCCTGAAAGGACATAGCTTTAATTTTGGTTATGCACCGATGTTATCCTTTTTGTAAAATGGTTGTAGCCTTACAAGACAGGTTGGAGCCTGGTCTGGAAGTTTTTGAGGAGAGTTGTAGCTCTCAGCTATAACAGGGTAGTTTCCCTTTTGGATAGTGATGTCGTGGTTTTTCTTGTTTTGGGTTTTCATGAGATAACTTTGTGTGTATTGTCCTCCTTGTCTTGTGTTCTCTAGTTTTCAGTTTTTAGATTTAAAAGTTTGTGTCAATACTGATTCACCCCCTCCCCCTCTCAGTATTGTTCATTTTTCATGGAAAACATACCAAAGAACAAAGAACTGAACTTGTACTTACATAATATGTAAGGAGACATCATCCAAAAAATTAGATTAAGATAAGAAAGCTGGCATGATGACATGAATTAAGTTGAGAGACAATACATGTTTAGTTTGTGAAGTTGAACCTAACACAATTAGAGATGCACTTGAAAATGATGAATGGATTAAGGCCATGAATGAATAAATTGAATAGATACAGAAAAATAAAACATGGACATTGGTATTGAGACCAAACGACAAGAATGTGATTGGAACCAAATGGATATTCAAAAACAAATTGAATGAAAATGGAGATGTCACTAGAAATAAGGCAAGACTAGTATGCAAAGGGTATGCACAAGAAGAAGGTATTGACTATGGTGATACTTTTGCACCTATTGCTAGACTTGAAGGAGTTAGAATATTGCTTGCATATGATGCTTACAAAGGATTTAAAGTTTATCAGATGGATGCTAAATCTACATTTCTGACTGGGATACTTGAAGAAGAGGTATACATTGAACAACCTGAAGGTTTTGTTGATCCTAATCAAAGGAATATGGTCTGTAAGTTGCACAAAGCATTATATGGATTGAAACAAGCACCGAGATCATGGTATGAAAGACTACCCTTCTAGTATTGGATTTGTTAGAACAAGTAACAACAACAATTTGTATTTGAAAGGTGAAATTGATGATAAGATTCTTATTGCTGAAATTTTTGTTGATGATATCATATTTGGAGGATGTGATGACTTATGCAAATCATTTGCTGATGAAATAAGAAAAGAGTTTGAAATGTCAATGTTTGGTGAAATCAAATTTTTTCTTGGCTTGCAAATTTTACAACAGAATGAAGGCATATACTGTCATGTCCCCATTTTAAGATAGAATTTTAATAATTATTAGATAATAAAATATTATTAAATAAATAATGATAATAAAATCATATATTAATATTAATATTAAAATAAAAAAATAAAATATAATAATAAAATATAAAAATAAGAAATAATAACAAAATATTATTATTATACTATAAATAATAACATATATATAATCTATTATCAAAAAATAAGATTTAAAATAATTAAATAACAATAAAATTACAATGAATGAATAAATAAATAAAATTTACTACAAGGGAGAATATTGTAGAAAGTATGTTGCCTTTCTAAATAGGATTTAATAATAAATGATAATAAACATAAAATAAATAAGTAAATAAATAGTATAATATAGATTAATATAAATTAACTAACTCTAATGAAAAGTCAAGAGATATGTAATAAAGAGATGTGACTCCTTCAAAATAAGATATAAAAGGGAGGAGAATTCATTTGAAAGGGGGAAGGAGAGAGGAGTTAAAGGGCGATAAAAGGGAAGAGGAAGGGAATGATAATAAAATAAGGATGTGACTTTTTCAAAAGGTTGTAATGATGAAAGGATGTAACTCTTCAAAATGATTGTAATTATGAATAGTTGTGACTCTTCGAAAAGGTTGTAATTAGGAAGTGTTGTGACTTTTCGAAAGGATTGTGATTATGAAGGATTGTGACTTTTTTTTGGAAGGACATAGATGAAAAATTAAACAAGATTTATAAATCACCATTGAATAAGAAAAGAAAAAAGGAAGACGATGATAAGAATTAGGGTGATAAACATTAAGTTGCAGAGAAATACAAGAAGGGAAAATAGGCAAGCAAACAACGATTGGCAGAGATATAAATAATGAAAATAATAATAATAGTCATTGATTAAGAGAACAGTGAGGATAAATATTAAATAATAAGAGGTAATAAAGATTGTAAATATATAGCACTCTGCCAAAAGAGAAGAAGAGATTTGTATATAAAGGATAATCGCGGAGAAGAGGTATGTAGCAGAAATTAAATAAATTCTTATAAATTAACAGTCATGAGTATTAATTGCATAGTGGTAATTATTTTAGAGATATTTACCATTTTGGGACTTATGATTATTATAGAGACCAAATTACCCTTGGTAGAGGGAATTTATTGAGAATGTTGACTTTCTCTAAAAGAGGACTCACGAAGACTAGAGGGCATTCTTTATGAATGTCAAGATTCCAAATTGGAATCTAGAGAGAGATTTATAGAGAATCGCTTAGAGGCAATATATATTGTAGTGATTAATTATATGCATATGTTAGAGACAAGAGAGTTGGTTAGAGGTGGGATCTCTACCAAGTATTTATTGTTAATGAGTTCGCTCATTAATAGAGATCCTAGAGGCCTTCGAAGGGCACTCTCAATGTGATGGTTACCTAATTGAGAGTTATTCTCATCAGAGAATTAGGCAAATCTGAGCAGAGCATCTTTCTAAGGATTAGGTGGGTGTACTATGGGATTAGTATTTAGATTATTTAACATTTATTTATCTTGTTAATCACTAACAATTGTTTTAATATTCATATATATTGATATTATATCTTCATCTACTAACAATTATTTCAGGTTTTAAGAATCAAATGCTCAAGCCGGAAGCAGGGACATTACAGTGGTATCAGAGCATGAATCTACGATCCTACAGGGTAAAGGAGGATATAGGAAAATAATTCATATGAAAGACTAATGTGAAAAGCCAATGGAGATTGGAAGAGGTTCGATCATAGCCACAACAACAACCTAAGAATTTGGACTAAAAGATGTACATCTTTCAAATAAATAGAATACATTATCTAATTGCTTGAGGACAAGCAATTTGAGGAAGGTCAAACTGTCATGTCCCCATTTTAAGATAGAATTTTAATAATAATTAGATAATAAAATAGTATTAAATAAATAATGATAATAAAATCATATATTAATATTAATATTAAAATATTAAAATAAGAAATAATATTAAAATATTATTATTATACTATAAATTATATATATATATATATATATATATATATATATATATATATATATATATATATATATATATATATATATATATATATATATATATATATATATATATATATATATATATATATATAATCTATTATCAAAAATAAGATTTCAAATAATTAAATAATAATAAAATTACAATGAATGAATAAATATATAAAATTTACTACAAGGGAGAATATTGTAGAAAGTATGTTGCATATCTAAATAGGATTTAATAATAAACGATAATAAACATAAAATAAATAAGTGAATAAATAGTATAATATAGATTAATATAAATTAACTAACTCTAATGAAAAGTCAAGAGATATGTAATAAAGAGATGTGACTCCTTCAAAATAAGATATAAAAGGGAGGAGAGTTCATTTGAAAGGGGGAAGGAGAGAGGAGTTAAAGAGGGATAAAAGGGAAGAGGAAGGGAATGAGAATAAAATAAGGAAGTGACTTTTTCAAAAGGTTGTAATGATGAAAGGATGTGACTCTTCAAAAGGATTGTAATTATGAATGGTTGTGACTCTTCGAAAAGGTTGTAATTAGGAAGTGTTGTGACTTTTCGAAAGGACTCTGATTATGAAGGATTGTGACTTTTTTTTGAAAGGACATAGATGACAAATTAAACAAGATTTATAAATCACCATTGAATAAGAAAAAAAGGAAGACAATGATAAGAATTAGGGTGATATACATTAAGTTGCAGAGAAATACGAAAGGGGAAAATAGGCAAGCAAACAATGATTGGTAGAGATATAAATAATGAAAAAAAAATAGTCAATGATTAAGAGAACATTGAGGATAAATATTAAATAATAAGAGGTAATAAATATTGTAAATATATAGCATTCTGCCAAAAGAGAAGAAGAGATTTGTATATAAAGGATAATCGCGGAGAAGAGGTATGTAGCAGAATTTAAATAAATTCTTATAATTTAACAGTCATGCGTATTAATTACATAGTGGTAATTATTTTAGAGATATTTACCATTTTGGGACTAATGATTATTATATAGACCAAGTTAACCTTGGTAGAGGGCATTTATTAAGAGTATTGAGTTTCTCTAAAAGAGGACTCATAGAGACTAGAGGGCATTCTTTATGAATGTCAAGATTCCAAATTGGAATCTAGAGAGAGGTTTATAGAGAATCTCTTAGAGGCAATATATATTATAGTGGTTAATCATATGCATATGTTAGAGACAAGAGAGTTGGTTAGAGGTGGGGTCTCTACCAAGTATTTATTGTTAATGAGTTTGCTCATTAATAGAGATCCTAGAGGCCTTAGAAGGGCACTCTCAATGTGATGGTTACCTAATTGAGAGTTATTCTCATCAGAGAATTAGGAAAATAGGAGAGGAGTATCTTTCTTAGGATTAGGTGGGTGTACTATGGGATTAGTATTCAGATGATTTAATATTTATTTATCTTGTTAATCACTAATAATTTTTTTAATATTCATATATCTTGATGTTATATCTTCATCTACTAACAATTATTTTAGGTTTTAAGAATCAAATACTCAAGCCGGAAGCAGGGACATTACATATACATTACACAATCAAAGTACATTAAAGAAGTATTGAAGACATTCGGTATGAAAGATTCAAAAGTGGTCAGTACACCTATGGTCATTGGATGCAAATTGACAAAGGATGACAAGTCAACCGAGGTAAATCAGACATTGTATAGATCAATGATTGGTAAATTGATGTATGTGGTGCATAGTAGACCAAATATTGCACATGTGGTTGGAATAGTAGCAAGATTTTTTGCTAATCCTAAAGAATCACATATGACTACTGTAAAAATAATTTTGAGATACTTGAAAAGCACTAAAAAATATGGTTTGTGGTACAAGAAAGAAGACAATTTTGAGCTAAAAGTTTATACAAATGTGGATTGGGCTGGAAACATTGATGATAGAAAGAGCACTACTGGTGGAGCATTCTTTTTGGGAGAAAGATTAGTTACTTGGATAAGTAAGAAACAAGGATGCATTTCTTAGTCCACTGTAGAAGAAGAATATGTTGTTGTTGTTGCTAATTGTTTGAACTTTGCATGGATAAAACAACTTTTGGAATGTAAGGAAACTCAGGTGCGGAAACAGCTTCCTACACTAATCTCTATAGGAGAGTATTGTGCAAATTCTTATAAATCCTTACAATTTCAGATTCGTTAACTACTTTAACAAAGATATTGCAACCACATACCATACATACAGAAAAATAGAGAATGACACAATGATATACCCTAGGGAAATCCTTTCGGTAAAAAACCCCAGCACTCCAAAACCTGCACAATGTATTATCTTCAACACAAAGATTATAATACACTTGCAATGCAAGTTCTTTCAGGAAATGAGAGACAAAGCCAACAAGACTTAAATTTCTATTATATCTCTCCCATAGGAGCAGCATCATATATATAGACTCCTCTAGACCCAAAAATAGGCACAACCACCAAGACCCATGCACAAAGCCACATGTACACAGTTGTTACATGCAATCCCAAGAATAGGCGTCCATCCCTAAAATAGACTATGACAGCTTGTCATAGAATCCGCCAAAAATAACGGTCAGAAGAGAAGTGTAAGAGAATCTGTCATACCAACCTATTTTTGGCATATTCTCTTACACACACCAACCACTTCTTCTTGGGCACCCAAATAGGCCCAAGTCATAAGATGCTCTTACACCTGTCATAGCACATTCCTTAAATAGTTTTTATGTGTCATAGGAATCTGTCATGACCATTTCAGTCATGATCTCCTTACGCACAAGATGTTGACACATCAAGTGGAGTGACACATCAACATGCCAACTAGACATGTACACTCACACTTAATTACATTATTTGCAAAAAATACATTTACAAAACAAATAATAAGAATAGGAATTATCCAAGGTTGAGACACCTTATTCCTAACATTCTCCCACTTGTTAAATACCTTGTAAGAGCAATAGGAACATAACAGGAACTTTAATCGCTATAGGCCAAAAGGCCCATAGACTCCGAACACCATTTGAACTTCTCAGTGCCCACTGGTTTCGTTAATGCATCTGCAACATTCTTCACAGTATCTACCTTCTCCAAATTTACCTTTCCATCTTCCACCATATCTCTCACAAAGTGAAACTGCACATCAATGTGCTTCGTTCTGGCATGGAAAGTTGGATTCTTTGTAAGGCAAATAGCGCTCTGACTATCACACCAAATAGTAATTTGTTCTGCATCAACACCAACATCAAAACACAATCTTCTAAGCCAAATGGCTTCTTTACAAGCATGAGTAGCAGCCATGTACTCAACTTCTGTAGTGGACAAAGCAACCACAGGTTGTCACTTACTCATCCAACTAATGGCACCACCAAACATAGTGAACACATAAGCACTGGTGGATCTCCTGCTGTCAATATCACCTGCCCAATTTGAATCCACAAACCCATGAATACAAACTAAATGTGGAGATCCAGAAGAGTTACCATGATAACATATGGAGTAATCTGATGTACCCCTCAAATATCTGAATACTCACTTCACTGCATCCCAATGTACTCATCCAGGATTAGCCATAAACCGACTCAGGACTCCCACTTCTTGGGCAATGTCTAGTCTAGTACAGACCATAGCATACATAAGACTACCAACTGCACTAGCATAAGGTACTCTACTCATGTCCTCCACCTCACTAGTATATTTTGGACAATCATCTACAGATAACTTTGTTCCCATAGAAATAGGAACACATAGTGGTCTACAATCTGCCATGCTGAACCTGTCCAACACAGACTTCACATACTTACTCTGACTCAACCAAAGTTTTCTGTTAGACCTGTCTCTACTGATTTCCATACCCAAGATGTACCTAGCTACCCCAAGATCTTTCATCTCAAACTGTGCTGACAACTGAGATTTAGAATCAGAAATCATACCCTTACCCTTCCCAAATAGCAACATATCATCAACATATAATGCAACAATAAGAAGGCGATCATTTTCAACTCTGAAATAAACACAATGATCTGATTTTGATCTTACAAATCCAATTGACAACATAAAGGCATCAAACTTAAGGTACCACATCCTAGGAGATTGCTTCAAACCATATAGAGATTTCTTTAATCTGCAAACTAAGGATTCTTTACCTTTAACAATGTAGTGCTTAGGCTGTGACATATAAATCTCTTCCTCCAAATCACCATGAAGGAAAGTTGTCTTCACATCCATCTGTTCTATCTCTAAATCATATGATGCAGCAAGAGATAACAGAAATCTAATGGATGTCAACTTTGCAACAGGAGAGAATATTTCACCATAATCTATTCCCTCTACCTGTGAATACCCCTTTGCAACCAATCTAGCTTTATACCTTTCAACACTGCCATCTGCACAGAATTTCTTCTTGAACACCCATTTACAGCCAACATATTTTCTCCCTTTAGGCAAAGGTACAAGGTCCCAAGTTTTGTTTTTCTCCAATGAAGCCATCTCATCATCCATAGCCTCAATCCAGGAACCTGCATCTTCCATGCCCAAAGCCTCTTACACAGATCTAGGCTCATCAGTGTTAGTAATCAAAGCAAAGGCACAACTGAAATCTAACATAGAATAACCAAACCTTTCTGGTTGCTTTCTTTCTCTCGTGGATCTCCTCAAGGGCTGCAGTTGAGGTTGTTCTTGCTCTTCTTCTGAACTATCAGCGCTGCTAGAGCTCTCCTCATCATTAGGCCCAACATGGTCTCTCTGTTCAGTCTTCTCAGGGGTAGGAGGCAACTGAACAACATCTTTTTCCTTTTCTTTTTCATCTGGTTGTAGCACAATAGGAGAAGATGTTAGCTCTCTGAAAATAACATTTCTACTATACAACACCTTACTAGTCACGGGATCCCAAAGCTTGTATCCTTTCACACCAGCACTGTATCCGATGAAAATACATTTAACAGCTTTGTTTTCCAACTTAGATCTTTTCTCCTTTGGAACATGTGCATAAGCTTCACAACCAAAAACATGAAGATGTCTAATTGAAGGCTTCTTACCAAACCACACCTCTATGGGTGTCTTACCAACAAGGGCTGATGTAGGAGATCTGTTAACCAGATAGCAAGCAGTGGCCACAGCTTCGGCCCAAAACCTTTGTTCTAAACCAGCTCCACTAAGCATACTCCTAGCCTTCTCCATCAGTGTCCTGTTCATTCTCTCTGCAACTCCATTTTGTTGTGGGGTATAAGGAGTTGTCTTATGCCTCTTGATACCTTGTTCTTTATAGAACTGTTCAAACTCTACTGAGCAAAACTCACCACCATTGTCAGTTCTCACACACTTAATCTTCTTACTAGTCTGATTCTCTACAAGAGCTTTAAATTCCTTGAACCGACTAAAGACTTGTGTCTTACTTTTAAGGAAATAAATCCATGTCCTTCTACTGTAATCATCTATGAAAGATACAAAAAATACAGACTTGGAGATTGAAGGAACTTTCACAGGACCAAATACATCAGAATGAATAAGATCCAAAACATCAGAAGATTTGTGAGAACTAGAGTAAAACTGAACATGATTTTGTTTACCATAGACACAGTGTTCGCAGAAGTTGAACTCAAGATTGCAATCATTTAACTCCTCAATGAGATTTTTATTTTTCAGGGTTCTGAGACCCTTTTCACCAATGTGGCCAAATCTCATATGCCACAACATTGTCTTTTCTGCAGGAAGCTTACCTTCCAAAGTATTTGCACTACCATCGAAACCAATAGCCACAGACTTCTTCACTGCTTGTTCAGATGGTGAGGATGAAGAACTATTACATAGAGGAATACATGCATCTAGCTGAAATAAGGTACCTCTCCTAGTACCCCTTGCAAGCACTATCGATCCTCTTTTCATCTTGCATCCTTCTTTTGAAAAAACAACTTGCACACCTACATCATTCAGCATACTTACAGATAATAGGTTTCGTGCCAAGCCTAGAATGTGCATAACTCCATTGATTCCCTTTACTCGTCCATCAAGAAATTTGATAGTGACCCTTCTGCGTCCAACTATCTTTAGGTGAGAATCATCACCCAAGTACACCTTTCCACCATCGAACTCTTCATATTTTGAGAACTAGTTTCGATGAGAGGTCATGTGAAAAGATGCACCTGAGTCAACCAACCACACATCAGCAGATGCATGGGCTGCCAAAGCAGTAATGAATGCATCACCATCTTCTTGAGATCTTTCTGAAGCTGAATCTGAACCTTTCTTCTTCTTCTTTAGCTCTTTGGAGTCTTTATGGAAGTGCCCAAATTTATCACAATTCCAACATTTTGCCTTGGACTTATTGGAAGTCTTTGACTTCCCACGGGATTTGGATCTACCCTTATTGTCATTTTTCTTCCCTCTTTCAGTGGATCTCCCACGAATAGCAAGGGCTTCTTTTTCCAAAATGGAAGCCTTTCTCCGCATCTCCTCTGATAGCAGCGAAGACACCACATCATCCATTTTGAAGGTGACTAAAGTGCTTTCGAGAGCCATCACAAGATGGTCCCATGAATTCGGTAAAGAACACAAAAGTGTGTAGCAACGATCCTCCTCCTCTAACTTGACACCAGCTGATGTCAATTATGCAGCTAGCAGATTAAATGCATTTAAATGATCTGTTAAGGATCCACCTTCCTCCATTCATAGAGAGTAAAACTTCTTCCTCAGGAACAACTTGTTCACTAGAGATTTGGCCTGATACATGGCCGCAAGTCTTTCCCACAAACTATTTGCAGTTTTCTCATCTAGAACATTTAGAAGGACTGCATCGGTTAAACAGAGTCTTATGAGACCCTTAGCTTTACGGTCTTTGATATCCCAATCTGCTTGAGCTATAGTTTCTGGTCTTGTAGCACTTGAAGTCACTTCCCATAGGTCACGATCTTCCAACATGTCTTCCATCTTGAGTTTCCACAACTCAAAATTAGTGCCATTAAATTTCTCCACCTCCATTCTTGCATATGATGAACTTGCCATCTCAATCTGCAAATAAGATTCAGAATGCTTTGCAAAAAACTCCCACTCAAACCTGAGATAGCTCAAAAAACCCTATCCAACAACTAGGATCAAAAGTTGATCAAGCTCTGATACCACTTGTAAGGAAACTCAGGTGCGGAAATAGCTTCCTACGCTAATCTCTATAGGAGAGTATTGTGAAAATTCTTATAAATCCTTACAATTTTAGATTCGTTAACTACTTTAACAAAGATATTGCAACCACATACCATACATACAGAAAAATAGAGAATAACACAATGATATACCCTGGGAAAAACCTTTCGGTAAAAAACCCCAGCACTCCAAAACCTGCACAATGTATTATCTTCAACACAAAGATTACAATACACTTGCAATGCAAGTTCTTTCAGGAAATGAGAGACAAAGCCAACAAGACTTAAATTTATGTTATATCTCTCCCATAGGAGCAGCATCATATATATAGACTCCTCTGGACCCAAAAATAGGCACAACCACCAAGACCCATGCACAAAGCCACATGTACACAGTTGTTACATGCAATCCCAAGAATAGGCGTCCATCCCTAAAATAGACTATGACAGCTTGTCATAGAATCTGCCAAAAATAACGGTCACAAGAGAAGTGTAAGAGAATCTGTCATACCAACCTATTTTTGGCATATTCTCTTACACACACCAACCACTTCTTCTTGGGTGCCCAAATAGGCCCAAGTCATAAGATGCTCTTACACCTGTCATAGCATATTCCTTAAATAGTTCTTACGCATCATAGGAATCCATCATGACCATTTCAGTCATGATCTCCTTACGCACAAGATCCTGACACATCAAGTGGAGTGACACATCAACATGCCAACTAGACATGTACACTCACACTTAATTACATTATTTGCAAAAAATACATTTACAAAACAAATGATAAGAATAGGAATTATCCAAGGTTGAGACACCTTATTCCTAACATGGAAGGTATGAATGAAGAAATCATTGACCCAGTGATAATATATTGTGATAACACTAGTGCAATAAATATTTCTAAGAATATGGTGACGCCTACAAACACAAAGAATATATCTATAAAGTATCACTACTCGAGGGAACAAGTACAAGAAAAAAAAGTAAAATTGAAATATGTCAAATCACAAGAACAACTTACTGATATATTTACTAAACCTTTGCCTAAGGACACATTTGAGTACTTGAGGAATAGACTAGGGGGCCATCCCCTGTCTATCAATCACTAAGGTGATTAGGAGGTTGCATCAACCTACACTTTATCAGAATATCAAATGATGTTGATGCATGATGTTTATACTTTAGGTTTCCCGAGGTTGTGAATACTGAAAGATGGAAGATAAACTGAAACTACATATCAGTACATGCAAGGTACTTGATCTGAACCGAACACCAAAGATAATATTTTTGCTACTGAAGAGTTGTATATTTTCTTTTGGGAATTATTTTCAAAGGGAGAGAAGATTCAATGAAATATTTATCTAAAGGAAGAGAGAAGATACACATAAGGGAGAGACAATCAAATCTACAAGGAGGGACTGCATGGAGAAGTATTGATGTTGTGTGGTAATTAAACATATTAAATGTACAAGCTAGGGAGAGCTTACTAAGTTATAACACTTTCATACAGAATTGTAGAACATATGTTTGGTATTCTATTGCATATTTCATATTATGTTTCCATAAATGCCAAAGGGAGAGATTGATGAACTACAACTAATTGAATATCTTGAGGAAGAGTTTGACAATGGATTGGATATTTGAAAGACAATGGTTGATGATCATCGAGATACTAATGTGTATGTAAGACATTAAATCAATTAATGTATTGTCATTGATGTCAACTAGCTTTGACTATACTTATCATGATGGACATAAAGATGAGATGGATGAGAAAGATATGGATATGGTATTCATTGGGTAACTTACTGATGAGTCTATGACATTGTGTTAGTGATTTGATTGTATTACATGAATCTATTATGGATTTAAGATCAAGAATGAACAATTTTATGTGATCGGTAAATAAAGAGTTCAGTATACATCGAGCAAGTGTAGTGTATACCGAGTATAGTGTTAACTGAGCTAGTTATCACCGACACATTATGGTATTGACCAAGTGAAAGAAATAAATATAACTTGTGATTGCCAACTAAAGATGATGAGCTAGACAATTCTTTATGATTTTGAGGTAAATGATAATGTTTGTTATGATGATCAAACAAATGAAAAAATTCAAAGATGATCAGATGAAGGAGAATGAAACATGTTATTGACACAACTGTCGAGGAAGGTTAAAGCGGCAAAATCAATGGTGAAGATTAAGAGGCAAAATATATGGATAGAAATAAAATAGTTTATGATATTTATATAAAGAGACAAGAGGTTTATTATTGAGTTTGTTGCAGGAGATTTTGTGTGAAAAGATTGAATTCATGCAAGGCTAATCAAACTGGTTGAAGACAGAATCGAACAATTCTACAGACAACACCGAGCATCAAAGAAAGTAATTCCCGAGTAGAACAAAGCTGGAGGAAACAAAGAGATTGAATTAATTATTGATCAAAGGTATTTTTGAGCTTAGCATAGATCTAAAAATTTACAAATCAAGTTGTATTTGAATCAGATAATTAGTGTACCAGTTTCACCATTGCTACAGATAAATCTCTTAATCGAGTGGGACTTAACAGTCTTTATATTTCAATATGACATTCAATGAATGTTGATTGTTTTCTTGTTGACCCCATAGTGAATTTTTGGTGAAGGGAGAACTATTAGTGATAAATCCTCTAACCAGGTCACACCTCATAGTGTTTTTTGTAACCTTTAATAGGGTTGGCTCTTAACCGAGCTCACTTCAGAAGAGTGAATTATTTTGGGTTACCGGTCTGAGGTGTTTTTTCCCCTAACAGGGTTTCCACGTTAAGAATATATGTCTTATACATGTATGGATGTGTTGGATTGTTATTTTACTTTACACATTACTATAACTAGATTGATTGATAAATATGGTATTTAATTTACTAGTAATTGGTAGATGAAGAGAAAGGCACAATTTATATTTTACTGAGTTGATTAAATTGTTTGAAATTTTTGTTAGATACATCTGGTAGTTTTTGGGACTGTAGGATAACTGGACTTAATTGATTCACGCCCCCTCTTAATTATTCTAACAAAATCAATAATTTTGAATGGAAATCCGGAAGAGGAAGTGCACATAGAACATCTAGAAGGTTTTCAATCACCAGATAAAGAAGGATATGTTTGTACATTGAAGAAAATATATATGGACTAAAATAGGCACCAAGAGCTTGGTATTCTAGGCTAGATCAATACTTATAATAGAATAAATTCAGTAGAGGTAGTGCACATAGTAATTTATATTTCAAATCAAAAGGTGAACATATGTATGTAGTAGTTACCTATGTTGATGATATTAGTTTTGGTGGCAATGATGATAACATATGCAAAGAATTTTCTACTCAAATGCAAATAGAATTTGAAGTATCCATGATTGGATATCTTTCTTTCTTTCTTGGGTTATAAGTTTCATAGTTAGATAAAGGCATATTTATATATTAAATAAAGTATGCAAAATAAATGCTCAAGAAGTCTCAAATAAAATATTCTAAGCCGGTGAGCACACAAATAGTAATTGGTTGCTAATTGAGTAAGTATGAATAATCACTTGATGTGAATTAGATAATGTATAAGTCAATGATGGGAAGACTTTTATATCTCACTACATCTAGACTAGATACCATACAAGAAATTTGCAATGTTGCTATATCTCAATATGCTCCTTAAAAAGAAACTTTAGACATTTGAAAGACATTGTGGATTATGGTTTGTGGTATCTCAGGACTAATGAATTTTCATTGACAACCTACACATGTTTCTTGGGAATGATGTATAGATGATAGGTGCAACACTAGCGATGGAGCATCTTTCTAATAGATAAATTGGTTTTTTGGTTAAGGAAGAAGTAGGAATTTGTATCTTTATCCACTGTTGAAGACAAATATGTTACAACTATTTTATGTTGTACTAAGGTCTTAAATGGATGAAGAAAACACTAGTGTCATTAATATCCCTAATAATTTAGTTCTACATTCCCAAACAACAAATATTTCTATAAGATAGTACTTTTTTAGGGAAAAAATTATTGATCATGAAGTGAACCTATAATATTTTTCAACTAAGGATTAGCTAAAAAATATTTTTACAAAACCCCTTCCCAAGGAGACTTTTGAGACTCTTCATAAGAAGCTCAAGGTTTTGGCTTCTTCTCTCTTATTCATTTCAAGGGAAAGATTCTTCTTAAGGGTGGTTTGTATTGTGTTTATCTTCTTTCTCTGAATGGTGTAGATTTTGATATTTTCCCTATCTCATTGATGTCAAAGGGGGAGAAAGAGAAATTTATTTCATTCAAATTAAAGTTTTCCTATTACAGATTGAAATTTTGTTATTTTAGAATAAGTTTGTTCAAGGAAGTCTTGCCATCATTACCAAAGGTGGAAATTATTAGTGTTAACCTACAACTGATTGAATATCTTGATGAAGACTCAAGAGGTCACCGAGTTGTTAAAGTGATATGTAAGATTATTAAATCAGTCAATATGTTGTCATTGATGTCAACTAGTTTTGACTATACTTATCATGATAGTTACAAACATCTGAACATCTGTAGAAGGAAGAAATGGTGAAGAAATGAGATATCTACATAAGGACAAGATGGATATGATAGATATGGATAAGGTATACATTGGGTAACTTATTGATGAGTCTATGGCATTATGTTGTTGACTTGAGCATGTTGCATTATTCTATTATGAAGAAGAGATCATAATTGGACAAGTTAATGTGGTTGGTAATTGAAGATTTATGTATACACCGAGTTAGTCTTGTGTATACCGAGTGACAATAATAACTGAGTTAGTTATCACCGACGCATTCAATATTAACCAAGTAGGATGAAAACATTAAATGTTATATCAACAAACTAAATTGATGAGCTAGAAAATTGCTTATGATTCCAAGGTAAGAGATAGAGTTTGTTATGAAGATCTTACGGTTGACAAAATTTAGAGATGATCTAAGGGAAGAGATTGAAATGTGTTATTGTAACAACTACCAAGGAAACTTGAAGCGAAAAACCAGACAATGGAGATTAAGAGGCAAAATCTAATGGATGAGATGGAAATGGTTTACACGTCTAGTTAAGAGACATGAAATTTAATTATTGAATGATGTTGTATGAATAGAGACTACAGGAGAATTCACATGAAGATATTTTTCATGCACTACTGATCAAATTGGTTGCAAACAAAACTGAGCTAGACTGCAAGTATTATCGAGCGTTAGAGATATATACACCAAGTGAAGTAAGTTGGAGGATATAATGGGGTGAATTGATTATTGATCAACAGAGTTATATTGAGCTTAGCATAGATTTGAATACTTAACAATTGAGTTGTATTTGAATCAGATCACTACTGTATCAGTTTAACCATTGTTACAACCAAATCTCTTAACCGCGTGGACTTAATAGTCTTTTGTATTTCAATATGACATTCAAGGAATGTTAATTGTTTTCTTGTTGACCCCATAGTGAATGATGTTCAAGGGAGAAATGTTAGTGACAAATCCTCTAACAAGGTCACACCTAACAGTGTGTTTTGTAACCTTTAACAAGGTTGGATCCTAACCGAGCTCACTTCAGAAGAGTGAAATATTTTGGGTTACCGATCCCAGGTGGTTTTTCCCTTAGCAGGGTTTCCACGTTAAATATTTATGTTATGTGTTATTTTTTGTGATTGGATTGCTATCATACTTTACATATTTCATATTTGATCAATCGGTAAACATAATTTTTAGAAATTACAGGTATTCGGTAAATGAACAAAAAAGATTGTTGTTGATATCTTACTGAGCTGGTTATTTATTTGAAAAAGTTTGAAATTGTACATCTGAGAGATTGGGACTGTAGGATAACTTATTTAAATGATTCACCCCCCTCTCAGTTATCTAAAAATTAGATATTGTTAAACAAATAGACATATGTGTATATTTTATTGATATGTGAAAGGGATATGAAAATGTCTCATTGAGTGTTGAATAGATCATACAAATCATGTGTTGTAGATTTGAGTAGAATAAATAAGGAATAAGTATTTTTGTCATTGATGTCAACTTCTTGTACTTTTTATCATCAATGATAGTCTGTGACTACTTTTTTGTAATCGGTATTAAGTATATTGCTCTACATATTTTGTATGTTGAGAATATGTTGATGAAACTTTGGCATGGTGTTGAAGACTCTTTGAAGTTATCTATTTTATGTGTTTGAGGTCTAAAAAAAAGTACTATGGATTTTGTGACTGTTTGTATTTAGTTGTGACTAACTATGGTTTTTGTTTGAAACGCATGCTCTATATTTCACCACATGACTATTATTGATGTTGTACTTATAGAGATGATTTATTTATTTCCTTAGCTTCATTCATCTCATTTGGCATGATATTTTTGGTTTCAAAGTTTGATGGTGTTTCTACTCTAGGTTTGATTGACCTCGGATGTTTACACTTCATTACTTTGTCTCAATTATTGTAAGATGGAATGTAAAATTTATGATGATATTTTTTATCCCAGACATAGCATGGTGTGGTCCACTTCTCAGTCATTCCCACCATGGGAATGTTTAGTGCTGACTGTGTACTAGAAGTACCTTTATAGAATTAGTTTGACAATATTTGAATCAAAATGAGCTAAAATTTAACAATTAGTAAGCTATTTAATGCAAATAAAGCTAATAAACATCCTATAGCTCTCTAATTAAGAATGCTAATGATAAGCTCTCAGAAAGCTTCCATTAGTGATAGTCTTAAAATGAGAATTTGATACATGATTATACAATTCAAGCCTATTTCAAAGAAACTATGCTTAATTATGCTTAAAATGCCTTTCTAGCTCAAATTTGTAATAACTTGGATGCAATTCTTAGATGTGTGGATCCTTTTCTCCTGATTTTAGCTCTCTATTTATAGATTTTAGCAAGCATAGGGGGTGGAGTTAATTTGATCATGATTAGGTTAAGGTTTTGTCCATGGTTTCAATTATGGGGATAATTTAAATATTTTGTCCTCAAAGCTTGGGACAATGAGACAAAATGAGTGGTCAAGATGCTCTCACCTTATGAGTGATTGATATTCTATTTTTGCTTGATCCATGTGAGTCCAATCCTTGATTCCTATTGGTTGAGGTAATTTCCTCCCATGTGGTGGGTGAGAGAAATTAGGAATTAATAAATTGAATTTAATTGATTTCTTTAGCCATGTGTACGCCTTGAATGGGTTAATTTGATTTTTAATTGAACTATACAATTAATTAGATTAATTGTATAATTAATTGATTTATCTTGATTTATTTGATTTAATTGGCTTTTGATTTTCAATTAATGTTGGATTTTGGCTTGGTTTCTCACTTGATTTGATCTTGACCATTTTTAGGTGTCTACACTAACCTATTTCAAATTATATTTGGTTAGTTGCTTGGCTGAATTATTTGGGATACTTCTGGGATACTTCACAAGTTATGGATTGATATAAATATTTAGGAAATACATTATGTGTGGTTGAGTGAGTGGAAGGTGGATTTTGTGTGTACTTATGCAAAACCTTTATGAAGGAGATTTATTGACACGGTACCGAAGTAGAATACTCCAAGATGGGATGTCCAACCTCATAGCTAAACACACATGGAAGCAATAAAAGGAGAGAGAGAGAGAGAGAGAGAGAGAGAGAGAGAGAGAGAGAGAGAGAGAGAGAGAGAATGCATGATCTTTCATTTATTCAAATAGATACATCATGCATGTCAGGCCGTAAGCCATTCCTAGATTAGGCCATATACAAAATGAATTCAAATTTGAAAGCTCAGTGCTTCATGATCAACCAAAATATTACTCTAAGAGTTTTTCCCCCTCCTTTACCAATTACATCAACATGAGTACATATACCCAACCACACAATTAGGGTCGGCCAAGAATTACATGTCTACAAAAAAAATATGAGTCGGCCTTAAATAGATCAAATGATCTCCAAGAAGATCAAAAGAATATGTGAACCCAAATTTAGGTCCACGTGTGATCCAACAACCACACACCACGATCGCATACATTAACACTCAATGAGAAACAATCACATGCACAATCTCCAAGGTCATCCTAGGAAGAAAGGAACACACTTCCTGAAGCAACCAAAAGATTCCAAACATGAAGATCCTCGATCCAAACATGACACAATCAAAGGGAAAGGTTCCCAGATAGGTCTTCATTAAGAATTCATGACCGCAGCTGAAGAAACACATGAACATGTGACTACAAATAGGATTACCATGAACACAACATGAGCTACAAAGAAAAGGAAAACTTGAATAACTCAAACAACACTAATCCAAATGAGGTGTGATCTAAAAGATAAACATTATAGAGAGTCCTTAACAAGATTCCAAGATCACAACCAAAATATCTCAAAGATAAATGACCACTACATCACTCTCTCAAATTGGAAAACATGAACAAAATGAAACTAAATGTTTTTTGGTTGATGTAAGATTTCCAAGAACCCAAGATGCTCATGCATCATTTATGGAAGAGGATATGTCTCCCTAATTGATTAAGTTATTGATAAGAGGTTTTTGAGGATTGTGCAAATATTCAAGTGCTAGTTACCAGAGGCAGTGATTTGAAGGTGTCTGCATATCAGTTGGTTGAGTTGTACCAATGGCGGATCTATTCTCTTTTATCTTTCTTGTTTTGGCAGTGAGCCTTCTTTATTTTGACAACAAGTCCTTTGGCAATGAGCCCTTGGAAGTGAAGCTTTCTTTCTAAAAATCCCCTTAACCGGCTTTCATATATTTGAGAATAATCTTCTCCTTGTTTTTTTTCCTTCAACAATATTTTCCACATAAATAAGGTGTTTCATGTGTTCTATAATTATTGTTCTTTCATGTTTTATCTTGTTGCAATTAAGTATTAAAGTATGTTTGGTGGAACTAATTAACGATGTTATAAAGGTTAAGTTTTTATGGACAAATGATTCACCCCCCTCTAAATTTCTTTGCATATTCAACAATTGGTGTCAAATTTATGGTTTCTTGGAAAATATCTTAACCACTTAAGGAGATCTTGATGACACAGAAACTGACACTACCTAATTTTGATGGAGTTGGCAATGGCTTTTGGGAAGTATATATGTGATGATAATTGATTTATTTGAGTTACAAGACTTGGAAAGCTATGAAAACTCATTGTGTAAAACTGTTAGGAAAACTAAACAATACAAATGAGATCGAGGAATATGAAGACAATGAAAGGGAAAACATGCAATTTTTATCACTCTAAAAAAATATGAATTGACTAAGGTTGTATCTTTCAAAACTATTCTTGATGTTTGGGAAAATTTAAGATGTATATATGAAGGTAATGATATGGTCAAACAAGATAAGATGCAGAATGCAAAGGCTAAATATGAAGAAATGAAAATGGAAGAAGAAGACACCATAATGACATACATGTAGAAGATTGATGATGTTGTAAATGAATCAAATTTCTTCGCGACACACTGCAAGAAAATGATATGATACAAAATACACTCAAAACCCTTACTAAAGTATATAGTTACAAGGTCTTTGCTATTGAGGAAACTTGTATCCTAAATCAGTACTCTAGAGAAACAATGTACGACACATTGCTTCCTTTGAGGTGAGAGTATTTGGCACTACTAGTGTAAGAATGGAAACTACCATTAAGGTTGAAAAACTGGCAAAGGAGGAAGAATCAGATGAAGATGACTTGGATGAGATAGAGGAAAAAATTGCGAGTAGTGATACTCCTAAAGAGTTATTTTGTTGTCATTAGTTTTGTCAAAGTCATATTGGATAGTCAAAGTCAGTTGGTGAAAGGAGTCATAGTACTCACTCAGTGAAGAAAATAGAGAAGTTGGTGAAGGACAACAAGAGACAATTTTGGTAAAGGAAAAGATAGTCATATCAGTAAAGTTAAATGAGTGGTAGGCACTGAGAAGTGCATGGTACTTACCGAGTCGAGAGTACATTTTATCAAGAAAGAACAAAACATGTTACTGAGTAACACATACTGACATAACAAATTATGGCATATACATTAAACTTGGACATCAAGAAAAAAAATGTTTTACTGATTTCAAGGAGGGTTGTTTGGTAAAATATTGGAAATGTAAAAAATATGATTTCACATGATTACAAGGTAGATCCACCAATGGAAAATGAAAGGAATATATACATTGGAAATGAAATCAAAGCTACTAACATTTTAAGGAGAAGAATCTAGAAAATTTCCACCAATTCTAAGTCAAATATATAAAGAACAAATTGACAAGATTAGAGAGGGATGCAAGGATACAAAACTAATGTGATGATGTTGAAATGCTAGTGAATTTATTGAAGTTACTGAGTATAGAGCAGTTTGAGTAGAACTGAGAAGGTGAATCAGATTTGAGGCTACCGAGTATTGAAGCTAAATTTTGATTAAAAAGAACTAAAGTATAGAATGAGGTAAAGATGTTATTGAGAACAGTGAGTTTGAACAACATTTGTTGATGCATTATTATCGACAAATTTTGTATTGATTTATATTGTATTCAAAATTGTAAAATCCCACTATTGGGTAGGCCCTAATAGGTCTTATTTTATAAATCCTTTAACAAGGTACATCTCTTAGTTTAGAGATTGTGAAATCCTAAAATAAGGTAGACTGTATAAGTATTTTATAATCCTAACAGGGTAAGCTATCAGAAGTACCTAAATATTGTAGCTCTAACCGAGCACCCTTTTTTCTACAGTAGTGAAGGATTGTGGGTACCATCCCCGTCATAGTTTTTTCCTCTAACCAAGGGTTTCCTTGAGACCAAAAATCATTGAGTTATGAGTTATGTTTTCATTTCTTGATTTCTATGTTTTATGATGTTACATGCAAAGTTTACAATTTGGTAAATAATCATAATATATGATAGAAATATAAATCAAGTTAACAAAAGGTTGATTAAAAATTTTAAGTACTAATTCACCCCTCCCCTCTTAGTACTTAACTTTCCATTACAAATCCAACAATTGGTATCAGAGCTTGAACTCTTGAGATAAGGGTTTAACCACCTGAGAGTGAAAAGATCATAGCAATCAAAAGTTACAAGCAAGCGAAGAAGATTGACAATCTTGATTTTGAATTGGAAAATGTACATGAGCTAATTGATTATCTAAAAAGGAAATTGGAAAATTCATTAAGGGTGAGAAAGCTTTTATCTAATGAGTTGAAATCCACACAAGAACATATTGAGATACTTGAGACATAATCTAAAGGGAGTGTGACTGATGAATATGAAGTAACCATTGCAGACCTAATGGGAAAGAATAAAGCACTCAATGAGAAGCTAAACCTGATAAATAAATATCAAGAGGCACATGGTATTAGAATGGGTGAAATACTTGAATCAAAGAGATCAAATGAAGATGCAAAAAGAATGGAAGAAGAAGACAAGAGGCAAGTCGAGGCAAGAATAATTGAAAAGGATGATGAGATCATGAGAATGGAAGAAGCTGAGTCCACGATCAGTTTATGTGGCTACACGAACCATTCAAAATCACTAAGGATGTTCTACACATCATGACTAGATACCCGATCGGTAATAGACCAAAGGAATAGAAGCAGACCAACAAGAACAAGCTATGTGAATTGAAAAAAGCCAAATGAGATGGAAGGGGCTTTAAGATATGATGCAGAGGCTAGTGGTCTGCAAGAATATTTTCTTCCACTAGACTCCACATCTTAAGTCTACACTCACCCAACTTAACCATTCATGGATATTTGCCAATATGATGTTACTATCCCAACCCACCTACTTGGATCACTCTCTACAAATTCACCACTTATATTCTCACAAAGAGGAACCTCTAAAAATTCCCCTACAACCCTTAATATCTTCACCAAACAAAACTACTATGCATCCCACCCTTGAATGCAAAACTTTCACTTGATGTCCACTATGGCATTCACCTTCTCATTATGGAACAATCACTACCAACCCTTACAATGTGTCACCACAAACCTAAATGAAAAGAAACACAAATAGGTCTTACTAGACCCCTTTAGACTCTTTTCCACACCCTTGCCATGTTCATTTGACTCCTTGTACTTAACATCAAATAAAACCAAACAAATTTACCTTCTTGCTGCCCTCTGTGATAGACTGGTAAACAATCACTCATAACTTTTGAAAAAATCATTATTTAGAAGATCCCTCTAGTGAAGATGTGTGAAATTAGTTTTTCTATAACATATGTGAAATGAAGAAAGATCCAATGGTTAAATTTAAATATATGGTCCCCGCACTATACTGCATTTTCTTGAGACAATCATTCATTCACCTTCTGCAAACTACCCTCTTTCTCAATCCAAAACGCGTGCAACTTTTTGTATGGTCTTCTGCAATAAAAAAAGAATATAATAAATGGCACTCCCCATCACTTCAAAATTCCTTGGGTTCTAATCAACATTAAATACAGAAGATCTACATTTCATAAACTTCTTGATTACCCTAGTAAGGGTTTGACCGGTTTACACAAAATTCTGAATATCTTCCCCCACACTTAATGAAATCAAGTGATACAAAAAAAAAAATGAAGTAGATTCAATCCTTCATGGAATTCAATGAGAGAACAATATAATATATTCAATTTTACCATACACTCGACAAATTCAAACTGTATAATAGAACAAAGCCATAAAATAATGCAGAATACCAAAAACTTTATTGATCAAAAACAAATTACATCAACTCCCCCCATTCTCCAGAATTACAATCACTTATATTCTTGTCCCATCCTTAGGAACCGATTCAAAACTCCTCCAACTAACTTTTCAACCAATCTTGGCCAATTACATCCTTATAACAAAAGTTTTCAACTTAACAACTTTTGGACTCAATTACATCAAGATGGTCATTAAAAGACCTTATAAACATAAATTTCTAACCAAAACCTTAACATATCTCTTTAAGACTCTAAAAACCCTATTAGGCATAGATTGGTTATCATAGCAATATTTGACAATTTGATCTTAATAACCCAATATGACTTCTAACGACTTTATTAGCCATAATTACATTATTAAATGGTCATATAGACCTCATTGGATTTCATGTCTTCATGTCGTCTCTATGAGACCCCATGGTGAACCTTGGCCTCTAGGTGCCCCTGCACCATACTTGACAACTTGAAAACCTTTCCAAGTCCTCTTGGAAACCTACAAATAAACACATGTCAATAAAAATAAGCAGGCCTTCATCTTGACCTTTGGCAAATATAGGTCCTCTTGGATCATGCTGCTCCATACAACTTCATTTTGCATCTTGGTTTGACCTCCTTCAAAAATGCTTGTGCATGCTACATCTTCTTGCTCACCATCATGTCAATCAATATTTATGATTCTTCTTGTCTTATCTCCATGCTAGGAGAAAAAAATTTCATGTTTTGAGCCTCCTCATAGCCCATGTCTGCAAATATAATGTTCTCTTTGAAGACTACTCCTTCATGTGCCTCCAAAATTCCTCCATAGCTCTACCATTCCTCCACTATTGCAACAAACTCATTCCACAAATCCAAATCTTCATCAAGACCCTCTAGGCATTCCTCTATGCTGTGTCCTCCAGCATCAACCAAGACTTCTTCACAAGTCTCTACACCCCTCATCATAGGTGTATCTTCCACTTCAAGAGTACCCTTCCTAGTACCCTCTTCTTCCATCTTTCTCTTCTTCCTTGTTGTTAAAACTAGTCTCTGAATAGGCCATCCTATCTTCTTCTTCAACCTTAAGTGCCAACTAGTAGCATCCTTAAGCATCTCCTCAAGTCTCTTCAACCTTGCTTCACCTTCTTCCAAGTCTATTTCTAGACTTCTTATCTTTTCTTACCGCTGCTTTCCCTCTTCTTCCTGTTCTTCCAAAAGCCTTCTTAGGCTTCTCAACTCTTCTTGCCTCATCCATTCTATTTCTTTCTTCCTTGCTTCTTCTTCCTTCTTCTTTCTTTCTCTTTCTTCTCTCTCCTTCTTATCACCATATAGGTACTCCTTCAATGCCTGAACTATTTTTCTTTCACTCCTCGTCAAAGCCATCTCTTCTCACCAATCTAGGATTTATTAGATATCCAGCCACCACTTTGGAACACTCTCGAAGGATAGTTCAACTCCAAGGGTTCAACAAAGGACCTTCAACCTTCCAAATCCTAGATCTTCTTGGTCCAAACCCAAACCTTTTGTTGGGCTCTGATACCACTTGATGCAAAAAACTAGTTGTCTACAGGAATATTTTCTTCCACTAGACTCCACATCTTAAGTCAACACTCACCCAACTTAACCATTCATGGATATTTGCCGATATGATGTTATTGTCCCAACCCACCTAATTGGATCACTCTCTAAAAATCCACCACTTATATTCTCACAAAGAGGAACCTCTAAACATTCCCCTACAACCCTTAATATCTTCACCAAACAAACCTACTATGCATCCCACCCTTGAATGCAAAACTTTCACTTGATGTCCACTATGGCATTCACCTTCTCATTCTAGAACAATCACTACCAACCCTTACAATGTGTCCCCACAAACTTAAATGAAAAGAAACACAAATAGGTCTTATTAGACCCCTTTAGACTCTTTTCCACACCCTCACCATGTTCATTTGACTCCTTGTACTTAACATCAAATAAAACCAGACAAATTTACCTTCTTGCTGCCCTCTATGACAGACCGGTAAACAGTCACTCATAACTTTTGAAAAAATCATTATTTGAAAGATCCCTTTGGTGAAGATGTGTGAAATTAGTTTTTCTATAAGATATGTTAAATGTAGAAAGATCCAATGGTTAAATTTAAAGATATGGTCCCCGCACTGTACTGCATTTTCCTGAGACAATCATTCATTCACCTTCTGCAAACTACCCTCTTTCTCAATCCAAAACACGTGCACCTTTTTGTATGGCCTTTTGCAATAAAAAAAGAATATAATACATGGCACTCCCCAACACTTCAACATGCCTTTGGTTCTAATAAATTTTAAATACAGAAGATCTACGTTTCATAAACTTCTTGATTACCCTAGTAAGGGTTTGACTGGTTTACACAAAATTCTGAATATCTTCCCCCACACTTAATGAAATCGAGTGATACAAAAAAACAAAATGAATTAGATTCAATCCTTCATGGAATTCAATGAGAGAACAATAGAATATATTCAATTTTACCATACACTCGACAAATTCAAACTGTATAACAGAACAAAGCCATAAAATAATGCAAAATACCAAAAACTTTATTGATAAAAAACAAATTACATTGACTCCCCCCATTCTCCAGAATTAAAATCACTTATATTCTTGTCCCATCCTTAGGAACCGATTCAAAACTCCTCCAACTAACTTTAAAACTCCTCCAACTAACTTTTCAACCAATCTTGGCCGATTACATCCTTATAACAAAAGTTTTCAACTTAACAACTTTTGGACTCAATTACATCAAGATGGTCATTAAAAGACCTTATAAACATAAATTTCTAACCAAAACCTTAACATATCTCTTTAAGACTCTAACAACCCTATTATGCCTAGATTGATTATCATAGCAATATTTGACAATTTGATCTTAATAACCCAATATGACTTCTAACGACTTTATTAGCCATAATTACATTATTAAATGGTCATATAGACCTCATTGGATTTCATGTCTTCCTGTCATCTCTATGAGACCCCATGGTGAACCTTGGCCTCTAGGTGCCCCTGCACCAAGATATCTACTGTGGAAGATCCTAAACTCAAATTTGCATGCAATGTCATATCATACCTAATATTTCAATCTTCTCAAGTGGACAGTGTACCATGTGGAGAAGTGGACATAGCATACAAAATTGTCAAGGACATGAAGATTGATTTGTGTGAAATCTTGTTGAAGAAATTCGATGATAACATGAACACAATTTGAAAAGCCAAAATCAACACATTAAAGTTTAGTTCTTTATTGGTATGTATATTCTTCTATTTGCAAAAATTATTTCTATCTATTGGTAATGTGATCTGGAATGTGGAAAAAATAGTTATCTATTAGATTAATGAGTATATCAAGAGTTTAGGAGATAATTTTGATATTATCATGAATTATTATTTTACCAAATTTCAAGAAAGGATGCATAAGAAATTGAGAATTCCACCTCAACTAATGGAAGAACACTAAGATACTATATGTTTTGAGGTTGACACCGATACTTGCATTGTTAAAGCTATTGATCCGAGGACTATTTGGCTACAATCGATGGGCTATGAGATTGATATTGATGTAGCATCACAATAAATTGAAGCCCTACTAGCTAAACCTGTGGATAGGAGAGAAAAATGGTATGGAACATATGAGGAAGTCAAGGAGAAGATAAAAGTAGTTATCTTGATACATAAGGCTCAAAGGAAAACAAGAAGAATGATTACTGATATATCTTAAAATATTGGAGTTAGCATTGAAGAAGATGAAGTGGGACCATCTGAAGATAAGGGTAAGAAACCAAAAGTAGAAAACCAATCACTAATCCCCAAAGGAACAAGACCACTTACAAGGTCTATAGTTACACCAAGGGAGAAGATGAAACCTGAGCCTGAGCAATTGAAACCAAAAAATTATGTGAGAGAAAAGAAAACATCTACCAGATTGAGAAGAAAACTAAGATTGCAAGAGGACAGTGAAACCAAATCTAAAGATCTGAGTGAATTTAAAGTTATGAAGAACCAACCCCCAACACTAAAAATCTTAGATGAATTTATTGAGAATATTAAGAAGTGTGGAGAGTTTGGAGGAATAAAGTATGCTAAGTATGATAAGCAGAGTGATGAAGACAAGGTAAAGATAGAGGATGTTGTTGTTTTCACATTACACAAATTCAGAAGAATACCTATTAAAGTTGCCAACATAATACTTGATAATCTCTATAAGAAAATTGATGCAAGATGGAAGTATGCATTGACATCTGAGAAACAAATGAGGGAAAGATCTCTACTACTAACTATACCCGAGTTGTCATTACCCAAGATTAAGGAAGCAATGCAAAAGTACTCTAGAAGATTTCTTGTTAAAGGAATATCATTAAGGATCATGGTCAGAAAGCTAGAAGAAGTACATAAAGAAATTGATGAAAAATGGAGAGAAATATACTTTCCAGACTAGTCAACCGAGACTGAGGAACATCAAGGTAAAGACACTACATTTCTTGAATCTAGAAAAGAAACTGATGACAAAGTTGATGAAATGTTCAGAGATGATCAAGGTAAGTTTGATCCTATTGATTTAACACAAGACAAAGATGAGATGATAATTGAAGACATCACAGATAAAGACCCAATTGAAGAAATAACACAAGATGAAGATGTCATGGATACCAAGAATAAGAAGACAAAATATATGGAAATTGATGATACTGCTACAACAAAGTCGATGGATGAATATCCAATTTTACAACAAGTATTTGATTATTTTGAGATTCATGAAGTTATTTATGAAGTTGTTAAATAAATCCCTATAGATACAGAGGAAAAGACTACATAATAGTAGAAGGAGATAGAACAAAAGGCAAACGAGGAACATAAGGAAATTGAGACAAACAAGGAACATAGTACCAAGTAGGTTACCTCCACCTAGACTATAGGACTGCAACAACAACAAGAGAAAGAAAAAGAGAATATGGAAAAAACAAGAAGAAATAAAAGGGGAGAAACAAGAGGAAGAAAAAAAAGAAAACACATAAGAAAAGAGAAGATAAGAAAGAACAGAAGAAACTACAATCGAGACTACATTTGATGCACTAAAGGCATCACGTTCCCCTAAATTTTCTACTAGTGAAATAATTATGGTTGAGAAGCATAATAAAATAAAAATAAAATAAGTTGATTTGAGTCGACCGATAATAATACCTAAGATATAAATCTCTTTACTTATCCCAAAGGAATTATCTAAATATGGAGATCTATTGAAGATGAAAGGAGCCCAAGATAAAATGTTAGTAAAGAAACAAAAGATAGATGTATTAGAAAGTTTAAAGGATATACTACAAGAAATTGTTCTTGATGCACATGTCAATGAGAAGGGTAATATACTTAGTCAATTGGAGGAGTTGGTAAAGCAAGTTAAAGAACCTGGTACAGAAACCACTGAGTACATGAGAAGAAAATGGAGCACAAAATAATTGAAGATATATTGAAGAATGTTGTGATGAACTACAACTGATTAAGAACCTGATTGAAGAACTTCAAGTGATTAGAGATCACCAAGCACTGAATGGATATGTAAGATAATTGAATAATTTGTTATGTTGTCATTGATGTCAACTAGTTTTGACAATACTTATCATGGTAGTTGCAAATATCTAAACATTTGTAAAGAGGAGAGAAAAGATGAAGAACAGAGATATCTACATTGAGGAAGATGGATATGACAGATGAGGATAAGGAATACTCTTGGTAACTTCTTAATGAGTCTATGACTTCATATTGTTGACTTGATTATGTTGCATTAATCTATTATGAAGTTGGAAGAAAAATGTTACAAAGCAATGTGGTCAGTTAATGAAGCATTCCAGTATACACCGTGCCAGTGTAGTGTATACCAAGCGATAGTATCAACCTAGCTTGTGTTCACCAACACATTTCTTTGTTAACCGAGTATGGACAAAAGAACTAAATGATTAGTTTAGCCGACAAGAATGGATGAGTTGTAAAGTGTATGATTACGAGGTGGAAAGATTAAAAAAAATTATGAGATCAACGGCTAACAAAATTTAAAGAAGATCTAAAGGATAGAAAAAAAATGTGTTATTGACACATCAACTGAGGAAGGTTTAAGCGGCAAAATCTGATGGATGAGAAGAAAATAGTTTACTTGTCTATTTAAGAGACTAGGGTTTCATAGTGAAACATATGCTGGAGGAAGGAGACTATAGAGATATCACATGAACATTGCTTCATGCTTGCCTAATCAAACTGGCTGAAGAAGAACTGAACTACAAAGTTAACCGAGCGTTAAAGAGCTTTTACCGAGGGACAGTAAGTTATTGAATGTTGTTGAACTGAATAAGAAATATTGATTAGAGGATTTTTATGGACTTAAGAATAGATCTGATAATCTGAAAATCAAGTTGTATTATATTCAGATCACCTGCTGTTACAGTTTAACCATTGCAAATAGATAAAATCTCTTAATCGAGTGGACTTGAAAGTCTTATATTTCATTCATAGAATGTACATTGTTATCTTGTCAACCCCATTGTGAATGATGGTTGGATGATAACTGTTAGTGTTAAATCCTCTAACAAGGTCACACCTTAAAGTGTGTTTTGTAACCTTTAACAAGGTTGGCTCTTCACCGAGCTCACTTCAGAAGAGTGAAATTTTTTTGGGTTACCAGTCCCAGGTGGTTTTTCCCTTTGCAGGGTTTCTACGTTAAATCTCTTGTGTTATGTGTTTATATTGTGATTGTTTGGATATCATACTTTACATATTGCATATTTGATTTGGTCAGTAATCACTATGAGCAATTAACTGGTAATCGGTAAAGTCACAGACAGTTTAGTATTTTTGTTTTACCGAGCTTCAGAATTTAGCTGAATTAGTTTTTAAGTGTTACATTTTGTAATTGGGATTGTGGATAACTAATTCACCCCCCCTCTCAGTTATTCTAACACGTTGCATTAGAAAAGGTATCACTTTATGAGTTGATTATAGAAATGGAAAATAAATTGCATGATATTCTTTCATTGTTTCATAAAATTTGTTTAATATTGAATTTCACTTAGGAGATTAGAAAGAGATTCTGTGGAGAAAGAGTTGACTAAGTAGCTAATGAATGTTACAACCAAGCTTGGATCACTTCATATTTACTACCAAAGGCTAAAATATTTAATGGGAATGCAACATGAACTTAGAAGAGAAGAAGGCCAAATAAGAATGGAACTTCTTGAGCTGCAAGCACTTTTGATTCCACAAGTAGAATCATTGAAAAAAAATCTCCACAAGGCCAAGGAATTGGTCAATACCCCTGATATCAGTGCAATGGATAGCATGATTAGATTAGCAATAGAAATTGGTGAACAAATTGTTGTAATGCAAACATTTAAGGAAACCTGGGAAACATCATTGAATGATGCAATGAAGAGATATCCACACATTTTTTATAAGATACATCAATCCAATCAAAGTGAGTAATTTTGTTTTTGGCATATTTGTCAAAAAGGGGGGATATATATGTATATGTATTGTATAGTATAAGGTATACATAGGAAGTATTATCACAAGGGGAGTTATAAGTCACAAGTTTATACCAAGTTTATAGTTTATGCATGGTCACAATTTTGAACAAATTTTGAATAAGGACAAAATCTTGATGACTTTGAGTTTTTAACAAAGATGCCAAACTAATGCCAAAGGGGGAGGTTGATACTCCTAAAGAGCTATTTTGTTGTCATTAGTTTTTTCAAAGTCATATTAAATAGTCATAGGAATCAGTTGGTGAAGAAAATAGAAAAGTCGGTGAAGGACAACAACAGACAATTATGGTAAAGAAAAAGGCAGACATATTGGTAAAGGCAAATGAGTGGCAGGCACCAAGCATAGAAAGAAAGACACCAAGCAGTGCATGGTAGTTACCAAGCTGAGAGTACATGTTACCGAGAAAGAAAAAAATGTGTTACAAAGTAACACGGGATGACATAACAGATTATGGCAGATACATTGAACTTGGACAACAAGCAAAAAACTATTTTACTAATTTCAAGGAGATTATTTGGTAAAACATTGGAAACGTAAAAAATATGATTGCACATGATTACAAGGTAGATCCACTAATGGAAAATGAAAGGAATATATACATTGGAAATGAAATCAAAGCTACCACCTTTTTAAGGAGAAGAATATAGAAAGTTTCCACCACTTCTAAGTCAAGTATATAAAGAATAGATTGAGAAGATCAAAGAGGGATGTGAGGATGTGAAACTGATGTGATGATGTTGAAATGCTAGTGAAGTTGTTGAAGTTACCGAGTATAGAGAAGTTAGAGAAGAAATAAGAAGGTGAATCAGATTTGAGGCTACCGAGTACTGAAGCTGAATTTAGATTAAAAAGAACTAAAGTATAGAATGAGGTAAAGATGTTATTGAGAAGAGTGAGTCTAAACAACATTTTTTGATGCATTATTATAGACAAATTTCATATTAATTTATATTGTATTCAGAATTGTAAAATCCCACTATTGGGTAGGCCCTAGTAGGTCTTATTTTGTAAATCCTTTAATGTGGTACATATCTTAGATTAGAGATTGTGAAATCCTTTAACAATGTAGACTATATAATTCTTTTGTACTCCTAATAGGGTAAGCTATAAAAAGTAGCTAAACATTGTAGCTCTAACCGAACACCCTTTTTGTTGTAGTAGTGA
The DNA here is from genome assembly GCA_027943335.1 of Chamaecyparis obtusa. NCBI lineage: Eukaryota > Viridiplantae > Streptophyta > Pinopsida > Cupressales > Cupressaceae > Chamaecyparis > Chamaecyparis obtusa. The sequence goes on from BSBK01003874.1 coordinate 990,027, forward strand.
AGGATTGTGGGTACCATCCCCACCACAGTTTTTCCCTCTAACCAAGGTTTTATGTGAGACCAACAATCATTAAGTTATGAGTTATGTTTTCATGTTATGACTTCTATGTTTTATGGTGTTACATGCAAAGTTTACAATTCGGTAAATGATTAGAATATATGATAGCAGTACAAATCAAGTTAACAAAAGGTTGATAAAAAAATTTAAGTACTGATTCACCTCTCCCCTCTCAATAGTTAACTTTCCATTATAAATCCAACAAGTAGAGTAAATAATGGTACCAAAATATATAGAGACAAGTTACCCTTTAAATGCTTTCACTGTGGAAATATTGGGCATTATGCTTCTACATGTCTTGATAAAATTATAGAAAAAAATAACAAAGAAAGTAAATGAAAGCTCAATAAGAAAAATTACCATGTTAGAGAAGTTTCAAGTATTCTTTATGATGAATCTGATTGAGGAAGATGATCAATGCTTATTTCTAGAAATCAAAGAAGATATTTATGTTTCTAAACCTGTGAGTGGTCTAAAAGTAAACACAGAAGGTACAAAATCTAAGAACTCTATTTTATTGTAAGAATGAACAAAGATGAATGACTCATTGATAGTGGATGCCATAATCATATGATTGGTGATAAAAGTAAGTTTGTAAAACTTTAAAAGTATGATATAGAATATCTTAATTTTGGAGGTGATCAAAGAGGTAGAATAGTTGGAATCATATCTATCAGTTTTGATGGGAAATGTAATACTAGAAATGTTCACTATGTAAAAGGACTAAATCATAATCTCTTGAGTGTTGGATAGATGTGAGAAAATGGATATAATCTTGTATTTGAGGAAGATGGTTGTGAAATAATAAATAAATCCAAAACTATGATTGTTGTTGGAAAGAAGATTGGAGGAAACATGTATCATTTGAAGACTATGAGTGGATACTGTCTATTATGTCAAAACAATAAGAGTTGGTTGTGGAACTAGAGGAAGTGTCATATCAACTTTGATAATATGGTAAGGATCAGTTTGATACATGCAGTAAGAGATTTACCAAATCTCACAAGAAATGCCAATAATATTTACAAAGTATGTGAAATAGGAAAATAGACAAGGAGAACTTTCAAGGCAAAAGAACAGATCACTCTATGAATATTGGATTCAGTGCACATTGACCTATGTAGACCTACTGAAATCAAAAGTCTACAATGAGAAAGGTATTTTATGCTTTTAATTGATAAGTATTCTAGAATGACTAGGGTTTCTTTCTTGAGAGAAAAATCTAAAGCATTAGAAAAATTCAAGATATTCAAAGCTATGGTTGAGAACGAAGTAGATAGAAGGATCAAATTTTTGAGATCAAAAAGAGGAGGAGATTTTACTTCAGATGAATTAAAAACTTTTTGTGAGAATCATGAAATTTGGAGACATTTGTCTTCTCTCAAAACACCAAAATAGAATTGATTAGTTGAAAGGATAAATATTTAACAATACATGAAGCATCAAGAACTGTGATCAAGGAAATAAATTTATTGGAAATAAGCAATTTTAACTTCAACATACACTCTAAAAAGAGTCTAGATCAAGAAAAACCTTGGGAAGACATCATATGATGCATGGTATGGAAGAACCCCTTCTATTAAATATTGGGCATTATGCTTCTACATGTCTTGATAAAATTATAGAAAAAAATAACAAAGAAAGTAAATGAAAGCTCAATAAGAAAAATTACCATGTTAGAGAAGTTTCAAGTATTCTTTATGATGAATCTGATTGAGGAAGATGATCAATGCTTATTTCTAGAAATCAAAGAAGATATTTATGTTGCTAAACCTATGAGTGCTCTAAAAGTAAACACAGAAGGTACAAAATCTAAGAACTCTATTTTATTGTAAGAATGAGCAAAGATGAATGACTCATTTATAGTGGATGTCATAATCATATGACTGGTAATAAAAGTAAGTTTGTAAAACTTTAAAAGTATGATAGAGAATATCTTAATTTGGGAGGTGATCAAAGAAGTAGAATAGTTGGAATCAGATCTATTAGTTTTGATGGGAAACATAATACTGAAAATGTTCACTATGTAAAATGACTAAATCATAATCTCTTGAGTGTTGGATAGATGTGAGAAAATGGATATAATATTGTATTTGAGGAAGATGGTTATGAAATAATAAATAAATCCAAAACTATGATTGTTTTTGGAAAGAAGATTGGAGGAAACATGCATCAATTGAAGACTGTGAGTGGATACTGTCTATTATGTCAAAACAATAAGAGTTGGTTGTGGAACTAGAGGAAGTGTCATATCAACTTTGACAATATGGTAAGGATTAGTTTGATACATGCAGTAAGAGATTCACCAAATCTCACAATAAATGCCAACAATATTTACAAAGTATGTGAAATAGGAAAATAGACAAGGAGAACTTTCAAGGCAAAAGAACAGTTCACTATACGACTATTGGACTCGGTGCACACTGACCTATGTAGACCTACTAGAATCAAAAGTCTACAATGAGAAATGTATTTTATGTTTTTAATTGATAAGTATTCTAGAATGACTAGGGTTTCTTTCTTGAGAGAAAAATCTAAAGCATTAGAAAAATTCAAGATATTCAAAGCTATGGTTGAGAACAAAGTAGATAGAAGGATCAAATGTTTGAGATCAAAAAAAGGAGGAGAGTTTACTTCAGATAAATTAAAAACAATTTGTGAGAATCATGGAATTTGGAGACATTTGTCTTCTCTCAAAACACCAAAATAGAATTGATTAGTTGAAAGGATAAATATTTAACAATACATGAAGCATCAAGAACTATGATCAAGGAAGTAAATTTACTTGAAATAAGCAATTTTGACTTCAACATACACTCTAAATAGAGTCTAGATCAAGAAAACCCTTGGGAAGACATCATATGATGCATGGTATGGAAGAACCCCTTCTGTTAAATATTTTAAAAAAATTGGAAGCAAATGCTACATTAGAAGAGATGAGGAGAATCTATGAAAATTTGATACCAAAGCAGTTGGGGAAATATTTCTTGGTTATTCTACAATGAGTAAATCTTATGGATGCTCTAACAAAAGGCCAAAAATAATAGTTGGGAGTAAAAATGGTAACATTGATGAAAACACTCCAAAGAATATAAAAATAAAGATTGGGTATGAATGAGATGAATCTAGAAAAAAATACAAAGAGGAAAAGCCTACAAAAAATGAAGAAAAAAATGATGATGAAGTTGCTCCAACAATTGTTCCTAAAACTCCCATATATGTATAGAAGCACCATTTTGAAAATTAGATAATTGGAGACAAGAATAGAGAAGTAATAACAATAATTAAAGTTGTTGAACAAGTTAACTTATGTTTGATCTCAGAAGTTGAACCGGAGACTGTAAAAGAGGCTTTCACTGATCAAAACTAGACGAAGGCTATGAAGAAAGAGTTGGATCAAATTGAGAAGAGTCAGACTTAGGAATTTGCATCAAGACTAGCTGATAAGTATGTAATTGGAATAAAATGGGTATCCTAGAACAAATTGGATGAAGAGGGTAACATTATGAAGGAAAAAAGAAAGATTAGTGTGCAAAGGATATGCACAAGTAGAAGGTATTTGATTTGAGGAGACTTATGCTCTTATGGTAAGAATGGAAGCTATTAGAATATTTTTGTCTTTTGTGACACATAAGGACATCACAATATATCAAATAGACATAAAATCATCATTACTGAATGGGGAATCAAATGAAGAAGTGTATATAGAACAACTTGTTGGTAGTGTTCTTGAAGGTTTTTCTTGGGTGTGGTCCTAGGGTTTTGTTTCTTTTTAAAACCCTAATTGTGTTGATTGACATTGTGTTTCGCCATTACTTTTAGTAACTTAAGTAAAGGGTTGATGAGAAGTAGGAGGGGGTCGTAATCTTTAAAATCTTGAAATGTTTTATCTTTAAGTTTTTCCCCTTGATATCATTTCCCTAGGTCATATGCTTTTATCCCAGGTTGGTTGGTTTTTATCTATGAGCTCTATGTTATACCATTTCAAAGCAGGGGCCATGCATCATACTCTTGTGTTCCCGCTATGATGTCGCCAAAAGTTTCAAGTTAACTGTGAGACTGTAAATGGTTGTCAACTATCCCTTTTCATGGGATCAGGTTTCATGTTCTTTCTCTTCAGGTGGTCATTTGGGTTAATTCCCATGTTACTCTTTTCCTTATTTTAAGCACATGTCAATTTTGAATGAAGATTGTTTGTTTTTTCAGAATAATTGTACATTAAATTATGATCATTTGGTGTTTTAGATTGATTAAAGTTTGGGTTTGATCAAAAGTTGGCATGTTCCTGTGATCTAAAGTGATCAGTTATTATTTATCACTAGATCACAAGATTGTGTCACATGTCTGAGACTGGCTATTATTTGAGAGGTGGGACCATGGCATGTGAGATGTGGCACAAATTGATTGGTTGATTTTACGAAGAAAATTTGGTAATAAAGTTGTTGGTTACAATAATAGTTAAATATTGCATAGCTAAGGTGCTAATCTTTTAGCACATGAGTAAAATCAGTGGAGATATTTTAACTCCAGTATAAAGTTTCCTAGAGTTTAGTGCCTCTTTGATCTATCATGCATTTATTTTTCTATGAAGATCAATGACTCTTGTGCTCCTGTTAACTAAAGTGCTTGGTTGTTATTTATCAAGGGATCATGTGATGATGATGGATGTCTTTACCCGCCAGGAGATACATGTAGTTGGACTTGTTTCCACCTTTCGATGGAGCTTGGACAGTAAAGATCAATGAATTCAATTTGTATTTATAGAAAATTTTCTTTTACGAGCTGTTGGTTCACTTGTATGAATTTAATGGTAGAAACAACTACAATAATGAGTATAAAGAGGAGTCAAGATATTAATTTTGTTCATTCTACTTACTCCAAGAATTGTAAAGCATTCTGCACCTGGCGAGTGATCTGAGGATGTTCCTTGCTAACAAATTCAAGTAAAGAATTATGCGAAGAACTCGTAAGTTATCCTTGTTATTTTGAGCTTTTCTGATTTCTAAAGTATTTTCTACAAATTTCTTGTGGGATTCTCTTTTTCAAAGAGTCGTTGGTGTTGTTTTATTGATTGAGAAGGATCTTTCTATTTAGATAAATGAAAGCCCTAGTTTTTAAAGGTTTCAATCATAGGCCCTAGTTTTTAAAATGCCATAGGCTAGAGAGAATTCAAGGAAGGTGGGGTATCTTGTGAAAAATATATATGATGATTTCTTAGACTAGTTAAAACCCTCCACAAATAATAAGGTGTTAGGTACTAGATTGGTTAAAGTAAATAAAATTTGTGAGGGTTTGTATGATGTGTTTGGGGATATAGAGGATGTCTAACTACCAATTTCAGGGTTATACCTCTTCAGAAAATGGTATGGCTAGGGAAGTCTTTCAAATCCCAAGTCAAATGATTGGTAGTTTGACATGGTTAAATTATTTGTTCCAAATGTATTTTTAGATGTGGACCTTCTCTTGACAATAGTAGACTGATATGATATAGTGGCCAGAGTGGTTAGGGATATCAATAGAGAAGTTCTGCTCACTATCAGTGGAGATGAAATAAGGGAGGTGTTTGACACCAATGAATTATTGGCCAATTTGATGGACATAAATTAAAAAAATTTCCTAGTCTAATATGTTAGAACTAGAGAAATGGTTAGGCAGAAACTTCTTCCCACTCATTTGGCTAATTTGCAATCAGTAAATTATTTCATAGGGGAATCCACTCAAGAACCCTTCACTATGGAGGCCTTTTCCAAATGCTTTTAGGACATATATTACTCATCATGTCAGCTATTGGGGAAGCATGGTGGACATAGTATGCCTCTTGAGCTCATGTATATGGCTATTTTGATTCAACATCCCAGTTTTGGCTCAGTATATGACTACCCAACTTACATGGTGGAAAAGATCCATATTGGTTAAATAGATTTGAACAAGAGAGGTAGTGAGATGTTCTATTGGTTCTCTTTCTTGATGCACATGTTTATTTTCAAAAAATTTGATTATTTCCAACAATTTATAAGGCTAAATAGGAGTATGGATGGGGAACCCATGCCTGTATAAACATGGACCACATTGATATATAGGGATTGGGAGGGATCCATTTATATCCTCTTTGATAATAATTTTGCATCTAGGATAAGGGCTAGCTTAATTGTAAATTTTCTTAGGATCCCTTTTAAATTATTAGATTTTTTGAGGCCAAAGGAAAGGAGGCCTAATTTGAACATTGAGCATAATTGGGGGGATTTTTTTCCATATCAGGTTAGCAGTGTGATAAGAGTATATGGTTTCAAGGGCCATCCTATTGTGTTTCCTTACCATGTGACCTTGAGATTAGGTTTTTCTAAAATCATAAGACTGATTGGTTCAATTTAGGATAGTGAATTTTCAGGCAAGGATAAGGGTACCTTGTTTCCAAATTTTACTTTCATCCATGATTTTGTAGTCACAAAAGGAGGATGTGCACACTTAATAAAAATTGTATAGCTTTATAATCTAGGGGTAAGTGTGTCAAGGAACAATGACCTAGAGGGTTTCCATAATTTTTTCATGAAAAGAAATAGGATCAAGGAAATCCCTCATGAGCTCCATTTTCCAGAAGATTGTATAAGAAATATTTATGATGAAGAGATACATGAAGAAAATAAGAGGAAGTGGCTCGATTTTAAAGCAGAGTGGGATGAGATCATAAATTCTAAGCCAAAGCATGATCCCCTTTGGACTTTGACTCCTTTTGATGTAAAGATGTCAACTTTGTTCAAATTATTTAATGATATCTATGCCACTTTGAGGTAGAAGTAGGGAAGAAAGAGAGATTTCAAATTGGCATCCCCAGTTGAAACAATTCATGAAAAACCTATTGAGGGTAAGATTGAAGAATAGAGACCTAATTTTGTTTCCTCCCCTTCAGCAAAAAAGGCTTATAAGAGGTTTAGGGGTGAGAAGGTTAGTGATTCAGACCTTGAGGAGGAGATAAGGAGGAAAAAAGAAAAGCATATTATGACTAGTAGAAGGTCAATATCTCCCCCTTTGAGGCCGTTGAAGGTAATTAGTATCATGGAGCATCATGATTCCCCCAGGAGAGAGCCTTCCCCACTTTCTCCAAGAAAATTATCACCCCCTGCATAAATGATCCTAGGGAAGACTTTTGATGACAAGGCAGGGAAGGAAAAGGATGGTAAGTCTATCCCTCTTGTGTAGTTTTCAAGTGATAGTGATTCAGATGGCGCTGACAAAATAAACATTATTACTATCCTAGAGATAGATTTGCATGTTGGTATCCCATTGCTACCCATTGTACCCCTCCTAAATTTTACTTCTTTGGAGATACAAAAATGATTTCATAGGGACTTGAGAAGGGAGGCCTACATAGAATTTCTAAATGATGAGGGGTTTTTCAAAACCCATACCTTCCAACAATTCATGTGGTAAAGAAATATTGGAGAGTATTATAAGAGGTTGGAAGAAAGAAAATCCTAGTAGCTAGATGTGTTAGAACAAGAAACTGTAAATGAGGTGCAATTAGAGATGTATCATGAATTTCAAGCCTTGATGTCGGAATAAGGAAGAGGGATTACATATGAGGCTGGTGTATTAATTCATCTAGAATGGGATATTGTTAATGATGTGGCCTTTGATGTTGTGAGAATAAATATGAATCTTCATGGTACAGAAGAATAACAAGTTGAGATAGCTTTGAAAGGATCTTAGTAGAGTAAAGATTATGTTATCTTAGCTATCTAGTCTCTCACACATGTAGAAAGGAGAATGGATATATCTGACATCAATCCTAGAGTAAAGGGAAATTTAATTTTATAGAGGGTTGTAGATACAGGTGGTGTACAAGTAGCCAGACAAAACTTGGAATCTTCTAAGTTCATTCTATATGTTTCACATAAGGAAGAGAAGGAGAAGCAAGACCTTTTATTTATAAATCAACACCTTTTCTAGGAATATGATATAAATTCTAAGAAGTGTGAAAAGATGGAGAGAAAAAATGATGTATTGGAACAAAAGATTAAGGATTTAGAAGACACTTTCTAGTCAAATGTTCCAAAATCATCCACATCAGCTGGGATAGCGTTGCCAATTATTAGATCATATATGATTGATAGGGAAACTTGTCCACCTCTTTTTGAATAGAATGATCTTGAAGAGATAGAATACTCAATTGAGGCTACCAAATCTCAAATTTACCAAAGAATTGATGAGTTGGATAAATCCTTAGTTAAGGATAAAGAGGATTTTTAGAAGAAAAAGAAAGATGTGGTGCAAATAGTTTTGTATCAATTAAATGAAAAGGTTGATGATAATTTAGTTGGCATTCATATTGGCTACACATTTATTTTTAAAGCAATTCATAATTTTGATAAGGATGAAGAAGTGGAAAGGACACTATATGATAGATGGATCCAAAGGATAGAAAGAATGAGGATGGTAAGTTTGGGATCTAGGTATCACAGGGAAAGGCCTCTGAAGATCTAGCTCACTTTTGATTTTGTAAAAAGTCTAAGGATTTTCAGATGTTATCAGATCATAATGAAGGAAGGATTAGGGAGTTACAGAAAATTTCTATTGAAACGAATGAGACTCTCCTAGCTTCAATTTTATATAGGGATGGAAAGGTAAAAACACTACAGACATGCAAAGATGAAGGTAAGGAAAACTTAGAAGCTACAATAGAAGAGATTGTGATGACATGAACATGGGAATGTTAGAGGAATATATGGATAAGATTATTTCCACAAGACTGTTCTATGATAGTTTTGAAAAGGAGGTGAATCAATGCACCATCAGATACACTCCATTTAGAAGAAAGTTAGTTGAAGTGATGAATTTTGATTGGCTTGCAGAATAAGAATACAATGAATGGGTGTGAATGCATGTTGAAGAGTAAAGTACCATGTCATATTGATAAATTTTGATGGTACTATGTTATCTTAAGAAGTTATTACATACCTATTTTTGTTGCACGCAGTCATGAGCTTGGTTCACAAAGTCTTCACCAACAAGACATACTTGAAGATATGATAAGATAATATTTTTATTGCTATTACTTTTCCCTTTGCCCAAGATTGAAAATCTTGACTAATTGTCATCTCATGGCCCATAGCTTATTGCTACCTTTGTTCCTATAAAAGTGTAATCAAGGCCATGAGATAGGGGCCGATGGTTGAGGCTTCTACTAAGTTTAGAATATGTCGGTCCACATTTTTATGTGTATGTATTGAATAATGAGAGAAATATAAAAGAAAGCCAATGTTTCTCATTGCAAGTCCTATGTATTTTAAACATTTGTTGACATTGTATCAAAAGTATAGTTGTATCTAATGAAAGTTTAGGAGCATTTTGTGGTTCATTTCCTCTTCTATTGCAAAATTTATGTATTTTGATGTAATTAGATCAAAGATATTATTATTTCATTACATTTATATAATGTATGTGGTGGTTTCATGCTTTAATTCAAATAATTAATTAAAATGGTTGAATTTTCAGCTACCTATATGTAAGGTTTCATTTTTAGGATTGTGATAAGTAGGATTGACTAGAGAATCATAGTTTGACACTTTGTAATGAAAATGTATCACATATCAAGAAGCTATAATTTTGGAACTTGTGGTGTGATGTTGTGTCTGAATGACTTTGGTTCCCAATGAACACAACATTGGTCCAAGCTAGGGTTTTCTTTATGTTCCCCTCACTTAAAAATTAAATCATAAGATCAAAATTTTGTGTCCTACCCTATCTCATGCTCCATGTAGGTTGATGTCCAATGAGTGATTAGCCTTCACCTAGTATCTCATTTTCATTTTTTGATGCCTTATATGAGACATATCTATTTGTAAAATGCCCTATTATAAGTTTATAAAGTGTGTATTAAAAGGGCATTAAGGTCTACCCACCCTGATTTTGTAGACCCTAAAGTGCAAAAGTATTTCTATCCTTGTTAGTTGGTCCAATTCTCCTAGGAATTTTTTACTTGGAGTTGGCTACTCCATAGAGTTTGTTGAAGAGTATTGGTAGCTACTTTGTAATGTAAACCCTATCAAACCAAGAACCAACACAACCAAAAGGATTCAAGATTTTTGATAATCTAGACATTGTTTGCAGATTGAAGAAGACACTAAATGGATTGAAGAAAACTCCTAGAGTTTCGTATGTGAGGCTTGATTGTTATCTACTAGGACAAGGATTTCAAAAAGGTATTGTTGATAGTAATATCTACTTTAAAATTGAAACAAATGATATATTGATTGTGATTATCTATTTTGATGAGATAATACTTGAAGGAAATGATGGAACATGCAAGAAATTCACTGAAAAAATGCAAAAATAATTTGAGATGTCCATGACTTGGGAAATGAATTTATTTTTTGTCTTACAAGTTAATTAGAGAACTGATGGTATATTCATTTCATAATCAAAGTATATAAAAAAAATGTTGGAAAGTTTTAAATAGAGAATTTTAAACCTGTATGCACACCCATGGTTATTTACTATTCTCTATGTCTTTTTTCCTACCTATGGAGTCAGGCTCAAACAAGGAAAACATTATATAATATGCATTCAAACATAACTACACTAAGAAAACCACATAAGCTCTAATAGAGACAAAACAAGTTCACCTAAGGCTTGTTTGATTTTCTCTTTTGGGAGAATTTGGAGACCAAATGGCTTGCAAACTAGTATGAAAAACTAGCAACAAGCAATGATCCAAATGAAGATGAAGCTATGAACTATGATGTCAAAATGATATTATAAATGAGATGCAAATTATTTAACATGGATTCAAGATGATTCCAACATTCTATTAATATTAAATATTCAACTAAGAAATAAACTAACATGGATTTTCTATGAAAAATTCTCTAAGATGGCAATAAGATGATAACTCTTATATGCAAAGGATGAATGAAATGCTTGAAGCAAGGATCCTATTTATAGATTTTTGGATTGAAGGTGAGGGATTGGATGAGTTGGCACCTATGTGGAGTCCATATAGGAGACGCATGGGAAAAGGGATGGCCATGAAAAAGGCATGAGTTGCTAACACATGTGTGAGAAACCTTTGAAAGTGATGGGCCATTTAAGAGAGGAGACAAAGTGGAAGAGTGGGAGAGGCTCGAGGTTACTCACATATGTGTGAGAAAATCCCAAAGAGGGAAGAGGGGACAACCATGTAAGAGTGTAGGTGGCCATTAATGGAAAGTGGTTGGCCACCTTGCATGTGTAAGAAACTCATTAGGCTTAATGAGGTTATGAATCACCTAGATTAGTGGATTAATCAAGGACTAATTCAAAAGATAGATTTAGTGGGTGAGGTGATGGATGTAGGCTAGGATTTAGGTAGAAATTTAGATTTAGATTAAGTTAAATTAACTTAAATCATAGTTTAGAAGAAGTGGGATACAATGGAGGAATGAAATGAATAGAGATTTATTTAAAAGGTTATTTATGGGGGAAATATATGAAATAAAATTTAATACATTGTAGGGGTGTATTTAAATTAAATTTAAATACCTTAGGTAGTGAACCTAATTTAATTAAATAGATAGATGAAATTGACAAATATAATTTATTTATTAAAATTAACTATAATGCTAAGGGGGATATTAATTAATTCAAATTTAATTAATAAGCACGTCACTACATTTTGTCCCTCTTTGATGCAGAGTTGAAGATGACATTGTGTCAAAGAAAAGAAAATAAGATGTCCCATAGAGAAAAGGAAAGCTTAGGAGTCATGCCAAATAAACAATAGTGAGAGGTTGTGCCCCTTGAGAAAATAATGCAAAAAATAAATTCTGTGAGATTTTCTTGAAAAAAGACAAAAGGGAGGAAAAACAATGAAGAAAGGGATGAAAGGAGAAATTTGCATGATCATCAAGGTGGTGGGAGAAAATAGGATGAAAAATGGGGACTAGAATGGAAAATGGGCTCACGGGGGGCTATAAGTAGGGACAAAGGGCCTTGTAAGATGTCACTTTCAACATACATAGTACAAAATATAGAGTATTGAGAGAGACCATGGTTGTAGAATGAGAGAAGGGATATATAGGAGAGTGTGTACGAGTCTACTAGAGGCCAATAGACTAGGACCCACCAGTGAGTATTGAGGGCTCGCCCCTTGTACTTTTATTTTTCAATTTTAAGTGCATTTATTAGAGGTCATACGACCATTTAGGGGTTGAAATTGGGTCTAGATGGAGACATTGATCGATCGATCAAAGTTTGCACAAATAGTAGTCTATGAGCAGAGATGTGGATCACTAGATCGACATCTTCATATATGCAAAAGAGGGGACTAGAGAGTTAGGAGATTGGAGACCAAGTTGGCATCTCCATGTATCAAAGTTTGCATTGATCCACATCTCTAATGGGGAATTAGTGTCTTTGTTGATGAAGAAACAAACAACTAGTTAGCTCTACAAGATACATCCTAGGGGGTTCGGGGTAGAATTAGGGTAGATTGGGGACATGATGCCCCAATCTGGATTGGGTTTAGGAAGAATAGAGAAGGTTTAAGGTTGACTGAAATGGGTTTGAATGGATATAGACACATGAGACACCATTGGGTTTGAGAGAGCACTGGCCCACCATGATGGCACTATAGGACTAGCTGAGTGTGATGGAGCTCAGGATAGTCACACTCTATAGGTTGGACCATGTACCTGAGTGGCCTACGTTTTGAGTGCATAATGTACTCATGATAGCACTAGTCAGGAGGTTGCACAATATGTTGGGATTATGGAAAGGTGAGTTACTGAGAAGGGAGGGGTGAATTAGTAACCCTAAAAACTTTTATTTTCAATCCATAAGATAATATCTTTCATAAACTGACTGACATATTCATAATAACCATTCATTCATGAACATAACTGAAATATAAAATATATCTAATATATCAAATAATCATTCATGAAACTTCACACATTTGACACAAATATTTTGGTATCACAGAAACCCTTGTTAGAAGGTAAAAACTATGGTGGGGATGAAACTCACAAAGATTCACTACTATAATAATAATTTTTCCTATTAGAGCATACAAATTTGATCACTTCTGATGATCTTACCCTATTAGGAGTAACATATAAGACCTATTAAGATCTACCTTGTTATAGGATTTTAGAAACACTCTTTAAGTGTGCACTCGGTTAAGAGATTTTACAATGAGATGGTTAAGTCTACTTTGTTAAGAGATTCCTGCTACAATTGTTAGAAAGTAACAACATAAATGATCTAGTTCTTGAAGCTTAATTTGTAGAATATTAGATATGCTTACCCATTATCTGAAATCACCTTTATGTGATAGATATCAACAATTTCTCCTCAAATTACTTCTTGGTAGCCTCTGGTCTCCTTCTAATATAAACCTTTATACTCGGTCAATACTGAGCATCACAACCCTAGTCTGATCTTTAGATGTCTCCTCTAGGAAGCTACTTCACATCATTGTTATTATTATTTTTCATCTTGGCAATGCTTAAATCATAACTATTTACACCTAATTAGGGTTATGGAAATATCTATAAAATATTTGATCAATGATCCATATGAATAACCTAATCAAATATACATAGGGATCATCACCAATTCATTTGAAATCTCCAAGAAATCTTTACCTCAATTTATGTAAACCATTTTCTAGTTTAGTAAAAACCATTTTCCTTATTTTCAGTGCCATTCCAAACTTTTATGTGGATCTTGCATTGCTTGGTAAATATTGTATCTCTTCCTTGGTAAAATATTGTTGTTCATTAATCAAGTATACTCAGTTATTACTATACTTGGTGTCCTTGGTAACATGTGGCTCAGTGTAGATGCTCAGTCAAGTCTGTGCTCTGTTAACATATCACTCTCCTTATGCTCTTCTTGGTTACTATACTTAGTACTTGGAATGACCTGTCTATTTCTTTTCTTTACGGATTATATATGTGGCACTAATGACAACACTTAATCCAATTAGGTGTAACATTCTCCCCCTTTGGCATTAGTGACAAAAACACATATGTACCCCATTTTTCAAAACCTTTTCAAAAAACTTGTAAACTCCCTTTGTCAATACTAATACTCAGTAATGTACATACTACAAATATGATCCCCCCTTTTTTGATAGTAAGGCCAAAAAGTATGTATTTATAGCTTATCAAAAATATTCTTATGGGTTTTCTGTAAATTTTCCTTGAGGTTTTCCCATTCCTACTTTAGACTTTCTAATGTAATTTTCTCTATGCCTAATTGAGCATGCATGTCAAAAATGTGATCAACTATAGATAGCTCGGGGGTGGAAATCAATTCTTTTTCCTTCGTGACATGCTTCTACATCACCTCAATGTGTGGTAATAACTCAGCTTGTAGCTTAGTTATTTGGTCTCTTATTTGGTCTTCTTCTTTCCTCAAATCATGATGCATCCCCTGAACATGTTTCACTTTAGAATAATGCTCTTGAAATGCATGGGGTTCAGTGATGAGATTGTCTGCACTCTTCTTTAAGTCTTCATCCAATTTCTTTAATTGATCATGAATTTCTGCAGGTAAAAGAATCTAAAGTGCACAATTTTTGCAATACTTGAAGGATGTTCTGAATTATACCTTCAATGTCATTTACTATTTGAGAAAGTTTGACTTTATGTATTTGCATTTCTTGGCTGATCTTCTTGATAACTTTGTACTCTTTCTTTTCTTTCTTCTATCTTCTTTTATGCATTATTGGTAGGTGCATTGATCTTTTTTATTAAGATAGCAAGTTGGTCAATGATAGATATGTTTTCATCAACATGTACATCAGGTACAACTTGCATCAATATCTCTTTTACATCTTAAAGCACATGTTTGTTCTTATTTTCTTGCCTCAACTTCTCTTGAGCTACTTTCCTGGTGCATAACTCTCCATATTTTCTAAGAGCTTCTGGGTTCAATGTCCTTGGGTCACAATTAGGTATTTCAATGATCTCATCAAGTGTGACTAGACCTTTTTGTGCATGTTTCTTTCCTTTCTTCTTGTCATGCTTGCTTGATGATGGTGACTGACTAGGTGGAACTAGAGCATGTTGCTCCTGATGTATCTTTGGTGGCTCAGTAGACACATTACCTTCCTTGTCCTACCCCATAGAAATTCCCTTAGTTTGAGGTCCTAGGGCTTGTGGCCTTGTACTTGTAGTAGATTCATCTACTTTATTTGCATTGTTATCTCCTTGATCATTTACCTCTTCATCCGTGGTCTTGGTAGTCTCTCCATCTTTTGTATAATTGCCACAATGCTCGGTATTTTTTTCTTCTTCATCACCCTTGTCATCAACTATATCCTTTACTTTCTCAAGTAGTATACTCTCTATTGTCTTAGTTTCTTTAGGTTGATCATCAATAATAGAATTGAATAAATTCAAATAATTTGTATCATCTACCATTTCTATTTATTGCTCATCATTTGTATCAATTGTTTGTACATGAATAGATGAATCACATGATATGTGTGCTCTAGCTACCTCAATAGGTTTTTCTTCTTCCTAATTCTCGATAACAGTAGTAACATCTTCATCATCCTTTATTTCCTCATTGGGTTTTCCTTCTATAATATCTTCTATAAGTATTTCTTCTTCCCCTATTTTCTTGAACATCTTGGGAATATCTTCAATTACAGTTTGTGCAGTAGATAAGAAATATTCAGTATCATCTATTGTTTTTTCTTTTGGCTTCTTGGTGTCTAAAATGTGAATAGGCTCTTCATTTGGTCCTTGTGCTATGCCAAAATCAAAATCTATGTAGACTTCTTTTCCTCTAACTGGTACAGATTGCTCGGTGTCAACTGTGGGTACATTTTTCTCGGTTTCATCTTTTGAACTAAGAATTTTAGTCCATATTTATGTACTTTATTCATCAACTTCTTTCAATTTTCCTTGTAGTATATTGAGTGCCCTTGATTTCATCAAAAAATTGTTTTCATATTTTTGCATTGCTGATTCAATATTTGGAATTGATAGACTAGGCATGGTTAGAATTAGGGACCTGATAGGAAACTTGCACATAACAATATGACATTTCCACATAACCCATTATAGATCTGAAGCAAATAAAAAATTAAAACCCACATGCAAGAGAATAGACAACATACCCACAAAAATGTAACACAAGATATATCCTTGGAAACCCTCATAAGGAAAAAACCTAGCCTCCAAAAGCATCCATCACCATGTATTATTCAGCAAAACACCATTGCAATACAACCATAGAAGCCTTCAAAGCACTAGCCACAACCAAGCAATCCATGTGAACAAGCATGAATCCACACATCCCATGCCATGCTTCCAACCTTCATAAATGCTACTTTTGGCTAACATGTTTCCACCTGTCTCACCTCAACAACTACCCTTGTGGTTGCTTTTAGAAAAATAAGCTCTCACAAAACCACCAAGTGGTATTACATAAACCATGTGCTACCAAATCCTATTGACCCACATTTAATATTGGGTACTTTTATTTACTTTATTTCCCCAATATTAAATAATTACATCAAATAATATCATAATGTTACAATACAACTCACAAGGAATATTCTAATGGAATTCCTACATATTGCACATCCAGCTAGGTGTAAAATTTACATAATAAAATGAAATAATACAATAATAAACATTATTATGCAAGGTTTACAACAACATGTTCTCAACAATCTCCCACTTGTTGTATACATCGCATAAGGGTTAATATGTATCCACATAAATGAACAAGGGAACAATCCCTCCTTGCACATACACCATTATGAACCAAAGTACACCATGTGCTCCATCTAGGTACCTACAACAAATCAAAGTATCTACCAACTCATACATGAATGATCCCACCTCCTATTATGCCAAAGCCACATGACATACATAGAAGCCATCCAAAGAGAAATCCACCCAACCTGTCACATAAGAACATAAATCTTGTACCAACTAATGTCCCAAGCACAAACACTCAGTCCAAAGGTAATAACATGTGTATGTAGCTGTCAAAACCATAGTTGAAATAGCACCCACAGCAAGTGTTAACCCATCCAACTATCCATACCTCTAAGGTATACCAAGTGAATCCCAAATCAACATATCCAACCTGTAACCTGCAACCACAAGCCTCAAGAGAAATACCTTCCACATACACACCAAGAAGCTCCCACTGCAAAGGTAATGTCAAATCTGAAAACAATCCACTCACAACATCTCATAAATGTGAATCCATGTAGTATCAAGGACATCCACAACAAATTGCAACATATAAACCAATATCCTACAAATAACAACTCTCACAACAAGTATCCAACACTCTCCCAAGTTCTACACAACCAACAAAGAAAAGAGATAAAGGAATAACGATTCCATCTCAAACATGACACACATGAACATAAACCAATGATCACAAACTCCAACCAATCTCAAACCAAATGTAAGTGAAACCAAACATCCAGGTGGATAACCAATACCAAAGTGACCATGCAAATCATAACTTGTATTATATCCTTCTACACACACCTCTAGATGCCAAATGTGCCAAGTATGATCTCCTCCATAAAACCCCAAACAAGAAGCCACAACAACACCCAAACCATACCATATAACCAATCATGGATGTAAGCCTCTCACAAGAAGATCAAACTCATAACCATTCCTAATCCAAGGAACATGCCCAATAAAACCATCTCCTAAACCCAACCATAATGATATCATAATAACAACATATGCACAAGGAGATAACCAATGCCAAAAAAACATCTCTCAAATGAATCCTCCAAAACTAACTCACACCATAACTCAAGATACATATCCATGAAAGATAAGCATAAAAATAATGCACCTAAGAATAAACAAAAGGGCTATACCTCTCAAGTAGTAAACCATCGAGTAGACCAAGAGTGGGGAATGAGAATTCTCATCAACATATCCAAGTCTCCAACCAAAATTAATCTAAGAACACACTCCTCTCAAGTCCATATCAGGTGAATGCACCTTGGTCTTCTTGCTGAAATCATCAACCATCCCAACATATACATCTCTAATCCCAAGAGAAAAATCAGCATCACCTCTGTCTCTAAGTATCCATGAGCACTTGTAACCAATCAATCCATGCCAACTCCAAATGCAACATAACAATATCATGAAGTATCCAAAAAATGATCAATGTACTCAATACCAAGAAACTAAACCAAGATCAATGTCATAAATCCAACCTAGGAATCAAGATCATAAACATGAAAAACATGATCTAAACCATCTCAACCAAAAGAGATACCATGCTCCATATTAACATGCCATAACATGCCAAAAATCTAAATGCGTATCAAGAGTATACCATGACATAATAATGAAACCATCCTAAAAAAAAGGACAACATGTCAAATGAAAGCAAAAACCACACCTCTACCTAGGAACCCATGATTCCTCAAGATGTCACCATCTCCACATACCATGAAGATAACCAACACCTACAAGTGCACCATCAAATGTCAAAGACGCTTCTATAGTAATAGGATCTAAGACACCCTCCAACATCTACAAGCACTAAATCCATATCACTGCCAACAACTCCCACTCAATTGTGGCACCAAGTCACCCATGGCATCAGGATATCCATCTCCTACACCAAGAAGATAAAAACTACCAATAAAAAAACTAGGAACCAATCTTGCACCGCCACCTCATCACTATAACAAGCTCCCACTAAACCATGTATCCAAGCTATCCATCACATCATGATGAAAAAAAAACCATCCTCTAACATGAGAATCAACCAAAGCATGAAACTATCAAATAACTCAAAGTTCACAATCATGAGATCCCCAAAATAAACCATGATCCTCAACCAAGAAGATATGTTTCCATAACCAAATCAAGAATCCAAATGAATAATCATTAACCAAAATACCTGTCAGCATAACATAGTCAACCACAATCCTCCACCATGACTGTACCTAGTAACAACATCTCATCCCCTCTACATGAAGACAAATCATGTGACAAAACCATGCCACCAATCTGAATATGTACCAATAATGAAAGATCAATGGGAATAGACAACCCATATCCAAGCTATAAATGCAGCCTGTAAGTATAGATTACTTACAACACTGCACAACTTGTAGATCCAATAAGTCATCATACATATCCAAAGTAAACACTAATAACCATATCATCATGAGACCAATCTGAAATATAAGCTGAGTATACAGTGACTTTAAATCCAAATCTCCAAAATAAACCATGTCATAAACTAACAATGTCACCATAGTCAAAATAATCATAAACATGTTCAGATCAATATATCAGCAAATAAACTATGCCAAACCTGCACCAAATCTAAACAAATGCATAGAGCTCTACAAGAGCTTTCAGTTGACTATTCAAAGTCTAAAATCTGACTCCGTATGCCCAAGTTATGCCTAAATCTGTGCTCAAACTAAATAACATCTAACTTGTGGGCTCTTAAAACCTTAAAAAATGTTAAAATCACAAAATCAAACTTGCACCAAATTTTAGTTCTCTACATTATCTTTCCAATGACTGTAAGAAGTTCAAAATTTGATATCTTGAGAGAAAGTTATGGTCATTTTATCAAGACAATTTTTTTACCATTTTCACTGTGATTTTTTTTTTGGTGACGAAAATTCTAATAGGATTAAATTTGATGGCTGTCACGGGCTGAAACTAAAAAACCTTTTGCATTTTCTATCAACATGGTCAAACTAGAGCATATTTTATATCAAAATTCATGGCAAGGTCGACCTGGATCCAATGGTGAGGTCAATTTCTACCTAGGAGGTCATCTCTATAAACTCCCCTCCAAAACCCTCATTTAAATGAAACAATGCAAAACCTTTTTCACAAATAATTTTCCATACCCAAAATTTGCCAACAACCAATCATAACAGCAAACCCAAAACCCTCAAATCTGCAATAAACAACCTACAAAATCTATATATCTTTCCATTTCTTACATTCTTTCATGCATTCCCATTAATTCAACCTAGGGTTACAACACCACAACCATAGCTTTGATACCACTTGCTAGGAAACTTGCATACAACAATATGACATTTCCACATAGCCCATTATATATCTGAAACAAATAATCATTTAAAACTCACATGCAAGATAATAACCAACATACCCACAAAAATGTGACACAAGATATATCCTGGGAAACCCTCATGAGGGAAAAACCCAACCTCCAAAAGCATCCATCACCATGTATTATTCAGAAAAACATCATTTCAATACAACCATGGAAGCCTTCAAAGCCCTAGCTAGAACCAAGTGATCTGTGTGAACAAGCATAAATCCACACATTCCATGCCATGCTTCACACCTTCACAAATGCTACTTTTGGCTAACTTGTTTCCACCTGTCTCGCCTCAACAACTACCCTTGTGGTTGCTTTTATAGAAACAAGCTCTCACAAAATCACTAAGTGGTATTATATAAACCATGTGCTACCAAACCCTATTGACCTACATTTAATATTGGGTACTTTTATTTACTTTATTTCCCAAATATTAAATAATCACATCAAATAATATCACAATATTACAATACAACTCACAAGGAATATTCTAATGGAATCCCTACATGTTGCACATCCATCTAGGTGCAACATTTACATAATAAAATAAAATAATACAATAATAAATATTATTATGCAAGGTGTGCAACACCATTTTCTCAATAGGACATTTCTCTCATCTTTTTCTCGGTGTTTAAGGCATAGGTCCATTTGGCTGAAAATTTATTATACAACTCTTCAAGATTTATATGTGAAAAATCAACTAGTACTCTTTTGAATTTACACATCATGTCAATAATGGCCTCTTCAAGTTTATCTTGGTCCTCTTTTCTCAGATAGAATATCTCTGAATCTTAGGATAACTTTTTCCTCCTCTTTCTCTTATTCCATTTGTAATTTCATCAATTGTTTGAGGTGTTTTATTGACTACAACTCTGAATTGACTAGTTTCCTCTTCCTCTAAGTCAATTTCATCCTTGTTTCTGATTAGTCTTATTCTCTTCTTAGACTTGGTAGGAGCTTGTGTACCTCTCTTCTTTTGATATGTTTTGCTCGGTGGAGGCTTTGTAATCTTAGCAACTCCTCTTCCTTGAGGTGGGGTGTTATCTATAGTAGACCTTGTCCTTGTGCATGTTGTTGGATCAACTTATTTTCTTTTACCTTTTACTATCTTCGATGGCTCTACTTGCTCTTCTTTTTCTAACTCAGTTTCTTCTTCCTCTTTGACTGATCTATGCTCCTCAGTTGCTTCTTCAACCGACCTCTCTGCTTCATCTTCAATATCACCAAATTATTTCTTTAAGGTTTCGATCATTTTCTGTGATTTCCTTCCAATCTTTTCTCCAACTAATTCCATCTTTATTCTCTTCTTGGCTTATTTGTATGTTCCAAACCTTGTATCTCCTTTGTCTTTACACTACTAATAATGCCTCTATTGACCTAGTGGCTCGGTCAATATCCAATTCATACTCCATCGGTGGTAACCATGCAGTTCTCGGTTCAATTGCCTTGATCGGTGTGGTTTCGGTATCCACTAAGAAACATATATCATTCTTATATTTTCCAACAAGTTGTGTTGGAATCTTATATCAATTATGCATTCTATCCTTAAACTTATTGAAATAGTTATCTGCAACTGGTTCAAAATTCTTGTCTAGACTATTAATAAATTCACCGATTTGGAAAATGATGGGTTTGTCCAAATCCCATTCTATATTACCGATTGAGGGAAATGAGTTCTACAAGTAGAAAAATACATATTAATAATGATCCAAACTTGCATGTGTTTGACTTTGCAACTCAGATTGTCCTCATATTCTCTTCTAGTTGCCTCAACATAAGTTCGGCTAGGTAAAGTTGTAGACCTTTCTTCACAATCTTGTATGCAATAACAACACCACATGGAACATTGTTCGTTCTGCTGGATTGAAATATTGTGTATGCAATCACATAAGCTCCAAATCTGATCTCAGGGTCATCAATGGTGTTTATTTTCATTCCTATGTCATCTCACTCAGCTCCAGTCAGTTTCTTGATCTCGTTCTTTGGTGGATGCCTTAGGCTTTTTCTTTGTCACATACTGGATACCCTGTAACCATGTGAATCACATCCCTAGTGATTTCCATCGGCTCATGTAGTGACATTTTTCCATCATGAACTTGGCTTAGAATGATCCTTATCCATTCGGTCTTGAAATCCTTTGGGAAATGCAATGCATTGGTTAAACCTTACCTCCAAATGCTTGTGTTCATCCTTCAACTTTCCATCCTTTCATAGTTTTGTATAGGTGGATTAGAGCTCGTAATCACCTATCTCTTTTATCTTGCAATGAATATATGACCTAACATGTCTTTAACTAGAAAAACCCTAGGTGGTATTGACGAAAATGTGCTTTTATCATCGATCTGTACTAAAATTTTTGGATGTAAATTATAAGCAAGTTCTTCATACGATGTGTTCTTGATCAATGCAACTTTCCTTTCCTGGACAACCTTTGATTTGCAGATTTTGATGTAGATGGCATTGTTATTGATAGTGTTAGCACCTGTAATAATTTTCATGGCTATGGAATTTTTCTCTGGCCTCTATAATGTTTTTCTTTGCCCCTGGCCTCAAACCCTAGTTCATAAATTCAAAATTTCTAGCCGTTGGTGAAAAGAAACCCTAGACTATATTGACCCTATTCTAATTGAGCGTTACTTTTATGGTCACTAAAGTCCCAATTACCCATGTGTTAAATTGCCCCCGTTCATTGATGACCACTTTTACATGTTATATCATTAGGTTATTATGTCAGGTCCCCCTTTTAATTTTTCTATCCAAGCCTAGGTCTCCTGAGATTTATTTTTCTAGGTGTCAGCCTTTTAAATTGTGTGGCTATCGTTATTCCACAAGGTTTCCTGTTGTCAAATTTTTTGACATGCAGTATAGCGACGAGTGGACACCTGTCCTAGTGGGCCCAGTGTCTTAGTCTATCTTTAATCCTACGGCGGGCGCATGATCTCATGAAATCTTAGTAGGCTACAAGATCATAAGACAGCCGTCAGATCTTCCAGGTAATATGATGTTTCTTAGTGGGTCCACTTCCAGGTGTGCATGAATGGCAGCTTTTCATTGGTCATGCTAGATGGTGAGTCAAATGATTTAGCGGGGCCTGACATTCAACAGGCATAAGATCTAACGGTTGGCATAAAAGTGCATGGAATATTCTTCCTCTATCAGATCATGTGCTAGCCGTTGATTTGGTATCAAACCATAAGGGAGGGTACTGGGACCATTTTCCTGGTGTTGCAGAGTTGTTCTTTTCTGATTGGCCGAGCTCAGTGGTGATGTGGCAGACATCAGTGAGACTGGTGTTTTAAGTGTTCAAGGCTGTTAAACAATAGATTGATCATGTGGTCATCGTTATACCGCTGGGGTAAGTTGCACATTGTTTAAGCATCACGATATAGCAACGGCCATTGATTTTGTTTAAGAAATGGAACTGTGTAGTGGGTCCTTTGTTGCTGACTCATTATGATATGGGTGAGTGTTTTGACAGCATGTGGATCTAGGTGGGCCTAATTTTTCTCTTCAATCACATGGTCTCTAATTGTAACTGCAATTAGAGATGAAGTCTAGCATTTTCGCGACTAAGGCATAAATGTAAACCAAGATTCCCACTAAGGTTAAATCTGAGATGCCCAGGAGAAGTGAGGATCTGGCGGTCATGTTTTAAAGTTGATCTTAGTTTGATTTATGACTGTTAATGTGCTATCTCGCACCCTGATGTAGCCATTTTCTTCTAGATTTGAATCTTTTAAGGGTTTTCAACCACCAGAGGACTGAAATTCAATGCTAAAGCGGTTGGATCAAGTGGATTTTGATTTTGTTTGCTATTGCAATGTGGTCCAGAGGTGTGATGATTATTTGCAGGGGGATTGTACCATAAGGAATGGGTAATGTTGCTCGAGGCATGTTGCAGGTGGTTGATTAGACTAGTTAACATGGTGGATTCATGGTCCTTGGTACAAATCAGACGATTTCTCATTGATGAAGATCATTCTAGGATCTGTTTTCTCCAGGTTGCTTGGTTTTTCTGCCATGTAGTAAATTTTGATTGTATTTGGTTGGTTTGGTGGGTGAAAACCCTATCCCTTGCCTCAGTCATCCGTAGCTTGTTGCATCCTGATTTTTTGGGATTCCAAGATGACTGGTGGTATATATTGTTGTAGTTTTGATTTTGTAGGGGTTCCAAGTCTTTTGGTCGCAAAGGTTATTGATTTTAATTTTAAAAATCAATGTAAAAGATTGAACAAGGAGAGCCTGGATTTTGGGTCTTTTCCTTAGCATTGTGTTGTCTTGGTAATGTATAGATTCTACAAATTTTAATGAGAATACACTTGAATTCCAATCACATATTTATGTTTGTCTTCTTGTTTTGATCTTGGGCTCATATATGTTAATGTCACAAAGTGAGTGAGCATATGGTGGACAAAGAACATTGTGGAATTATCTTTGAGTTTCTAACAAAGTTAGGATTAAAGTCTTTAAGGTAGTTTCAGTGAGTTCATGGTTGGATAGGAATTTGATGATCAGGTTTGGGAGTGAGAGGGATAATAGGGAAAGCACTTATTCTGAGTTCAAGAGTGTTTGAGTTAGGATTTTTAGTTGATATGTGTTGTTGGGTGACTCTATGCCCTAGGTTAAGGCACTGATCCATTCTCTAGAAGCGGTTCATCATCATCCACCATACATTTAAATGATGAAATCTTTAAAACCAATTTGTAAAGGGTATAGTTGTACAATATTTAGTGACTCCTTTGAAGAATTGAATCAAGGGTACACCCATCTGGGCATCTAAGCTCAAAGTGTAGGAGGATCCTTGTTGATCCTCGTTAATTGGCCCTTTTCCTTGTGGACTTTGGAGTGGTGATAGAGTCAGTGACATTAGTTTGTCAATCATAGTGTAAACCTACAAGTAGAAAGAGAAGGGGAACCAATAGATAGGTTAGAGTTTTGAGAAATCTACATTCAAGTCACTCGGTTATGCTTCAAACCTTCCTAAATAGCCTTTAATCACTCTAAAAACTCACAAATCATTATATTTTCTTTGAATCTAGTTGCTCAATATTTTCTCTATTTCTCTTTGGTTCATCTCTTCGAATGCAATGTGAATAATGAATTGGTTCAGCATGTATTTATACCCAAAAACACTTTTTGACATAGGTATGGTGCAATTAATGCCTTACCAACCACTACTCAATCAATGAATAATCACTTAGTTTTCTCTATTTTATTCACATTAGATACTTTAGCTCAGTTTACACTACCAGTGTTTGGTTGATACCATCTCTGACTATGCAACTCGGTTACCTTTACCAGTTTCATCGAGTGACAATCACTTACTTGGTCTAGCTTTACCGACTAAGCTCACTTCAAGTTAATAACATATTACAACCTAGTGCATCTTAATTCATGCTAATATGGTATTCATGCACTAGATATAAGGAACTGATGTAAGATGTAACTGATTAAGATTTAGTTCCCATACTTACTTGATTGTGACTTAAGTAGAAGTGGTGGAATCACCTAATCTATTGGATGAGGTGTCACCAATTGTTGTTCTTGTTCCTCTATTTTCTTTTTTTGTTCTTCTCCACATTTGGTTCATCTACCTTTTGATGTTATCAATGGTATTTTCATTCATATCTTCATTTGGTTTTGGTGTTCAATTTTTGTAATCTTTGTTTAAGTGATCGACCATATGACAGTGTTATACCATATCATCTAATTTCTAGATCTTCCTCTCTAGTTTAGTCTCATACAATATTGCAGCTATATGCCCATATCTTCCACAAGGTATACAATTAACCCGTGTGTTGTAATCCCAAGTATAAGACTTACCTTATCTTCTCGGTTGATATGTATTGTTTTGTCTCTTTAGTTTCCAAACTAGCTTTAGTTGTGCTATGAATTCTTGTGACATATGACCATGATATTTTTGCAAATATGATAATGACTATCTATGTAGTGCCTCTTAGATGACTTGGTTGTCTTTGATCTACACTCAAATGCTTGATGTCCATATTTGTTGCAATTGTAGCAATAACCATAAAATTTAGGAATAGTATTGGGAGTACCTTTAGCTTTACTAACTTTACTCCTACAGACATTATTGTATGACCTAGTTTCCCACGATGATAGCATGAAAGCATCTTAGGTTTTGGATTTGCATAGACATCCTTTTCTCTTCTTGCTTTGATGATTCTCCTTGCTCGATACATACTAATCCATTGGTGTTGTCTAGTCTCCTCTGACTCCTTAAAAATTCATCCATCTTTTTGGTGCTTTCCTCAGCTTTCTTCATCAATTCATTATTTTTTTGTTGCATCTTCAATTCATTTTTCAATCTTTCATTTTATTTCCTTAATTCACCAATGTCTTCCAATTTCCTAGAAATCTCATTGTTCACCCTTTTAACTTCTTGAATGATGATAACCATCTAATTATCAATTTCAAAATGATGCTCGGTCAGCCTTAGTATTTCTGATTCTTTTTCTTCTAGATTTTTTAGTCATTTGTCTTCTATCTTCAATAGCCATGTTTCTCTCTTGTTCAACTTGTCTTGTACTATTCATAACTTCAATCATTGTCACCATTTGTGTTTCTTGTTTGATTTGTAGTGCTTTCAGATGCTTTATGAGGTGTTGATTCATTTTTGACAGATCTAAAATTGTTCCTTCAGATGCATCAAATACACTTCTGGATCCTTCTGATAATTCCTCAATCTCATCTTCTTGATACTAAGTTTCATTTTGTCAAAGTGCTAATTCCTTCCTCTTGCTCAATGACTCCCTCAGCTTTTCTTTGATATCTTAAGCTGTTATAGGGTAATCTACAACTCCAATTTTTTATTTGTTATTATCTTGTCAAGCTTGTACCTTTCCATCTCTATGGATCTTTCCTCTTCATTGATTAAACTTCTTTAACAAGAGAAAAATATTTGGTACCAATTGTTGGGATTATAAAGAGGTGAGTTATTGAGAGGGGAGGGGTGAATCACTAACCCTAAAAACTTTTATTCTCACTCCATAAGACAATATCTTTCATAATTTGACTTTCATATTCATAATAACCATTCATTAATGAACATAACTAAAATGTAAAATATATCTAATCTATCAAATAATCATTCATGAAACTTCACACATTTAACACAAAGATTTTGGTATCACAGAAACCCTTGTTAGAAGGTAAAAACTATGGTGGGGATGAAACCCACAAAGCTGCACTATTGTAATAATAAATTTACCTGTTAGAACATACAAATTTGATCACTTTCAATGATCTTACCCTATTAGGAGTAACATGTAAGACTTGTTAAGATCTACCTTGTTAGAGGATTTTAGCAACACTCTTTAGGTGTGCACTCGGTTAAGAGATTTTACAATGAGATAGTTAAGTCTACTCTGTTAAGAGATTCCTGCTAGAATTGTTAGAAAGTAATACCATAAATGATTTGGTTGTTGCAACTTACTTTGAAAAATATCAGATCTTCTTAGCCCTTATCTGAAATCACCTTTATGTGATAGATATCAACAATGTCTTCTCAAATTACTGCTCGGTAGCCTCTGGTCTACTTTTGATATAAACCTTTATACTCAGTCAATACTTAGCATCATAAGCCTAGTTTGATCTTCAGATATATCCTCTAGGTGGCTACTTCACATCATTTTTATTATTATCTTTTGTCTTGGCAATTCTTAAATCATAATGATTTAGACCTAATTAGGGTTATGGAAACATCTAGAAAATATTTGATCAATGATCCATATGAATAACATAACCAAATCTTCATAGGGATCATCACTAATAAATTTGAAGTCTCCAAGAAATCATTACCTCAATTTTTGTAAACTATTTTCTAGTTTGGTAAAAATGGTTTGCCTTGTTTTTAGTGTCATTCCAAACTTTTATGTGGATCATGCATTGCTTGGTAAATATTGTATCTCTACCTTGGTAAAATACTATTGTTCAATAATTAGGTATACTCAGTTATTACTGTACTCAATGTCCTCAGTAACATGTGGCTCAGTGTAGATGCTCGGTCAAGTATGTTCTCGGTTAACATATCAATCTCCTTATGCTCTACTTGATTACTATACTTAGTACATGGACTGACCTGTCTGTTTGATTTTCTTTACCGATTATATGTGTAGCACTATTGAAAATACTTAATGCAATTAGGTGTAACACAATGACACCTCTAGTTTCCACCCGTCGATAGAGGAGGCTACTATCACATTGTTGTATGTGTGGAGGATTTATTGGATGCCAACTAGGGGCATGATCCTAGAATACATTTTAGAGGGATTAGAGTGCTATATGGAGGTGTGCTTAAGGAAACTATAGGCCACCCTACCATAGGATAGGATGAGGATGTTGTGGGAGATGGTAGTGGATGTGATATTACCAAGACTGACATTCTACCTAGCGGGATTGATCAGTGGGAGACTGCTATCAGATTTGGAAATGTATGGGTTCTCACATGGATAGGTTCAACTCTTGAGCCAAATGCTAGAGGAGTATGGAATTGTGTATTTCTAAGGATACATCATCCTAGAATAGTTATAGCATGAATTTCATATGTGCACATACCAAGGTGGAAGGAACATCAGGACATGTGTTTCATTACTACTAGTTTGGGCATGTGAGCATATAGAAGTGACCAGATTGATCAAGATACAAGAGCATAGGTATCCATATAATCCTTATGATTGCAGATATTGAAATTTGATTTGGTACTCATTAGTCAAAGGGATAGGGTACTAGAAGAGGCCTTTGGATGAGCTCACGGCATTTGAGTGGACACTATTTAGAGAATGCAAGCCATGGGGGCTTTGGGATGAGCAAGAATAGAGGGACGATGGTAGAAATTACATATACCATCTATCGTTCATTCAGAGGGAATGTTGTCTGTTAGGAAGAACAATTTATATGATCTCAAGGTACTAGCCCTTGTGGGTCACATGATAGTTCAAGATAGTGCAGGATACAATGTCGGACAACTTCCAACATCTACACATGATGCAAAAGGTTGGATTTTGGGGATACAGAACTAATGTAGTGTAGGAACGGGCTAGTTGGAGGTCTATGGATCCCATCCCATGGCTGAGAGGGAGTGATATAGAATATGAGGGTGTGACGCATGCATACACATCATGGTAGGTCGTTCATTGGTTGATTAGGCTCACCGATCCAAGATAGGTTGCAAAAGATAATCAACATATTCTTTACAATGATGTTGTTGAGGGAGATGATAGAGGGGAGGGACGGAGGACACAAGAATGGAGTAGATGGGGATGGAGGAGATGTAGGATGTAGGAGGGTGCATTAACATAGGGTACCTATGGCTAGTTAGAGGGAATAAGAATAGAGAGGCGTGAAGGTACAAACTCCACCACAAGTACAAGGACAAGGAGGAGGGAAGGCCTAGTCTCCTTAGGGACATGGGTAGGTACCACCAATTGCACATCCATAAGCACCACCAATACCATAGGTGTACCTACCATTGGGGATGGTGAAATATATAGTTGATGATGACCTACAGTGGAAGGGTGATGAAATCAAAAGGGATTAGGATCATCAAATATGGACATAGCTATGAATGGTTAGGGGAGATATGGAGAGAACACAAGGTGGGATAAAGACTACCTAAACTAAAAGGGATATCTTGGTTACTGCCTTAGAAAATCTGTAGATGAGAGTAGACTCCGGGGAGTTTAGACATGAAGGAGATATGATGGAGGTAGATGGAGGGGCAGAGGAGGATCTAAAAAATAAGTTATAGATATAGACTGTAAAGAAGGATGAGTGGAAATTACACACATATACCTATAGGGAAGAGCTATAGATTGATCGATAGGAAATGAAAACCCTAGGTATGGAATAGGTGATGGGTGATGCCTTTGCAACACATCATAGAGAGGCTCAACCACTAAGGGAGGTAGAGTATTAATATGGGTTATACTTTTATGTTGTGTTAGAGGCTCAACGAGATCCATCCTACATAGAAAGGACATATACATGGACATCAAGAGGGGCATCGTAGGCATCAGTGGGCATGCCACCTAGACCACCCATAGGAAGAGAAATAGAAGGGTCATCTGATCCAACAACATGAGGAACCTACCACTCATGTGACACATTTTTATTTTATGAGATGAGATATATAGAAATGGAATATGCATTTATGATGTATCTTTTTGATGTACTTTTTGATGGTAATTTATATTAGATATTTTATGGACATTTATTCTTTCATGATATATATGAAGTAGTGGATTCTACATGTCATTTATGTTGATGTATGGATGTAATTATGTTTATGTATGAGTTTTATGATGTAGTTATTTAGGAGACTGACGTGTGTGATGCAAGATGTGTGTGTGTGTGTGTGTGTGTGTTATGTGATTCATACTATTTTATATGATTATGATTATGATCCTAACGTGTGTGATGAAGGATTGCACTTATTATGGATATGATGTATATGCAAGATAGATGACAATATTTATTATGTAATTTATATAGGTGATCCAATGATGATGATATTTATGATGGATATATTTTGGATACATGTGATGGATATTTATGATGTAATTTTAATGATGAATGAGATGGATGGATATAATAGATGTAATTAAATTAATGATAAATGATAAGTAGATCTAATACAATGAACTTACGGAAATGAAGAATCTAAGCAATATGTAACTAAGATGTAATCTAATGCAATGAACTTAATAAAATGCAATAGGTAATATGTGAATGTACCTAAAATATAAAATGCAACCTAATGTAATGAACAATGCAACTAAATTCAATTAAGTATGAAATGCAACCTAATGCAATTAATCATGCAACAAAATATAATTAAGATAAAAAATGTAACTAACACAAGATAACCATGCAATCAATGCAACTAAGAATTATAAGATGAGACATGTTTTTGTGTGTATCAACATAAATGAGGGGGACATTTAGCTAGCCAGGATGGGGAGATAATGAATAAATAGGAGCCTTATAATGAAAAATGTAGAATGTAAAAATGAAACTAAAAGAATGCAACTAACTAAATGCAAAGGAGGATTTTTGGGGATTAAATTGTGTTGATATTGGAGAGCACATCCTAGTTTAATTTTATAAAAGGAGGTATGCATCACATGCTAGATAATGTGGATGACATGGTTCCTTTATATGGACTAGTCTCTCAGATAGATAAGGCAGATTTAAGAACATAAATGTTGTAAGAACCCTTCAAAGCTCTAACTATTGAACTTACTATGCTTGTTTTGGTTTTTTATTGTTTTTCAGTTTTTTTGTGTTCTTGAGATGGTTTGACATAAAAAGAAATACATATGCTGAAATAAAACTTCTGAAAATCAACACTAACAATACTTTGGGCATAGAAGGCAATCTTTATTACTCTTCCTCAATACATAGCACTAGAATGTTTTACAATAAAAATCATATACATTTTTATTGTAGAAATTACTGTGAAACCCTTGTTGGCTGAAAAAGAAAGCATACAGTAGCTCGCATCTCCTTCTATTAGCAACCAATCTCCAAACTGATGATATCAATCATTGTGGTTCAGCTAGGCATCCCTTTTAGGAATTATTACTGATTTGTTTGGTGCCTCCTTCAACAAAATCAAACCAAGTATGGAAGAGAGGGTAGGAAAGATGAAGAACGAGCAAAAATAAATGATTTCAAACCACTATAAATAACCAATAACTTCTCAAACTGATGCCCTCAATTTTCCATAAAATATGCCTTCAATGTATCAATAAATTTTGAAATTTATTTCTCCAATCAGTACAATGCTTACCTCTATATGAAGTCAACCCAATAAGCAATATTAGGTGAATATTTCACACCCTCTAACTACTACTACAAAGAAGAAGCAATGCTCTCCAATGTCGATAAGCTCAAAACTCTGTTGAAACCCTTGGTTTCTCACAAACTCCAATGCTCTAGAGAAAGGATATCAAATCAAGCAATCAACATAATGAATTCCATTTCTCTTGAAACTATTAAATACCTTCAAGAAGTGAAATTTCCCCAAAAATCATTTTAAATAACATTTTAAATGTTATTTCATTTCAACTTAGGAAATCTTTTAATAATTCATTAAGTTTGGTATTTATAATTAATTACTCAACTGGTTCCCTTCCAATGATGAATAGACCCTCAACTTATGTGAAATTATAAAGTTATGTATAACTTTATAATAAACTATTTTTACAATTTAATATCATTTTGGCCACAAAATTATTAATAACTCTCAAACTGCTTATTATTTTACTCTGTCTTCTAAACTGGGAGTTCATCTTGTAATTCCCCATGTGAAAAAATACCATTTCTAAAAATAGAAAGGGTCCATCTCTATCACTCCAAAAATTTCTATAGATAGCAATACACTCACTATAAATAGAAATCATTGCATACGAAGTCCTAGAGACCTCAAATGAACACCAATCGTATAAAGCTTAGGTCTTTGAAGAAGATGCATCTCTCAAGAGGCCCTTTATCCAACCTCATTAGCCTACAAGGGTCAATTAATAGGCTAATCCCTCAAAATCCAATGCTCAAAAAAATGGGGACACTACAATCTGTCCTCCTTGAAATTTCTTATCCCCAAGAAATCTCTACTATAAAGTAACTCCACCCCACCAAAGGTCCAAAAGATGAACTATGTAATGTCCCACACATCTTGAACCAACTCTTGTAGTACCAACATAAACACAACTGTGCGAGGACAATTATCATGCCAACTATCCAACCCCTATGCACAAGAATAGTGCATGAAAATCAAAACATGTTCAAGAAGGCCAAGGATGAACCAATATACTCTCCACACACTGAACAACTGTAATGCTCAATTTTAAACCCTATCTAAAATCCAAATCCACCCAAAGAATCCCAAATTCTACTCTCAATGCTCAGCTGAATGTCAGGATCCCAATTCACTCTATAGAGTACTCCATACAAACCATGTGGCATCAACATAATACCATTGTATGCTATGACTAAGTCAACTCCAACCAAAGGAATAAGCAATCCACTGGATGGAAAAATCCTTGTATCCCATAACCAATATGCATGGAAGTCTACCAAAATGGACATTCTCAAACTTATGTTGCTCAACTTTGATCCCAACTTCACCATACTAGAATTGGTGAAGCCAACCAATATGACCCACCCAAATTGTAGTACTAACCCTATTTCCACTTGGGTCCCAATGCAACTAAAACGCACATCCATCTGTACTATGGAGATAAAAACTTCTGAAGTTATCTGTATCACAACCCAGATATCCATCCTCTACAAAAATATCATGGATATGTTGACTTTGCAAGTAGCCTCCTACTAACTTGCAAAAACCAACCCTATAAAATAAAGAGGGTATAAACACATCCCATAAAGGATGGTATGAACCTAGAGCCAACCCACACCTATGCAAAACCAAGTCCTCTACCTGTGGGTCAAAAGAGAAATGATGTGTACTCCTCACAATGTAGTTGCAATAAAATGCTCCAATCTCTGTCAAAGGCTCATCATCATCAAACCAAGAAGCAAGAGATGGATCCAATCTTTGTTTCTAAATAATTGATTGGGCAGGATCCTAGGTAACCCTCTTAACAACCCTAACCACAAAATCCCTATGGGGAAGCATTGTAGTCAAAGTATCTACAATATTTCCCACCAAAACCTAAATACTGCAAGAACCCCAAATGAGAGTACCCTCAGAAGCTCTGAATGGTCCCTCCTACAATTTTGGACTCTCAAGAAGATACTCCATAAATGACTCTATAAAATAGAAATTATATTAAGAAGCATCAACCTACTCCCTTGCAACCCACAGTTGATCCCTCTGAAACTAAGCCACTACCAACTGTCTATTGCTATCAATCATATGAGATGAATTAATAGATTTACTTTTAGTAGAAGGAAACAAATCCCCATGAAAGCTTATCTCCAAATTAGATGAGGTCCTACCCAAGTCCAATGAAGAAGAGGGAGTAGTGTCAAGAACTATCACACAACTCTCTAAAGAATCCACTATTGTCACATCAAGACTCTCAATAACCTTTTTTGCATCATCTATCAGTGTGCTAACTATTGGAGAACTTGATACAACAAGAGGCTCTCTACAAATCTCAACCAAAGTATTCATCCCAACTGAGTCTATTACACCCAAATTTGTGATGGATGTAGTTACATCCTCACTACAACCTATAGATATCAAATCGTCACCAACTACCACTGTAGGAAATTGTACGATAACTTTAGATGGTAAATATTGTACTTGGATCAACTCCATGGTAAACTTCTCTAATCATGAATGTGACTCCTAAAGGGCCAAGTAGGTTCTCTCCAATGATTCCATAGTCACCCCAAGCTCATCAGTGAGCTCATCTACCTCATTTTCCTTTCCCCTTAGTGCATCATAATAGATACCATCCCACTCGAGAAGATAATCTTTGTTTGTAAGTAATTGTAGGTAATTTTGTTTCATTATTCCAATTGCTTCACAAAGTGCATGAAACTCTGCAAGAGAAAGACCAATATCATAATACTCATCTATCACAAGATTGCTCCAACCATAAATAGCCAACATCTTGCAAGAAACATCAAAGTGCTCAATGGTTGTGGCAATCTAACTATCATTCACCTTCAATTTCCCAACTAACTGATGTCTCTAGAATTCATGGCACTTATGCAAGCTTTGAGAATCAAAATCTACACTATGAAAGGATGTTGTATCTGCAATGCTCACCTCATGATCAATATCACCATGTGTACTAACAACCTCACACATACAATAGAGGTACTTCTGCTAGGTACCTCTACAAATAACTCATCTGAAGGAGTGGAAGCCATTGCTATATCAATCTCCTTGCATGCCTCTACTTCCCCCTCAATGGTGAGTCCTTGTAAACCATGATCTTGGGACCTATCATCAACCAATGAGTCCTCTAAACCATTTTCTAAAGTTTCATATGACAAATGAGACTCACTATAATATGAGTCATCCTCATAGATAACATCAATAATGCCTATATCACCAATGCTAATATCATCCCCCTACAAAATCTCTATTATCTCATGCTATTGCAAACATGACTCACTGCTATCATCAAAATTAGAATCATTATGGCATGAATCTACATCATATAACTCATTTATAACACCCAAATCAAGAGTTTCAACACTGGGAAACTCCATGTAACCATTTACCACACATAGAGAGACTACTATCTCATTCATAGGCTCACCATTATGACTTTTGTCATAAAAATTAGAGCTATTAGAGCTCATATTTTCTATGCAATCCTCAAAAGCAATACTCTCATCAAGTGAGTCAAGACTCATAGTGGCATCAATAACCCCTTCTGCACTGGCCCTATCAACAACATCGTCAATAGGCTTAGATAAGGGACTATTGTCATAAAAATCAGAGATTGTATGACTAACATTTTTTATTATTACCAATTGATGTAAGGCTACCATTAATGGTGACTATCATGTCATCAACATTTTCTTGGTCACTAGCTCTTGTCTCATGTAAATATTGGGACTCGATGCAACTATCCTTAAGAAAGTTTGTCATAACCACATACTCCTAAGAAGAGCCTCCAACATCACACATATAAGGACTAGTAGCTGGCCCACTACTTGATGGATGTTGGTTGCTAAAGCTACATCTGTACAATCCTCCTTATTCTCTTGTTTTCTCTGTGAAGAAGATTTTTTAAAAATGGAAACCGTATATCTTGTTACATAGTCTATGGTTGATGGATTTGAAAGAAAAATATTCATCCTTTCCTAAGTTTGTCTAAGATTTTCCATTATTTCCATCATGGCATTTGTTTTCTTCCTGAGATTAGCTGTGTTATTCAACTGGTTTACTAGTTTACTAGTTTTCCTGTATTTATCCATAACTGAAATAAAGCTAGAGTGTTGATCACTCATTTATCAAACATGGGAACTCAAGATTTCCAACCCTTCAGGATGGTAGGAAACCACTCTGATACCAATGTAAGAACCCTTCAAAGCTCTAACTGTTGAACTGACTATGCTTGTTTTGGTTTTTTATTATTTTCCAGTTTTTTGTGTTTTTGAGATGGTTTGACATAAAAGAAATACATATGCTAAAATAAAATTTCTAAAAATTAATACTAACAATAATTTGGGCATAGAAGACAATCTTTATTACTTTTCCTTCAATACATAGCACTAGAATGTTTTACAATAAAAAGCATACACATTTTCATTTTAAAATTTATTTTAAAACCCTTGCTAGCCAAAAAAGCAAGCATACAATAGCTCGTATCTCCTTCTATCAGCAACCAATCTCCAAACTGATGATATAAATCATTGTGGTTCAGCTAGGCATCCCTTTTAGGAATTCTTACTAATTGTTTTGGTGCCTCCTTCAACAAAATTGAACCAAGTATGGAAGAGAGGGTAGGGAAAATGAAGAACCAACAAAAAGCAATGATTTCAAACCACTATAAATAACCAATAACTTCTCAAACTGATGCCCTCAATTTGCCTTCAATTTATCAATAAATTCTAAAATTTATTTCTTTAATTAGTACAATGCTAACCTCTATGTGAAGTCAACCCAATAAGCAATATCAGGTGAATATTTCACACCCTCTGACTGCTGCTACAAAGAAGAAGCAACGTTCTCCAATGATGATAAAATTAGAACTATGTTGAAACCCTTGGTTTCTCACAAACTCCAATGCTCCAAAGAAAGGATATCAAATCAAGCAATCAACATAATGAATTTCATTTCTCTTGCAACTATTAAATACCTTCAAGAAGTGCAATTTCCCCAAAAATTATTTTAAATAACATTTTAAATATTCTTTCATTTCAACTTAGGAAATCTTTTAATAATTCATTAAGTTTGGCATTTATAATTAATTACTCAACTGGTCCCCTTCCAATGATGAATAGACCCTCAACTTATGTGAAATTATAAAGTTATGTTATAACTTTATAATAAACTATTTTTACAATTTAATATCATTTTAGCCACAAAATTATTAATATCTCTCAAACTGCTTATTATTTCACTATGTGATCTAAATTGGGAGTTCATCTTGTAATTCCCCTTGTGACCAAATACCATTTCTAAAAATAGAAAGGGTCCATCTCTATCACTCCAAAAATTGATATAGATAGCAATAAACTCACTATAAATAGAAATCACTACATACAGAGTCCTAAAGACCTCAAATGAACACCAATCCTACAAAGCTTAGGTCTTTGAAGAAGTTGTATCTCTCAAGAGGCCCTCTATCCAACCTCATTACCCTATGAGGGTCAATTAATAGGCTAATCCCTTGAAATCAAATGCTCACAAAAATGGGGACATTACAGATGTGCATCAGAAATCATGGTGAAATTAATGCAGTGACACTCATGAGGAAGTTTTAGTGGACCCAAGTCTTGATGAGGGACTTGGTGAAAGTGTGTGACTCTTCCGCCATGAAGGCATACATAACCATGTGTATCAACATAACTGGGAGAAACATTTAGCTAGCTAGGATGGGGGGGATAATGAATAAATAGGAGCATCACAGTGGAAAATGTAGAATGCAAAAAATGAAACTAAAAGAATTTAACTAACTAAATGCAAAGGGGGATTTTTGGAGATTATATTGTGTTGATGTTGGAGAGCACATTCTAGTTTGACTTTGTAAAAGGAGGTTTGCATCACATGATAGATAGCATAGATGAAATGGTTCCTTTGCATGGACTAGATGCTCAAACATATAAGGTAGATTTAGGAACATAGATGTGCATCATAAATCATGGTGAAATTAATACAGTGACACTCATGAGGTAGTCATAGTAGAACCAAGTCTTGATGAAGGACTTGGTGAAAGTGCATGCAACTCTGCTTGCATGGAGGCACACATAACTATGTGTATCAACATAACTGGGAGGGACATTTAGCTAGCCAGGATGGGGATGATAATGAATAAATAGGAGCCTCACAATGTAAAATGCATAATGCAAAAAATGAAACTAACTAAATTCAAAGGGGGGTTTTGGGGAATTATATTGTGTTGATGTTGGAGAGCACACCCTAGTTTGATATTTCAAAAGGAGGTATGCATCACATGCTAGATAATGTGGGTGAAATGATTCCTTTGTGTGGACTAGAATCTTAGAAAGATAAGGTATATTTAGGAAAATATATGTGGATCAATAATCATGGTGAAATTAATGAAGTGACACTTGTGAGAAATCTTTAGTAGACCCAAGTCTTGATGAGGGACTTGGTGGAAGTGCATGCAATTCTTCCCCTAGGGATACATAGATAACCATAATTGTGTAACCAAAAAATATGTACTAAAGTAACCACAAGAAGATAATACCACAAACAACATGTGTACCAATATACACCATTCGAGATACACCAAGATATTGAAGATCAGGGAAATTGTGAGTAGGATCTTTTGAAACACAAAGATAAAATCAACAAAAAGACTTCATAACCAAGCATTTATTCAGTCCACTATTCTTTCCATGACCAAGATTATGTGATGGTGGATTTGATAATCTGACTTAGGAAGGATGCATCCTAAAGGGAAAAGATTGATTGATGTCAAATGGGCATTCAAAGGAAATACATGTGAAATGAAAAATAGCTATAAAATTCAATCTCAAAACTAATTAGGTTATAACTCATGAGGTCAAAGTGTCTGTAATAAGCTTAGTGTGATGGGTTGAAGCTAAATGGGTTAGGATGATATGAAAATCATAGTAGATCCTTATTGTGATCATGAACAATGCCTCACCATGAAGGGATGAGAGGGTTGGTGATGTAGAGGGTTTAGGACTCTAGTGTTCTTTCCTTCTCCCAAGTGTTTCTAACCTCTCCTAGCTATCCAATAGTTACTCCTTGTAGTTTTATTCTTCAATTTGGATCTCCAAGATCCTCTCTATCAACTTTCACTGATTTTGGGTTAATGCTCCCAAATTCCCTAAAAAACCTCATGGAAGACCTTGAAAATATTTAAGGTATCCACTAACACTATTCAAATCCAAATTTCATGCTTTTGGTTGCACCCATAACCCTAGTTACCAATAGGCACTAGTTTTTAGCCTATTAATTAGGCCTCTGGACCAGTTTGCACAAATGACCACCAAATTGGTCTTCAAAATTTGAATCACTTCCTCCAACCTTTTGAATATTCAAGGAGACTCATTAGATCTTCCACACATGCCACTAAATTCCTTCTCCAAGATCATGAGTGCTCGAACCAGTGTCTTCTTTACCCTGTCCTTGCTCACCTGTTCCTAACAGTTGGCCATATGGCTTCCTTCCTGGCCTAGAAAATTTAGTGCCACAAAAAAAATGAAAACATTATAACTATGTAAAGACTCTAACCTTCCATCCGCTATGGTTTCAGCCATTTCCATTGGTGGATGCTCAAGTTAGAGCCATTTCAAGCACTGAGGCTTTGTAAATGGATTTTACAGACCAGTGCCTTGAAATATCTTTCAAACTTCACTACACTAACCTAGAACCTATCTAATCAATGAAAAAGAAAGATA
The DNA here is from genome assembly GCA_027943335.1 of Chamaecyparis obtusa. Lineage (NCBI taxonomy): Eukaryota > Viridiplantae > Streptophyta > Pinopsida > Cupressales > Cupressaceae > Chamaecyparis > Chamaecyparis obtusa. The sequence goes on from BSBK01003874.1 coordinate 1,029,747, forward strand.
ACTCAAAAATCTACACTTCCATAGGTCCTAATCACCTTGACCAATCTGTACAGTGTGTACAAGAAACAAGAAAAAACCTTGCAATTAATGAGAACTATTGTTTACCATCCATACAAGAGGTTCTTAATTATGGAAATCACACTAAAAACTTCATTAACCTTTCAAAAGAATCAAATCCCTACTTATATACTAGGCATGGTTGGTTATAACCGCTATAACCTCCTTTTAGCAACTTTTACTAAAAATTGAAAAGTTGCTTGAGCAACTTTTCAAAGTCGCTAGCAAATTTTCTCATTGAATGCTCTTTGGCTCTTTTGGTCACCTCCAAGAGTGTGCCTAACTTCTAGGACCCTATTTAGGACACTTAGAGTCCTAAGACATATTCTAGACCATTTCTACCCAAAAATAACACTTTGAGCCTTTATAGGCCATTTAGGTCAAATAGACCACTAACCCCTCATGAGCTCATTTGGCTCTTACAATCATAATCATGGATCCAACCTAATGGATCTTATTCCAAATCACACCAAAAACATATCACAACCCTAAACACTCACTAACTTAGCAAAATGGGAGGTGCTCTACACATACTCCCTTGGGACAAAGAACTCAAGTCCCTTGAGTTAGGAGGTCTTCAATGGTGACTCCATGCTTCAAGATATCTAGCTATTTCATCTAGATGGCTTCAACATCAGGTAAACCCTACCATTTAACTAGATACTCCTTATAAGTAACCTTGTCTTTTTTATCACCTTAGAATCCAATATGTTGTCCAATTGTAGTGGGATTGGGGTTGGAAAATCTTTGACCCAATCATCATCTCCTAAGTATGAAAGAATAGTTGGATCTATGTCTAGAGATGGTCCCTTATAGGGATACAGGTCACACACATTGAAGATGGGTGAAATGCCTAAATCAAGAGTCAATTCCACTTCATAAGCATTCTTTCCATATTTGTGCAAGATCTTCAAGGGTCCTATCTTCTTCATGAGTAATTTGGTAGGCTGGCCCTTGGGTAGTCTCTCCTTCCTGAGATAAGAAAGGACTAAATCCCCCACCTTGAATTGAAAATCCTTCCTTGACTGGTCTACCTTTGCTTTATACTTCTCTCCCTATTTTTGTAAGGTCATTTTGACCTGCTCATGTAGCTCTTTCATCTATTCTGCAAATGTCTCCCCTTGAGAACTCCTCTTATCTTGCAAGCTAAGATCTCTCAACTCTAGGATCCCTCTAGGATGAGTCCCATAGAATATCTCAAAGGGGATTTTACTATTACTCCTATTAATAGAGTCATTATAGGAAAATTATGCATACCCTATGATGTGATCCCATGACTGTCCATGTTGCATAGTTAGGCATCTTAGAAAATTCCCTAGTGACGTGTTCACTACCTCTATTTGTCCATCTGATTGTGGATGGTAGGCTGAAGAGAAAGACAAGTTTGTACCTAGCATCTTCCATAGGGTCCTCCAAAAGTGGCCCACAAACTTGTTGTCTCTGTCACTTACTATATTCAGTGGCAATCCATGGATCCTAATAATATCTCTAAAAAATAGACGTGCAATTTGTGAAGCATCATTTGTTTTCTTGCATGGTATGAAGTGTACTATCTTGCTAAAATGGTCCACCATAAAAATTACAATGTCATGTCCCCTAGGTGTCTTTGGTAACCCCAAAACAAAGTCCATACTCAAGCACTCCCAAGGCCTTTGAGGTATGGATAGAGGTTGGTACAACCCACTATTACTACTCTGTCCTTTAGCCCTCTGATAGATCTTACATTACTCCACACAATTCCTAACATCTAATTGTAACTTAGGCCAATAGTAATGCCTATTCACTTGTTCAAGTGTCTTATCCACTCCAAAGTGGCCTCCCAAGATTCCTTGGTATTTTTCCTTCACTATGTTTTCCCTCATTGAGCACTAAGGTATACACATTAGATGTCCCTTGAACAACAGTCCCTCCTACAATATGTACTCAGTGAATTCCACCTTGAATCCCTATCTAAACTTTTCACATGCCTCATAGGCATCCTTCAAGTCTCTGTCCTCCTTGTAGAGATCTTTCAAGTCTCCCATACTCACACTTTGCAATTGAATTTCCTATATCGATAGTAATCTTCTACCAAGAGCATCAACAACCTTGTTGATAACTCCTTTCTTGTGTCTGATAACAAATGTGTAGGCTTTCAAAGACTTAACCCACTTGAAATGTCTTTGGTTCAATTTCTCTTGCCCATTCAAGAAACTAAGGGCATGGTTGTCTGTATAGACCACAAATTCCCTTGGTAGGAGATAATGTCTCTACTTTTTCAGTGCTTACACCATTGCATATAATTCCAAATCATAGGTGGAGTACTTTTGTTTAGCCTCATTTAACTTCTCTAAGAAGAATGCCACAGGGTGTCCCTCTTGGCTTAACACTGCTCCAATGGCTAGCTTGCTAGCATCACATTCCACCACAAATAACTGATTGAAATTAGGGAACCTCAAAGTACATATTTTTGCAATCCTTTTCTTCAACATTTCAAACCCCTTATCAACTACCTCTATCCACTTAAACTAACATATGATTCCACCTTTAATGGTGTTAAGGATAGGTGCACACACGACTAAAATTCCTCACAAACTTCCTATAATAGGATGCCAATCCATGAAAACTCCTAAAATCCCCTATGAACTTAGGTGTAGGCCAATCCAAGATTGACTTGACCTTATTGGGGTCCATCTTCATGCAACCATGAGCAACCACAAAACCAAGATAAACTAGTTCAGTTTTCAAGAACTCACACTTGCCCTGATTGATCATCAACTTCTCTTGATGTAACCTCCTCAAGACCCACTCCAAATGCTCCATGTGCTCCTTCTTAGACCTGCTAAAAATCAGAATGTCATTAAGATAAACTATTACAAACTTACCTATAAAGTCTGCCAGCACTTCATTCATGAGCCTCATGAATGTGCTAGGGGTATTAGTTAGGCCAAAGGGCATCACAAGCCACTCATACAACCATTCATTTGTCTTGAAGGTTGTCTTCCATTCATCACCAGGCCTAACTCTGATTTGATGATAGCCTGACTTCAAATCCACCTTGGAGAAATAACAAGAGCCTCCCAAATTGTCTAACAAATCCTCAATTCTTGGCATTGAAAATCTGTACCTAATTGTAATCTTGTTGATGGCCCTAGAATTAGTGCACATCCTCCATGTACCTCCCTTATTTGGTGCAAGGATAGTGGGTACAACACAAGGGCTCAAATTCTTCCTTATCAATCCCTTATCCAACAAATCTTGGATCTGTTTTGCTATCTTTGTATTTTGGCTTGGTGTCATATTATATGATGCCTTGTTTGGAAAATTTTCTCTAGGAATGAGGTCTATCTGATGGTTTATTTCCCTCATAGGTGGCAATGCACTTGGCAACCCATTGTCTACTATCTCATGATACCTTTCTAATAATGTTTGTACCTCTAGTGGTATGCTGAATTTCTCCTTAGCCTCCTCCTTCGGCTTCACTATCATTGCACAACATACCTCTTTCTCCTTCTTTGTGACCTTTAGAAACTCCTTCCCACTCAAGAGCATAGTGTAATACCCCAAAATCGGCCTCAGTATATCAATCCTTCTAAATCATCAAAGTCCTATTATACTAGGCAATTATGTCTTCTAATGGACTCTACTCGACTTAGTGTCAAATACAGAAAATCTTAAATCTGTATTAATCACATGCTACATTTAATACAATAGCTAAATAAACCCTATGACTAATTAATTTAAAGTCCTAGTACTTTAATTAATTGAATCTCCTTCTTCTATTAATTTAAATAAATACATTTAAATTAATTCACATTTCCCTTTTTAACCTACTTGGAATTAAATATTACATTTAATTCAATTTGAGCACATTAAATCATTTTCTTCTATTAATTTAAATAAATATATTTATCTATTTAAATTAATTCATATTTTCCTTTATTTACCCACTTGGAATTAAATATTATATTTACTTCTATTTGAGCACATGGCTCCTAATTCTCACCAAACTCATCTTTCTTACCCACCCACTAAAATTAAAATAATGATTTCTTTAACCTTTAAAGCCTTCACTTCTCCTCTCAAGTCAAAAACAACCACATGGAAGAAATATACTTTGTCCAAATAATCCAAAACTCCACAAACTCGGATTTGGACTTTGGGGTCATTTTTAGAGGCTCTTTTATGAGTCTTGGGCCACCTAGTGACCAAAATTCAACCCCCTACCCTAAGTATATCAAGTGGGGAAGCTAAATTTGACTCTAACTACCTTCTAGAAGCCTCCTAAACCCTCCAAAATCTCACTTAAGCATTCCATACGAATTTGGGTAGTAGGTTTCAATTTTCAAAGTGGATCCACCCACTCACCCACTTTGAATTAAATAATTAAAATGAGAGAATCTCAGCCCTTGATCTTCATTCAATCCTAACTATTGATTCTCCTAAAAATCCTATAAATAGGACTTCATTTTCCTTTACAAAGGGAGCCTTCATTAGCATTGTTATTATAGATCTAAGGGATACAAATTTTTCTATCTTCTATCTATTTCTAAACCACACTTGTAGTATTCTCATAGCATTGCTTTCAAACATATAGTGCATTGCAAGGCATTTGGAGAGCTACATCAACCCATATTTGGGAGAAGAAATGAGAACATGGGAACTAAATCTTGGAGGGAGTTTAGATAAATTTCTATTCTTCATTTTCTAAGTTGTTTCTCATGCGTAGATTAGAGTTGCTTTGCATGTTTATTTGTATGAATCTTGTGGTTATTTCATATGCATGCAATCTATTCCAATTTCTAATCATACATTTTGGTGAACCCGACGTGAATACTAACCTTTTTTATTTTATTTTTGTGATGTTTTTGTGCTTGTAGGACTCTTGGGAAGCTTCCTCATCAATTTTTGCAAGATTGGACTATTTCTTCCACTTCTTCTTGTCTTCCATTCTTCCACTTTCTTGTCTCATTCTTGGCTATTCCTATTCCATTCTAAGTGTCTAAAATGAACTTCTAATGCATCTCATTTCAAGTTCTAAAGCTAATAAACTCTCACATTTGGATTTGGTGCACATAAAATGAACTCAAATGCTTCCATTTCCAATTTCTAAAGGCAAAATCAACCTTCACACTTAGCTTTGGAATGCTTAAAAAGAACCTCACATTTGGATTTGGTGCTCTTAAAATTGATGCAACTAATTTTCAATCCAATCACTAAAGGCTAAATGAACTCTCATATTTGGATTTGGCGTACCTAAAATGAATTCAACTTATTTCAAATCCAATTTCTAAATGCTCATGAATCCTCACATTTCCTTTTGGAGTACCTAAAAAGAACTTCACATCTTTGATTTTCCTAAAGGCAAATGAATCTCATCTAAGTAGGATTCAAAGTAAATCAAAGTTCATTTCTTCAAGCTATGCTCTAATGTTCTTAAATCTTTTCAAATCTAGCTAAGTAGGGGTGAAAATTGATCAAATGTCTCTCAAATTTGCATATTCTAAGGTCAATTAACTCTAATCTTTTGCAAATATACATGTTTCCAAATTGCTCATGCACAACAACACAAAGGTGAATCACGTTGCTAGGATTTGAGGTATTCTATTACATCTCTACAACATTTCAATTTTGGGAATAAAATGAACCTCTCATGTGTATGGCTTGTGTGATTCAATACTTTCATAAACCACATTTTGATTTTTGGCTCTAAAAAGAATATAGATTCAATTCCACGCATAAGTGTTTCACATAATAACTAGGCCCTATGAACACTATTTGTGGTTCTTGAGAGAGTGGGCTTCCAGCGAAGGTCTTCTCAATGAGAGAATCCTTGTAGGTAGGGAGGATACTAAAAATGTCTTGCATTCCACTAGGTTTGTAGTCATTGACTTATTGATCGATGCATTCTCTCTCCGGAGAGATTGATAGACCATGAGTTGTTGACATCACGAACCTTGGTGAGACCATTTCAGTCTTAGCATGTCGGATGAACCTTGTTTGCTATGTTTTGGTGAGGTGAAGAGGCTAGAGGACTATGCTCTACTCCCTTTTTGGGTAGTATCAGAAACTCAAATCCTTGGGTCCAAACCAAGTCCCAATGTGGTCCCTTTTGTGAGTCACCTTTTAGAGAGGGTTAACCGTAGTGGACATTCCCTTTATTGGGTCAACCACGTGGACGAAACTTCAAGTGGTAATAGCCATTTTCACCATGGTAGTGACAACCGCTATATAAATATCCTTGTGGAAGAAACCTCCATGGGTGTAGTTTCTTGTTGGGCTGTCAGAACTCCTCAGCATCTCTGATTGATTAAATTCTTGGAATGTGTCAAAACCCTGGTGCGTTGGGATTGGAGTTCACTCACTTGAAATTACAAAAGTTGCAAAGTCAAACCATAACAACGAACCATAGAGCAACCAAATTTTTCTTGCTAGGACTATGTGTGTAATTGAAAAATATTTTGAGAACATACACAAATAGTTCTTTAGGGAGTAGAAATACTAAGTCACTATCTTTCTTCATGTGCAAGGTTGCTTTGTCCCTTGCTCATTGTTTGAAAACAATGGTTTGCTTGAATTCCCTAATTGCTATCTTGCGTGCTTGTTTAACAAATAAAAACTAAGTTCCTGCATTTATAGCTACTTGATAGTTCAAACCCATGTGCTTGTTAACAAATGGTTTCAAAACATTCAAACATCCAAAATAGTTGAATCCTTTTCTGGTAAACATGGCCATCCCAAGCTTTCACGTAGTTCTATTAGGAAACCCTATGTCAGGAATGAAATAGAGAGAAATAGCTTCCAATCCATTTTTCCAAGGAGATCCTTTTAGCTTGATTTTGCCTTCTAATTCATCTATCTGAATTTGGTCTCATCTTGTGTCAAAACCTTGTCAAGACAACCTCAAATCAATTCTCAAACAATGGCTAGGTGTTGTGAACTCATGTTCACCATCTTTTGGGTATCTTCCCATACAACTAAGACACAATATCCTACACTTACATCCAAATCATTTATCACCCAATCAACCAAACCAATCTTGATGGGGTTGTGTCATTTGATTTGTCCTAAATCAGGTCATCTATTAGTTGTCTTATCTTGCTCTTTTGGATTCACCAAAGATTGATGGTGGAAACTCGAGCATCCTCACATAATAAACCTAGAGAAAAGTCTAACACTATACCCCCTCCACCATCAATTCACAAAAGTAACCCACCAACCCCTCCAGTATCAATACCAGAATAGAATCAAAATACCGCCATGTCTCAAGGTGGAACCAGTCATGGCTCTCAAGGTCATCAATCTGAACATGGTGAGGACCGAGAACCCACACCATTTGAAATAGCCAATCACCAAAACAATGATGACTTTCAAAGAATGATGAGACATTTCTTATGAGAAGAGAAAGAGGCTTATTTCTTACAACTAGCTCAACAAGGAGCCAAACTTCCTTCTAATTTCAATGTTGAAGATATCATCAAACATGAGGAAGAAACTCCCATCACTGCTATGATGAAACAAATGCATGTCATGCAAGTCAAACTTAACCAGATAGAAAAAGAGAAAACACCCATGGAATTCTCTATGGAGGCTTTATGCCCCTTTCCATTCGATAAAGACTTGTACATGCCACCATTCCCAAAAATAATGGAAATACCCAAATATGACAAATACGATGGAAACTCTGACCCCCAAGATCATGTCAGAGAATTTTGTACACAATCCATGGAGTTTATGCATGAACCAACTTACTTAATGCGCCTTTTCCCTCGATCTTTGGGAGGAGCGGCTATCAAATGGTTCTCTAAAATACCTCCAACTATCAAGACTTTTGAGGAGCTAATCAAACTATTTTATCAGCAATACTCCTACAACATCCAATGCCCGGTCACCATGATTGACATTTGCAATTTGAAACAAAATTTAGGAGAATCCCTTCTCACTTTCCTCAAATGTTGGAGGAAGAAATTTTCACTCTATGCTTGACAGATTCCAGAAAATGAAAAACTTGAAATATTCATCAACAACCTCATTCTGGAACTCAATTATCACCTCCAAATACAAAATCATACTTCTTTTGATAAGATGGTAGAAAATGCCATAAAAATTGAAGATGTACTTGTTCGTAAGGGAGACATATCCCTTTACAAGGAAAACAAGTTTGAAATAGGTTCTAATTCTAAACCAAAGGAAAAATACTAAAATGTCAAATTTTGGAATAAGAACAAAGGCATTGTCATAGATGGTGTTGTTGATACTCTCCATGCCCCATCTGAGGCACCGGCATTTAATCTCACTCTTGGCACCAAGGCCATCAAGGCTTCAGAACTGAAGACACCTGAACCTGCTGACAAAAAGTCATCTGAATATAAACCTCGGGCTTCAGATCCTAAACGCAAGTTTACTCCTCTTGGAGAATCTTTGGAATCAGCTATGAAAACTTTGTTAGCTAATGACATCATATCTCTACCTAAGATCCGACAATATGACCCTGAACCTAAACCAAAGTGGTGGAGAGAGAATGAGTTCTGTGACTTCCATCGTGGCAAGGGTCATAAAAATAATAACTGCTTACGCTTGAAGCATCTCATACAAGACAAAATTGATGCTAAAGGGATTTTAATTGACAACCATAAGAGCAATAATGATCATACAGTATTCACATAACCATTTCCAAAACATGGTCAGGAAGTTTCATCTTCTCAGCCTAATATGGGGGCAAAGGTTAATTATGCCTACCCTAGAAATAATGTTGTCATCAATATGGTTGAACCATGTCTCTCTGAGCATTAAGATGTCATCACAATTGTATGAAGAGATAGAGATCACTCCTCAGCTAACGCAGTTACTTGATCACAAGCTCAGGCACATCTGAAAGGACAAATCCCAGATTCATCTAATGTCCCTAAGATACCTTTCAATCTTTCATCTGCTTCCAAACAGAAGGTTGTTTCAAAATCTTCCAATCCAAAAGATACAAGGCCTACATCTTATAGTATTGTTCAACAACTCCAGCACACTAATTCAAAAATCTCTATGTTTGATTTGCTTCGAATATCTCCAGCTCATAGAGCCATTCTAGACAAAGCTTTGCTTGGATCCAATGTTCCTAACGACCTTGATTTAGATAGATTCCAGACTATGGTTGGACATCTTACATCTCTTCAATACATCTCCTTTTCAGAAGAAGATGACAATTCATTAAGTCACCCCCATAACCAACCTTTGCATATAGAAGTCTTAATCCAAAACCGTCGTGTCAAACGTGTGTTGATAGATGGAGGCACTGGCCTCAATATTTGCTCCTACAAATTGGTGACACAATTGGGATGGTCAAAAAATGCTATTGATCCTAAAAAGAGGATAACCATGAAAGCATATGATGAACAAGAAATATCCTCAAAAGGAACCATTGTCTTGCCTATCAGAACAGGACCTGTAATCAGAGATGTCACCTGCCAAGTACTGGATCTCCCACTAGCCTACAACATTCTTCTAGGAAGACCCTGTATCCATGACATGCAAGCTATTCCATCAACCTATCACCAATGTGTAAAATTTCCCTATGATGGAGTCGAGGTCACTATACCAGCAGACATTACAACTTCTTGCAATGCTTTGCAAGAAAGTGCAGACAAACTTGTTCCACACAATAGGGAATCCACCACTAAATAGAGTAAAACAACCTCTAACTCTAAAGTAGAGGATGTAATGAAACAGGTCAAAATCAAAGACACCGGCATGGGAGAATATAGAATGGAACCTGTGTTGTCTCTCACTTCTCTCCCAATTTCACCTAAGTCTTATGGACAACCCTCAGAAAAGACAAAACTAGCAATCAAAGCACAAAAAGTCATCTATAATGGGAGCTTTGTCACAGAGCAAGTGTCCAAGCAAGAATTTGAGGAAGAAACAGGTGTACTCACCTGGTTATACAAAGAAAAGACCCAATCCCACACAGTTCAAAATTGTGGCTCTCAATCACACAAGATTCCTGCAGAATCATATGGACCGGGTAGCAAGTTAATGACTCAAATGGGATACATGGGAAAAAGGACCTCTAGGAATAAGAGGAAAAGGTCTTATATCACCCATTGAACATTGTGGCTGGGAAAATAAGGATACTATAGGTCTAGGATACAAGAAGAAGCCTTTCTATCTTAGCAAGAATTCCTCTCATGTCATAGAGCAAATCAAGCCAAGAGAAACTCTTCTTGAGAAAGAAGAAATAGAACAATCTAATAGTGATGATTCTGACACTACTGAGGAGCTCATTCCTTATGAGCATTTGCCTAAAGAAATAACAAACCTCCTTGATGCTGAAGATGATCCCATAAAGAGAATTAGTATAGTGGACACCCAAAAGATAGTCACCACACAAAAATTGACTGATCCTGAAAGAATGTTGACTGAACAGCTTGAACACAACAATGATTCTAAAATAGACTCCCATGAATATGAGTTCCACTCAGAATCTGAAGGAAATCCTACTTGGGGAATTGGTCCCGATTTCACCCATGTTCTTGATTTGGAAGAAGAATCAGAAAAAGATGAGCTTGTCACATATGCCACTCATCAAAACTCACCTACACCTAACATAAGTTTAGAGAAAAATAATGAACCTCGTGAATCTGATTCACTTAATACTAACAATGGAATCACTAACGTCGTTGAAATGATTAATGAACTAGACATTCTTAGTAGTGATACTATCTTTGAATTTGAGAGTCTGACCCCATAGACCAAAACTCAGCTGACCCAAACCAAGATGTCCATATCTTTTTGACTAACTACACCCTTGCATGCTACCTCAATGTAGTGGAACCCATGACGACTTCCATCAGTAAATCTAACAGTAGCATGATAGAGTCAGACATCAAATATCTCAGTCAAAAAAGTAAAAACAAAAGGAAAAAGAGTTTTGAGGGTGAAAACCACTATGTGGCAGTCTCATAACATAAAACAGTAAAAACAAAAGACGCATCCAAAGGTGAAAACCTCTCAGAGGCACCTAAGGATGAGATATTTGATGTCCTTCCGAGTCACTCACAGGACCGATCTCCAGTATTGATAGAACCAACTCAGTTTATCAACTTGGGCACAACGGAAGAACCTCAGTTAATCCATGTAGCTCAATCTTTGTCAGAAGAAGAAAAACAAGCATTCACTACGTTCTTATCAGAAAAGAAAATCAACTTTGCATGGAAATATTCTGATATGCCTGGATTAGATCCTAAGCTAATCATGCATCATCTTTCCATAGCTCCGGGAGTCAAACCTGTCAAACAAAAACTACAAAAAATGCATCCTCATATTGCACTTCTAGTCAAAGTTGAGTTGGAAAAGTTGCTAAAAGCCAGATTTATCCGAGTCATCGATTATGCCGAGTGGATATCAAACATAGTCCCAGTTTCAAAACTAGATAAATCTATCAGGATATGCACAGACTTCAGAGATTTAAACAAAGCATGCCCTAAGGATAACTTTCCACTACCAAACATTGATATGATAGTGGACATGACTGTAGGCTTTGAAATGTACTCTCTAATGGATGGTTTTTCTGGCTACAACCAGATCAAGATTGCTCCAAAAGATCAGGAGAAAATAGCTTTTACTTGTGCTTGGGGTACTTTCTATTGGAATGTCATGCCATTTGGTCTCAAGAATGCTGGTGCTACATATCAAAGAGCTATGACAGCTATCTTCCATGATATGATGCATAAAACCATGGAAGACTATGTTGATGACACCTTAGCAAAATCAATGATAAGATTAGACCATCTAAATGATTTGCACAAAATACTAGACAGAATGGAGAAGTTTAGTCTCAGACTAAATCCTAAGAAATGTGCTTTTGGTGTCACTTTTGAAAAGCTCCTAGGCTATATTGTCTCAAAGAAAGGCATTGAAGTAGATCCTGCTAAAGTCAAGGCTATCATAGAGATGCCACCACCTAAAAATATCAGTCAAATGAGAACCTTGCAAGGAAGGGTGCAATCTATCAGACGCTTCATATCTCAGTTAGCAGATATATCATAACCTTTCACAAACACATTACATAAGGGTGTGATTTTTACATGGAATGAAGAATGTGAAAGGAACTTCAACCACATCAAGCAATATCTTTCAAATCCTCCTATTTTGATGCCTCCCATTCAGGGGAAGCCATTGATTTTGTATGTCTCCGCCATAGATACCTCATTGGGGGCATTACTGGCACAACATGATGACAACAATAAAGAGAGAGCCATCTACTACGTCAGCAGAACCTTGGTAGCATATGAAAAGAACTATTCAAAGATTAAAAAATCCTATCTAGCTGTGATTTTTGCATCACAAAAATTGAGACACTATATGTTAGCTCATACAACATAGTTAATAGCTAAGATCGACCCATTAAAATACTTATTGAGAAAGGCTGCCCTAACAAGTTGATTAGCTAAATGGGTGATGCTATTGAGTGAATTCAACATAGAATATGTTCAACAGAAAGCTATCAAAGGTCAAGTCATTGCCGATCAATTAGCTGAAGCGCCATTGTTTGATGACACACCATTACAGATGGAATTTCCAGACTCCTCAATCATGTGCATATCTTCAAGGATTTGGAAAATTTTCTTTGATGGATCTTACACACAAAATGGATCTAGAGCTGGCATATTGTTCATAACACCACAAGGATACTCAATACCTAAAGCATTCAGAATAAAATTTCCTTGTACAAACAATATTACAGAATATGAAGCTCTACTTAATGGCATGAAGATAGCAATTGAGTGGCGAGTGACAGAGTTACACATTCAAGGAGACTCCCAGCTCATTATACACCAAGTCAATGATGTATACCAGACAAAGGATGAGAAACTAGTTCCATACAAATGCATGGTTGATGACCTTAAGAAGTATTTCATCACAGTCACTTTTGAGAAAATTCCTAGAATAGAGAATAAGGTTGTTGATGCTATGGCAACATTATCATCTCTACTACAGCAGCTAGAACATGAGCTACGTTATGAGTTCCTGGTGGAAGCACTGTCATTCCCTGCATATGATTGTCTAGAAACCCGCATGATCTGCACAGTTGTTGGTCATGATTCTTCTAGATACAAACCCCTTTTCTCATTCCTTCAAGATCAAATCATTCCCAATTCATTTAACCACCATGAAAAATGTTCCCTTATCCAAAATGCATCACGGTATGTCATCATTGGTAATGATCTGTACAAACGAAGTCTAGATGGTACACTTCTTAGGTGTTTAGAACACAAAGAGTCTCAACGCGCATTAGAGGAAGTCCATGATGGTATATGTGGATCACATTCCCACGGTTTAACACTAGCTTGAAAAATTATTAGGGTTGGGTATTATTGGCCAAACATGGAACAAGAGGCTGTTACATATGCCAAGAAATGTCAAAAGTGTCAAGTCCATGGAAACTTGATACATGCACCAGGGAGAGATTTGATCCCCTTTACAACACAATGGCCTTTTCAACAATGGGCATTTGATCTTATAGGGACTATTTATCCACATTCTTCAAATGGACATACCCATATAATTACAGCTACAGACTATTTCACAAAATGGGTAGAAGCAGTTCCCTTAACTCAAGCAACTGGTAAACAAATTTCTATGTTCATCTTGAACTACATCATTTGCAGATATGGTATTCCCCACTCTATAGTCACAGATAATGGTGGACAATTCAAAAACAAAGACTTGGATGATTTATGTGCCAAATTCAAAATCACACAACATTGGTCATCTATTTACTATCCTCAAGGGAATGGACAAGCAGAGGCTTCCAACAAGAATCTATTAAAAATCTTGCACTGTATAGTTAATAAAATAGGAAGAGACTAGCATCTTATGATCAATCTAGCTCTCTAGGCCTATAGAACAAGTATTAGAACACCTACTGGGGCTACACCATTCACTTTAGTTTATGGGTCTGAAGCGGGTACTACCTATTGAGGTTGAAATCCCATCACTAAGAATCATAATGCATGGTCTAGTAACTGATGATGACTACAGAGTGTCTAGGTTGCAAGAACTTGAACTACTAGATGAGCGTAGACAAGTAGCATATGATCATCTCAGAGTGTATCAGAAAAGAATGTCTAGAGCCCACAACAAGAAAGTCAGACACAGAGAATTTTAAGTTGGCGATCTAGTCTTGAGAGAGAATCCTAAAAATCAATCACATCGAGAACGCAAAGGGAAGTTTGAACCCAACTGGCTAGGTCCCTTTGTAATCACTACTACTTTTGGCTTTGGTGCCTATCAACTCTCAACGAATGAAGGAGAATAGCTCTGAGAACCAATCAACGTTCTCCATTTGAAGAAATTCTATGCCTAGGGCATTCAGTCTATGGTAAAATGTCCTGAAAAAATCTTAAAAATTGAAAAAAAAAGTCCTTAAAAAAATGAACATCTTGGTGAAAACCTAGCAATAGGCGCCTTGATGACTCACAAAAAAAGTAAAAAATATCAAAAGTACAAAAAAATTGAAAAAATGAAAAATACAAAAAAATGAGAAAAAGAAAAAGTGCCTTGGTGAAAACCTGGAAACAGGCACCTTGGTAGCAAAAATAAAATCTCTGCCAAGATGGTGAAAGCCTAGCAAAATAGGTGCCACTTGTTCAAAATGCTCCATCTATCAGTGCAATCTTGGTCTTTCCCAACTTTCAGTCTTGCTTTAGTTTGTACATACCTCACGGTTTGTTTCTGCATTCCTATTTTCAATAAGTCAGTTTGTACACCAATCAGCTCAAGCATCTATATCCTATTAATGCTTAACAAGTGGGGGTAATCAATGTCATATCCTATGGCCTCAAGTATATCTTTAGACATGTCATATCCAGTTAGAGTCTTTTGAAGCTTCATCTAGGTCAGTCAGTCTATCTCCTTACCAGAAAAGGATTTTGCACATAACAACAAAAACAATCTATGATTCACATGCTTTTATCTCTTTGTATGCTTACTATTTTGCATTGAGATTTTTTTTTGATATTGTGTCCCTTCGAGCTCTTCAATGATGTCCTTTACAGGATTTAGAAAGTGATGACCGGGGGCACAATCTTTTCTTTCTTTCTGCTTGTTGGTTTAGTTCCAATGATCTAAAGACTTCATATAAGAGGGGTGTCCATTTGTAAGAGCCTTCATCTCGTATTGGATGGCCATGTGTACCTCAACTCCTTTTATATGGACACTTTGGTGAGGTTGGTTCTTCTCCTTGTCTATTTGAGTGACTTCTTTCTGCTACAAGTGACATTGTAAACGCTTGTCCTACTAAGTGAACGTAAGGGTCATTGCGAGCATTATTTAAACTTCTTATCAATCATTTAGCACAAGGAGGAACTCTTGTGTGTCAAA
Organism: Chamaecyparis obtusa; assembly: GCA_027943335.1. Classification (NCBI taxonomy): domain Eukaryota; kingdom Viridiplantae; phylum Streptophyta; class Pinopsida; order Cupressales; family Cupressaceae; genus Chamaecyparis; species Chamaecyparis obtusa. Next base: position 1,045,158 of record BSBK01003874.1, read on the forward strand.
AGATACCAAATGCTTTGTAATGATAATTATCCAATACGTCATTTATCAAATAATTAATTTGGTCTTCCTGTCCAAACAAACATCATTATTTCATCATAATATGTACATATATATACATCTAAACACAAAAAAATTTGGACACATGAAATCCTCCTTTTATATATATATATCGTGGTGATTACATTTGGTACACATCATGTGTCCAGCCAAAAAAAAAAAAAAAACAACAAAATACAACAACTGTGTCATTACTCAGCTTGAGGAGATTCTGATGAAGAACCACCTCTTCCCCCACTTCTATGTCTCGGTGGTCAAACACCCACACCACCAATTGGCCTATTCACCCACTGCGCCCTTCCTCTATCTATGAATGTTGCTTGCCTCTGATCTACTGGAACTGCTTGATGGTACAATCCCATATAGTAGGTAGCTTCCCGACCAACTCTAGTTGATTCTCTCATGACTGACAGAGTCTCCATCAATAGTTGAGATGCTCCTAGGAGTGTGACTACCCTTCGTGCAGTATCTCGCTCATCTTTGTAGGCTTCTGCCTCAAACCTCCATCGATCTCTATTCACCGTCACATCCTCTAGCTATTGTCTAAGATTGTTCACCTGTTGAGTCACTGCATTTAGTCACTCTTGTGTCTCCTCCAACATGGCATCAATCTCTGTCATGGTCTTCTAGGATGCTTCCGCACTAATCTGTAATACGTCGTAGGCTACCTAGGCACGATCTGCTCAAACTCGTTCTGCCTCTATCACCCCCTACATATGGGATCCTTCAGTCCGTGCACTATCTTCTTGTACCCTATCCATCATACCTTGCAACCATGTCACCTCACTTTTCACTTGATCTGCCCTTTCTTCTTCTACTGCCAGTTGTCGCTGCAAGGCATCTCTCTCTTCCACCACCGCATTATAGTCTTCTGACAACACAAATTGTCGCCACATTACTGGCTATGGTACTACTGCTTGTGCTGCAACCATTGGCTCTAGTCCTGGTCATTGTACAATAGGATCTAATATCTATTGATCACCTTGTCGACCTTGTTCAAAGAAGCTAGAGAATATTAGATACCTCAGTACTAGTCGATGTACAACAAGATTCAATCTCTATTGATCACCTTGTGGACCTTGTTCAAAGAAGTTGGAGAGTATCGGATAGCTCGATCTCCATGAGGCATATTGCTCTTGGGATCTGGCCTCCTGCCTTCTCTCATCAGCTTCCTCTGTCTGTCCCCTCCAAGCAGCCCACGATAGCAAAGGACTTGAGTCTCTCTGTGAGCATCTTATGCTAAGCTCTGGCCTCCATGAAACATATTGCTCCTGAGAGGTGGCCTCCTGCCTTTCCTCACCCACTTCTTCTATTTGTTCCCTCCATGTAGCCTGCGACAGCAAAGGGCCTGGATCCCTTTGGGGCCATCTTATCATGAGCTTTGGCCTCACCCATCTACCATCCAAACTCTCATCACCATCATCTTTATTCCTTCTACTTTCTTCCATTATGCCTAATGCCTTTTCTTCTCCCCACTGATGATATTTCTTTCTTCGCCTTCTTCTTTGATACACTTGACATGTTTTCTCTTATAAATTTTCCATGGCCTTTTCTCCTGCTAAATACCAATCATTCACACCTACGCACCCTACTGCTATTAGCTCATCTTGTCCTTATACCTATTGTACATAGCGCGGCGGCAATTCTTCCTACAAAATAAATCTTGTCAGAAAATCTTGAGATTTTCTTCATCCGTTGTACACATCCTCATCAATCTTGTAATAAAATTTGGTCAGAAATCTTGTCCCACCAAGCCCTATACTTTAGCAGCTCCTAGGGGAGACTCTTGCCTAGCTATTACTGTGATCTCTCTGCTCGAGAATTTCCCTCGCAACAGTCACCAGTGGTTCTCATTGCATCTACCTACTCTTGCCATCCTATTGTTCATCTTGTGAAGTGAACGTATGGGTCATTGCAACCATGTTTATCATATGCTGGGCAAGTTCTTACTTGTCTATCTTTTTAATATCCTTGGAAAATCTTTAAAAAGTTTTAAAAATATATATATATATTCATAAAAAAAAAAGGGTAAAATATCTTTAAAAATGCGTAAAAACATCAAATATTTTTTTTCAAAAATCCTAAAAAAAATTAAAAAAATAAAATCAAATACTTTAAAAATTTGTAATAAATTTGTACATAATCATTTTCCTTGCTTTGTTTTAACTTCTATTTTTTGGACGATCTTCTGAGATCCTGAGGCATTTGTTCATATGTCTTAGGAAGGATGAGATCACTCTTTGTCTGCTATGTGTTTGTTTACGCAAATGGATCATCGTCCTAGCTTTCTATGCCAGGTATGACATATCCACTTTTGCAACATCAAAATAAAGCTCTAACGATGTGAAGTGCACTTATGAAAGCAAGTATCATCACCAATCATCTTTGCTCGGTCTAACATTCCTTCCATCAATCTTATCTAACCTCAATCTTTTTGAAAAATTATCCTCGAATCAATTTCTGCCCAATTTTTCGAAGGGGCATCATATCTCTCTTTTGTTAATCCACTAAGGCACATTGCTCGGGGAAATCTAATCTCAACCCCTGAAAATCAATTCTGACTGGTATTTGGGCAACCTAACCTAGATTCCAGAAATCAAAACTCTATTCTAGAGATAATCTTGAAATCTACACAACACTTGGGGCATATCAGATTCATCAAAATCCATATCAATCTGGTATTCTTTTAATCTTGTTAACTATATCAACTTTTCATAACTATCGGTTCATCAGTGATATTTCCTCGATTCTTCATAACTGAAGGGTTCAGATGTGATACCAATGTGATTCTTATTGACAATCAGGTCTTGAATCGGTCACTCACTTCTTTGTAATCATAGGTTCAGAATCAGTCATCTTATCACTTGTTTGTAATCATCGGTTCATTGTTGGTACCGTTAACAACATCTCAAATCTTTGGTTGATCAAGACCCAATCTAGACATCAATCATCATATCAGACTCTTCTTTGAACCACTACGCTTCACTCAGTAATTCAAAGAGGGGCAAAATGTAATACCCCAAAATCGGCCTCAGTATATCAATCCTTCTAAATCATCAAAGTCCTATTATACTAGGCAATTATGTCTTCTAATGGACTCTACTCGACTTAGTGTCAAATACAGAAAACCTTAAATCTGTATTAATCACATGCTACATTTAATATAATGGCTAAATAAACCCTATGACTAATTAATTTAAAGTCCTAGTACTTTATTTAATTGAATCTCCTTCTTCTATTAATTTAAATAAATACATTTAAATTAATTCACATTTCCCTTTTTAACCTACTTGGAATTAAATATTACATTTAATTCTATTTGAGCACATTAAATCATTTTCTTCTATTAATTTAAATAAATATATTTATCTATTTAAATTAATTCATATTTTCTTTTATTTACCCACTTGAAATTAAATATTATATTTACTTCTATTTGAGCACATGGCTCCTAATTCTCACCAAACTCATCTTTCTTACCCACCCACTAAAATTAAAATAATTATTTCTTTAACCTTTAAAGTCTTCACTTCTCCTCTCAAGTCAAAAACAACCACATGGAAGAAATATACTTTGTCCAAATAATCCAAAACTCCACAAACTCGGATTTGGACTTTGGGGTCATTTTTGGAGGCTCTTTTATGAGTCTTGGGTCACCTAGTGACCAAAATTCAACCCCCTACCCTAAGTATATCAAGTGGGGAAGCTAAATTTGACTCTAACTACCTTCTAGAAGCCTCCTAAACCCTCCAAAATCTCACTTAAGCATTCCATACGAATTTGGGTAGTAGGTTTCAATTTTCAAAGTGGATCCACCCACTCACCCACTTTGAATTAAATAATTAAAATGAGAGAATCTCAGCCCTTGATCTTCATTCAATCCTGACCGTTGATTCTCCTAAAAATCCTATAAATAGGACTTCATTTCCCTTTACAAAGGGAGCCTTCATTAACATTGTTATTATAGATCTAAGGGATCCAATTTTTTCTATTCTATCTCCTATCTATTTCTAAACCACACTCCTAGTATTCTCATAGCATTTCTTTCAAACATATAGTGCATTTCAAGGCATTTGGAGAGCTACATCAACCCATCTTTGGGAGAAGAAAGGAGAACATGGGAACTAAATCTTGGAGGGAGTTTAGATAGATTTCTATTCTTCATTTTCTAAGTTGTTTCTCATGCGTAGATTAGAGTTGCTTTGCATGTTTATTTGTATGAATCTTGTGGTTATTTCATATGCATGCAATCTATTCAAATTTCTAATCATACACATACCACTAGTCCCCACATGCTTCTCTTCATTAGGTTCTTGTAATGGATCCATCTAAAAAAAATTTCCTATCTTGGTGATTACATAGCTATTCATTTCACCATCATGTATGTCTTTCACATCATACTGCCATGGGTGTCCTAGAAGAAAGTGCATGGACAATATGTCACATAGGACCCTGTCCTTGTATTCTCCTATCTCAAACTCAACCATATTTTGTTCATCAACTACTATTTGTTGTCCTTTATTTAGCCATGATACCTTGTAAGGAGTGGTATGAGGTATCCTTATAAGCTTTAGTTTGTCCACCATCTTTGTGGATACTATGTTCTCAGTGGGTCTAGAGTCCACTATCACTTTGCATATCTTCCCATGAGACCTACAAGTAGTCTTCATGAATAAGCTCTTCTTTTGAGGTGGCTCTATGTTGTTGGGAACTTTCAACAAAGTCCTCAACATAAGGTTCTCTCCATCCAATATTGGCCCTACCTTGGAGATAGGTGAAGTGACACTTTGAGTGTCCTCTTCTTGCACTAACCGATTCCTCCTTTCACCCATTGTTGATGAAGAACCCTTTTCAGGACACCTACCCATTGTATGCCCCACTTGATTGAAATTATAACATCTGCTAGTGAAGAATGAATTAGCTCTTCCTTGTGATTGAAACCTACCTCTTGGTGGTCCTCTTACTCTATATCCTCCTCTCTGAAATGAACTCCTATACTAATTGTCTCCATTGTTGTTAGTAGGTGGTTTCTCTTCCATCCTATGTGGGCCTTGTCCTCTTCCAAAAGTACCCCTGCCTCTAAATCCTCTGTTATTGCTATTACCCCTGCCTCTTTATTGGAAATCATTTCCATTGCTCGTCCTAGCCTTCTCCTCTTCTCTCAAGGCTAATTGAAAATACTTGTGCATATCGTTAGGAGCCATCATGCTGATTTCATCTTGGATCCCTTGCCTCAATCCATTGAGGTACATTGCTAGCTTCTCTACCTCTTCTCTTGTCTTCTTTCTCTTAGACTCAACTTGTTAAACTCTTCAGTATAAGTGCTAACTGATAACTCCCTTTGCCTCAGACTTTGCAACTTTTGATACATTTGTATCTCATAATCAGTGGGTAAGAATTGTGCCCTCAACCTTATTTTCATCCTTTCCCATGAAACTATCTTTTTTTTCCCATTAGTTATTCTATCATCCTACATCATGTTCCCCCACACCAATGTAGATCCCTTGAGCCTAGATTTGGCATAGCTGACTCTCTTCTCCTCTGCCACTTCTTTGTAATCAAACTGATTATCTATGGCCTCTAACCAATCCAACAACTCTTCACCATTCAAACTACCACTATAGTAAGGAATGTGTTCCATACTATCCTTATTGATGGATTTGAAAGCATCCAAGAACACCTTGTATGTATCTTCAATTGTTTCTTTGCCTTTGTTAGATGTCTCTCCTATCTGACTTTCATTTTCATCATCACTCTCATCACCCCATTAAGTGACTCTCTTACCTTTTGGTTCTGATAGGCTGGCCATTTCCAATAGTTCTTGGACCAAGTCCACTATGGCACCCCTTCTCATTTCCTTGGGTGGCATGATGTCAACCTCTTGACTCTCCTCCCCTTTAGACATACACAACCTTTAAGAAATTCTAGCTATGATACCACTCTAATGCAGAGGGTTTAGGACTCTAGTGTTCTTTCCTTCTCCCAAGTGTTTCTAACCTCTCCTAACTATCCAATGGTTACTCCTTGTAGTGTTCTTATTCAATTTGGATCTCCAAGATCCTCTCTATCTACTTCTCCTCCAAGGTATAGTTGATTTGTAGAAGAATCAATACTTATAGGCTCACTTAGCCCTTCAAAACTCCAGGCTTCTTCAGTAGATATCCCCTCTAGAATCCAAAACCCTAGCTTAGGATCTTCACACACATCACTTCTACTCTTAATTAATTCCTTGACACTTAAAAAGTCATTTTTAACCCTTTCCCAAACTTGTGGATACTCTACCAAGTCTTTTGGTATCAAATTCACTAGGAGGCCTAATTGGCTCATTTCCTAGTAGGTCTATTTTCACTGATTTTGGGTTAATGCTCCAAAATTCCCAAAAAAACCTCATAGGAGACCTTGAAAATATTCAAGCTATCCAATAACACTATTCAAATCCAAATTTTAGGCTTCTAGTTGCACCCATAACCCTAGTTACCAATAGGCCCTAGTTTTCAGCCTATTAATTAGGCCTCTGGACCAATTTGCACAAATGACCACCAAATTGGTCTTAAAACTTCGATTCACTTTATCCAAACTTTTTAATCTTCAACGAGACTCATTAGGGCTTCCATACATGCCACTAACTTCCTTCTCCAAGATCATGAGTGCTCGAACCAGTGTCTTCTTTACCCTGTCCTAGCTCACTTGTTCTTAACAGTCAGCCGTAGGGCTTCCTTCCTGGCCTAGAAACTTTAGTGCCACAACAAAAATGAAAAAATTATAAATATTTACAGACTCTAACCTTCCATCCCCTATGGTTTCAGCCATTTCCATTGGTGGATGCTCAGGTTAGAACCATTTCAAGCACTGAGGCTCTATAAATGGATTTTACAGACCAATGCCTTGAAATGTCTTTCAAACTTCACTACACTAACCTAGAACATATCTAATCAATGAAAAAGAAAGATAACTCTACACTTCCATGGGTCTTGATCACCCTGACCAATCTATATAGGGTGTATAAGAAATAATAAAAAACCTTGCAATTAATGAGAACTATTGTTTACCATCCATACATGAGGTTCTTAATTATGGAAATCACACTAAAACCTTCATTAACCTTTCAAAAGCATTTAATCCATGCTCATATACCAGGCATGGTTGGTTACAACAGCCATAACCTCCTTTTAGCAAATTTTACTATAATTTTCAAAAGTTGCTCAAGCAACTTTTCAAAGTTGCTAGCAACTTTTCTCATTGAGTGCTCTTTGGCTCTTTTGGTCACCTCCAAGAGTGTGACTAACTTCTAGGACCCTAGTTAGGAAACTTAGGGTCTTGAGACATATTCTAGACCATTTCTACCCAAAAATAACACTTTGAGCCTTTATATGCCATTTAGGCCAAATAGACCACTAATCCCTCATGAGCTCATTTGTCTCTTACAATCATAACCATGGATCCAACCTAATGGATCTTATTCCAACTCACACCAAACACCTATCACAACCCTAAACACTCACTAATTTAGCAAAATGGGAGGTGCTCTACACTAGTTGGTGAGGTGAATGAGGTGAACTATAGGATAGTGATGGTGAATGGATCTTGATAGGATTCCTGCAGAGATATAGGATAAGGTGGAGGAATCGACAAATGGATGGAGAGAATGTAGGGATGGTGAACTTAATAGATGGTAGATCCAAATTTTCTACGCATGGTGCCTAAGGAAAGTTTTCACCATGGTACTTGTCCAAAGCACTTAATTACCAATGTTTCACTATTAGATGCTTATTTATCTTTACTTTTTTGGATAATTTTTATTGTTTTGGTATTTTATGATTTAATAGGAGGTTATCCCTTATATGATACACATAGAAGCATTTTAGATGTAGGATGTTGATAGGATTAGGGATAGGATCTCCCTCTAGTGTTTCTATCTTATGGCTCCAAATCCAAACTTAGTTGTGATGAAAAATGAGCCCAACCAATTAGGCTCAAACCTTCCTTTCTTTTCACAGTTTTGGAGGTTCTTCATGTTGTTCTATGGGGTTTGATTTTCTTATTGAACTATAGGCACAAATAATTTTGATAGACATGGAGATGGTTTAGGGAATTAAGTCAAAAATCATCGAGGAGCTCAAGATCTTTCAAGTGATAAAATTGGCATTCTTCATCAAATAATAGATTTTTCAAGGTGATTCTGAGGGAAGGAATCTCAATCTCAATAGGGAGGAAAACCTTAGTACCGTAAACAAGGGGGAAATGGTGTATCTTTGGTGGGAGTGCAGTAAGCTCAGAGGGAGGGGTTCAACTATAGGTTCCTATCATGACCACCATCATCCACTATCTTCTTGAGGATTTTTTAGATGGTTTTATTTGTAGCCTATTCTTGATCATTACCTTGTGGGAAGTACTTGGAGAAGCAATGATGGGTAATGTTGAACTTCTTGCATATTTTTTTGACATCCTTATTTTTGAAGGAGGACCCATTATTAGTAATTGTAATCACCTAAAATTTGTCTAGTAGAACTTGATCCCCCCTTTCGATCAAATTTCCTCAAATTAAATCCTAAATCTCAAAGGCATATTTACTAGACATAATTGTGCAGAGTAACCCTTAAAATCCCCTTTGCATAATTAAATAAAAAATCTTATATCAAGCTTATACTATAGTCTAATTTATAGAGCTTGCATATTTATTTAATTTCTATAACCATTTATTTTAATATAAATTTTATACACTTTTATTAAAAGAACACATTCACATGTGTGCACACACCTAATCTTGATTAATTAGCAATTAAAAGGGATTTGTACTTTCAAAATTGCTATTTTGTCTTATTCTAACTAACATTCCTTTTGCCTCTTAATCCTCACCACTAATATCTACCTAACCTTGCATCTCCTTGTGTCTCCTTTTGCCTCTTAATCTCCACCCTTCATTCTTGAGGCAATTCCTTTAAAAGGAAGTTCTTCCTTGTCTCAAGGGTTCCCATCTAGATCATCTTAAAATTTTGCATCTTACATTCTCTTGCATTCTTAGACTACTTTTTCTAACTTGAATTCTTATTTTCTCTTAGCTTAGCTTCATTTTTGAGCTTAACCTTGCATTATTAATTTAGTTTCCTTTCTTGCATTGCTTCAATAGTATAGCTTTTGCATTCTTATTCTAGAATACTAGTTGTTCACATTCATTCTAGCTTAATCTCTCATTCTAGCTTAAATCTTGCATTCTTAGCTTCATCCTCTAGCTTTGAATCTTCCATTTTGGAGTAGTCAAGTCACTAATCCTCTATGCCCATTTGATGAGAATCATGAGAAGGATTAAACTCAGTTCAGCTAGGAAGCTATGAGCCGCTTCTTAAGATTTCCTCTTCCATAGATTCTCTCAAGTGTAATGGCTCATAGAAGTGTGTCATACTTTTGATCACACATCTTTGGCTCCCACCATGGGGCTATATTCTCATATTTATCTCCATTTCTTGCATTTTCATCTTTTTGGTATCACGGGTTTGTCACTTTATTTTTGTAGGTCAGATAATTGTACGACACTTTATATCATACATGGGGGACATTGCAGTCTACTACTGGGCAAAATTTCTTAGTTTCTAGAATATCGTTTTGCCTCTCTAAGAAATATCACCTCCTTCATAGAGAAATATTGTTCTTCTTCTCTGAGGTATATCGTCTTGTATTAAAATACTGCTTGGCTTCTTTATGGTATATCATCCTTATTTCTAATAGACTGATTAAGTGTCATCCAGATTTAATTTATGTCACACTCCGAGTTTTTAACTGAGTTTGCTTGTTTTTTCTTCCATTTTTAGATTTTTTGGTTTCCTTACAGCAACTAACAAGTGATCTTATAGGGTTATTTCTATTATTTGCATATCTTTTGTGCCCTAACTTGTGGTTTTGTAGGATTCTCTTGTCAAAGAGATCAACATTTTCATAATTACTAATGCTTTGTGATGTAGGACGCTTTCCAAAGGCTCAATCTTGAAACTACTAATGATTTTTATCTTGTAGGTTGCCTTGGAGATACAAATCAACATGGTGCTTACTTACATTTAATTTTATAGGAACCTATCTTAATTATAAGGCTTCGTGTCTTGTGGTTAGTTGAGTAGTAGGAGAGTATGCTCTTTTCCTTTTGGAAAATCAGAAATCTTGACCTACTTAGTTGATCACTTGCAATTAGTCTTGGGTAAATGAACATGTGGTTGATGTGTTTGGGAGACACTGTGGAGTAGGAGAGTATGTTCTTTTCCTTTTAGAAAATAAGAAATCTAGACCTCCACTAACTATCTAGTTGATTTCTTGCATTTACCTTTAGAGGGCCTACCAAGAGAGCAATCTTTTGGGAACGACCCAAGTGGGGAACAAGAAAACCTAGCTAACTCCATCCCACTATAATCAAAATTTTCCTTCAATATAAAGAGAGATAATACTTGGATATTTTCTACTTCTAATGCTTCTTCATGTGTAGGTCCTAGTTGCCTCAATCTTGCTAAGAAATATTACACTTGATTGGGCGCTTGTAGGGCCTTCTTGGTCTCAATCTTGTTTACAAGACTACAAGGGGTGTACATTCACTTTTTATAGGGCCGAGAGGTCTAAATCTTTCTTGTGAGACTATGCATTTTGGGTACTTGTAGGGCTATAGGCCTTAATTATGCTTGCAAAACTACAAGGGGTAGTCATGAACGAAGATTCTTACTAAACACCTTAGGATTTAGAGGCTAACCTTTTGGTCATGTGACTTCCTTTGTGAAAGGATTGATCCAAGTGGAATTATCTTGATCACCCCAAGATACTCACCATATGTGTTCCCTTGGATGCAAAACTTGAATATGGCAATATGGAAAGACATGTGATTCAAGCATTGTTCTTTTCTAATTGATCCATAACTTGCATAGTCTTGGGAAAAGTCATTCAACCACTTCATCACGGGGTTAAGAACATTAAGTTGTGGGAAAAGGTTGAAACACTTCTCTTTTGACCTTAGGTAGTTTTTCTTGATGTGCTTTAATGTGCTAAGACCCGTGAAAATATTTGTGGAACATACACTTGACAAAAAGGAGAGAAATTTATTGTTTATCTTAATAAATAAGGATAACTTATTTAATTAATTTTTAATCTATTTTAAAGAAGTCATATTGATCAAAACAATATATATTATACTTATATATTATATTATAACTACATATATATTATTAACCATAAAATTTAAATTATGTATATATACATAATATAAAAATTAAATAACTGATTAAAAAAAGTCTTTGTTTTTTTTTAGAATGGAGTTTTTAATTAAAAAATATAATTAAAATTTAAAAAAAAAAATTTGGGAGGGGAGGTTCAAAGCCCTACTTGCTTCCCCCCTCTCTCCTCTAACTTTAAAGAGGTCACGACCACTTTGGGTCTGCGACCCCTCTATGAGATCGTAGCCCTTGTGGGTCTACAACCCCATAGGGGAGGCCACAACCCCCTTTGGGTTTGTGACCCCTCTATGAGGTTGCAACCTATGTGGGTCTGCAACCCCATAGGGAGGTCGCAACCACCCAAAGTGGCTTGATTTCCCCCCTTCCCCAATATGGGGGTTTAAACAGAAACACAACAAATCATTTTAAAAAAACATACATAAGAAGTGATAAAAAGAATTTTCACAAGTTTTAAATAGATTATATACATACATGCATACATATATATACAAGTTTTAAATAGATCATATATATATATATATATATATATATATATATATATATATATAATTTTATTTTTATTTTTTTCTTCTCCATTATGTTTCTTTTTATTGCAGGTTTGGGAGCTCTTCATCAATGGAGAATGGCTAAATAATTTTTGCAGTAGATATAGATAGATAGATATATGTATGTATGTATGTATGTATGTATGTATGTATGTATGTATGTATGTATGTATGTATGTATGTATGTATGTATATATATATATATATATATATATATATATATATATATATATATATATATATATATATATATATATATATATATATATATATATATATACATACATACATACATACATACATACATACATACATATATCTATCTATCTATATCTACTGCAAAAATTATTTAGCCATTCTCCATTGATGAAGAGCTCCCAAACCTGCAATAAAAAGAAACATAAAGGAGAAGAAAATATAAAGAGAAAGAGGAATAGTAAATTAGCAATTCTTAAGAGTTGAAAGATTTAATATTTATGCATTTTTATTAAAAATGGATTTCAAAAAGTTACTGAATTTATTTAATAAAGTTGTCATATTTGACTTCATGAGGGATATATATTAATTTTTAAAGCTGCCTTATTTGACTGTATAAAAAGGAAATTTGATTTTCCATTTAATTTATTAATTTCATTTAATGAGATATTTATATGTGACCTTTTTAAATAGGTTTACTTTCTCAAGTCATTGTACTTGTTGATTCCTAAAAGTTTCTACAAGAAAGTCACTTAATCGAGTAAATTCTAACAGGTCTAATTTATAAATCCTTTAACTAGGTGACTATTTAACTAGGGTTTGAAATCCATTAATAGGGTTACTCCTAATAGGTTAAAGCTCCTAAAAGGGATAGAGGTAAATCCCTTAACGGGGTGGCTCCTAATAGGGTCTTGCTCTGAATCGGGCATTTTTGTAAAGCTTTTAATAGGGCTAAGCTCTTAACCGGGTGTACTTTAGAAGAGTGCAAAATTATTTATGGGCTCCATCCCCACACATGGTTTTTCCTAGTTGGGTTTCCATGAGAAAAATATTGGTGTTATTGTGTTTCATGGTTGTGGATGTTTATCTTTAATGGTTTTTTTATGCATATAATTGGTGTTATTTGATGTAATTTGTTGAATGGTTCATGCAAAGTTTGAATTGTTAGATTAATGACTCACCGCCCCTCTCAGTAATCTTGGACCTGATAATATTAACAATTACATGGATCACAAAGGCTCGTTTGATTTTAAGTTATCCTTCTCTCATCAAGGATTCTCTACTGATCCATATCAACATCCACAGGTGGAAAGGCTATACTATACCATATCAACATCCTCAAATGATGACAAGGTAGTCACATTTTATCTTATGTTAAGTTTATCCCCATTTATTGTTTAAGGTTGTCGATTGTTATTAAGGACTCAAGAAAAGTTACCATGGATCCCCTTTGTGCTTTGGTCCTCCTTAAATAGTCAATCCATCCCACTACTCAACATAAGCCATCAAAGGAAACAAGCATCAAAAGACTCACTAGTGCAATATCCCAAAAAACATCAAATGACTCAATTAATCTCAACCCAAGAGCACAGGTCTCTTAAGATCTTGACATGGAACACTCAATTTACTTACAATGTGGTCTCAAACACCTACATTACATACTCAAGATGTGATCTCAAATTAAGCATCGAGTCAAATCCACACAAAGGAAAAAGCAATACAAATGTACCTACCAAACTCAACTAGGTACTTTTCTAAGAGTACAAATCCATCCACAAACCCAAAGCTCAAAAAGTAAAACCACAAGATGATTGAAAACGATGGAGGAAACTACACTTCAATATTTAGATTATGACTAACAATCAAAATGAAAAATCTAAGTGGCACACAATAAATGATGCAAACACAAAAACACCCGAAAATAAAACTTCTCAAATTTTAATAAAATTAAAATACATTTCCTATTTTATGCCCAAACTTCCAAAAATCCAGTAAAATCCAAAATCTAGGAATATATGATAAATTTGGCAGCATAATAGGGTGAGAACTTCAAACCCCAAACATGGAAATACAAAAATGCACATACTCGTTCAACCAAGCAATGAAAACAAGTAAAAATGTGGGGAAATGCTAATTCTCAACCCACAAATCTATTTTAATTTATCTTACTTGAAATAATGAAGTAAAACAAAAGATCTAGAAAGCCCTACCTCTCACAAATGAGCAAAAACTAGAAAGGGAACGATAAAATCAAAACTCCACCGAACGGGCTAAAAACTTCGACAAAGTTGAGGATTCTCAGCATGAATCCAATGAGCTACTCCTCACAAAGATCTGGTGCCCGAATTTCACACAACAAGAAAAAGGATGATTTTTCCAAGAAGGTTTGGAGACAAAATCACAGTTTCTCGCAAATACAATCTAAGAACTGAGTGTGAAACTCACTTTTTGACATCATAAGGACTTTTCAAAAAGTGACTTATAAATGGATTATTTAAATAATTGAGTAATCAAATTGGCCCTTTCCTAAATAAAATAAATTGATCCTAGATATCTATAATCCAATTGTGGCAAGTTAGCTAACAAATAAAAATTTAAATATTAAAATTCCTTGAAATCATTAAAATCAACATTTTAATCAAAACCTTCTGCGACAACTACAGAGCTCTAAATACATAGACACGCTCACGAATCTAATACAATATGAAATACGAATCTAGATTTTTGAACATGAACTGGAGGGAATAATATAATAATCAGATACGTCATCCATATAGGGATGACATTGGCTCAGTACGAAAGGCCAAAGCTACTATCTCCTGGTGCCACCACTGGGGACATTGGCACACACTCAAATCCTACAACGTAGAATGAGTGTACCTAGTACCTATTCATTGAAATATGAAAACATCAAGTGCATCTTCTCATAATAAATAAATAACTAAAGCTCACATATAATATCAACAAAAATGCCTAAATTAGCAATAGCAAAGGAGAGTGGGACATCGTGTGGATCTCATGAATGAGTGATAAAATTTTACACATCATATAATTGCATTCATATTTTATTCAAATTAAAATAATTTAAATAAATCATTTTATGACTATTTTGAGCATAATCACTGAAAGTAAATAACTAATATATCCACAACATAAAGGCACAATAAATCAATGAGGCTGGTAACATCATCCTAAAACTTGTAAATCAATAATATGGAACATAAAATACACCATATATCATCATAAGGCATTATGTCACATCCTTAGCATCATCATGCAAATATGATAAAATTGAAACAACAACATAATCTGTCTATCACAACCAAGATAGTGGCAGCCAAAATAATGAACAATCATCGATGCATCTCATAATCTAGATAATCAAATATAATCAATAGAGTATATCTCGAATCAAAATAGCCATGGAATAGAATGTAGCCACAAGAGGCACTATAATGATGGCTAATATTTGTGTTATTCTCTTGATTATGGCCGCACAAATGCAAGGATGAAGTTGATTCAACTCATGGATGGTGTTGTTCTACTTTGGCTTGTTTCTTCTAGTAAATAGGGATGTGGGACCATATGGATAATCTTTGAAACCTGACAAGGATGGAAATTAGTGTCTTTCTCTTATTGAGTTTCTTTGGATATTCCTATGTTTATCTCTCTTATTAGGTTTTTTCTCTTTTGGGCTGTACTATAGTGGTTGCTACCAAAACCAATAGTTTTTGTTTTATCTTTTCAGATAGATTGTCTATGTTTGATGGCATAGAAAGTGGGTTTCTTTTTGGTGACTAAATGTTTTTAACTAGTTTTAAAGTGCTCATTTTTTCCTATGGTTTTTTTTGGTTAAGAATTTGTGCATTTCTTGGGAATGGGATTTCCCTTGTTGATGACACAACATGTTCTTACTCTGTGAAGGAGGTTGATGGTAACTTTATGCGGTCTTCTCCTTTTGGTGGTTATTTGGATGCAAGATGGATTTATTTTATTAGACTATCATAGACCGTGGGTTGTTGGAAATGTGTTGTTAATGACCTTCTTTGGCATGTATGTGTTAAGTGGCCATTTGTGGCCTCTTGTTTTCCAAGTAGCCTTTCTAAGGAAGACTAGTTAATTTGCAAACAGTGTTCCTTATGTGGCCTTGATCTATAACAACCAAAAAATTAGTTAATGTGTTATTGATTTCTTAATAGCTCTAGGTTATCACGGAGTAAGGGTCAACCCCCTTGTTAGAATACTAAATTTAATTAAAAATATATGTAAAAATAATCAAAATTTAATTTTTAAAAAATACACTAGTTCCTAGCTCACTATTTTGATGATGAATCATAAAATATAATTTGTAATGTTGATTCGTTCAAGAATATTAGCATAGATTAGAAATTTAATGTCTCATAACAACTACTTATCACTAAATAAATTATAGGGGAAGCATAGTAATAGTTGTTATAGCTAACTTCACAAACTTGTAGAGACTAAACTATACATATAAATTTAGTGATTTTTTTGTTGTCTTTGTATGCGAGTTGGCAACTTAAAATTTATTTTTTGTCTTTGTAAGAATTTTGATATTTCTCTGATATCATGTAATAATTTTCCTAAGGAATTGAATGTAATGCCAAGATCTAGAAGCTCAAAAGATAGCACAAGAGAGACAGATATGATGATCAAATGAATAGCTCAATAATGATCGATAATCAAATGATAATGAATAATAGATTACATACAATGTAGGAGTGCCTTAATATATAGGCAATGTGATAAGACTACATGATAAGGAGATGATAAGATATCAACCACACTAGATGGAATCACATGTCCACCAAAGGTGGATCATCCTCTATTATACATCAAAGTATGTACAACAATGAGAGAATGATAATGTGATAAGAGCACTAAAGGTGAATCTCACACACAAAGAGGTATGAGATGACAACCATCACCATCTAAAGTGTAATTTCTCCTAACCATGTGGTAAAATGAAATGCAAAATCCTAGGTGTCCCAATGACAACTAATATGCAAATGCATTATCCTAAGTAAACTTAAGTAAAATGTAATTAGTAAATACTTAATTACACCAACACCCCCCCTTAAGTACAACTTAGGGGAATGCACTTAAGCTCACAAAGATAGATGAAAATGCATGATGGATCCTAGCTACTAGGCCATGTTAGGTAACCATGTACAATATGCAAGTGCAAAAGATGTGCAATGTTGATGTGAGTGTCCCAAGGCTTGTTTGTACACCTTGCTTAAGAAGAACTTCCATGTCTTCTTCTAGGAACCTAACCTCCTCTAGGTCCTGATTAGGCTTAGATGATTAACTAAGACCTATTCCAACTCTTCTAGGATTTCTATACCCTGTGCTTCACCTTGAAAGACTAACACCCTTTAGTTAGTTCAATTCTTCACCTACACTGAGAAAGCTCTAAGTGCCAACTCTTCACAAACTTCAAATTTCTTTGCAGGGATGTCCATCATCTTGAAAAAATTCATATATTTTCTATTTTGATCCATTTAGAAGGATCTTCAAGCCTATCCTTATCGGATTCAAATATTCACCTTGTGGAGGCCTAATTAGGCCTATTCCTTGTAGCCTTTTGCAAAGGCCTTTTGCCAATTCTTGAGAAAAATTTCCAAAAAAATTACAAAACCAATTGGGTATTTGGATACCCTTTTGGATTTTACAAAGGATTCTACAAGTCTTTTTCTCCTAGGTCATCTGTACATAGGATTCCTATATTCTAGGCCTAATAGGGCTAAAAGACCTATTTACTAAGACCTGACTAAATACTTGCTAAGAACTCACTCAAATGGATTGGTATGATCATAATCCTCATAGCATGTTAGGATATGACAAAATCCTACCTATAACTATACCTTTGTCATACATTACTTCAATACCTTGCAAGAAATCTTCAATTCTTCTATTCTAAACCTCTAACCGGGCACTATCTGCTCGCCTAGGGCTTAGTAGTAAAAATAGCTCTCCATATCTTCATGACTCTTAACCCTAAATATATATAGACTAATGACTCCCCTAACATATCCATCCACCCTTAGGAGATTCCCATGGTTAGCTTTCATGGGGAAGCCATCAAGAGACTGACTGGTCAGGACAGGACCAGGAAGACTATCAAATCAAAAACAATTTATACAACACAATAAAACTACTCTAATCAACTTTATTTCTAAATGAAGGAGTCTTATAAAATTCCTATGAATGTAAAACAACCACTAAATCAATACTCTCAATCCATTACATATCATTGTCACAACAAAAGCTCAGGGTCTTCTCTCAAAACAGAGTTGAGCTGTATTACTATCTTCAAACTATTACAATGCATGAATAGCTTCAAGATTCAAGCCTTCCTTAACATTAGATTCCATTTCCATGACTTTAGGGCCTGTTGGATGATCTCCCACTTCCTATCTTCTAGGGGATCCAAGGTAACCAAGTTGCATGCAACATTTGCCATTATTGCAAATATTGTCAAATGTTGCATGCAACTTCTAACAACTTGTTGGCATCTTTTCTTTATGCCTTCACCCTACTTCTTAGGACCTCTATCTCCTATATCTCAAGGATCCAACATCAATAATGGCTTCAAGGAATCTCTATTACATCATTTATGTGTTTAAGACACATTGAAGACTCTAACTTGAACTTTAAGCTTCTAACACTAAGAATTTAAAAACTACTAACAATGGCTATTTTGGTGACCTTAGTCCTAATGACTAACTCACCTAGCCCACAAAATCAATGACCTTCTAAGGTCTAAAAATTAACTCAACATCCTTGACTTGGCTAATGTCAGGTACAAGCCAAAACATCTAAACAATGGAGGTTAGCCTAGGTGTGCTCCTGCACCAAATGTAATCTCTCATAAAGTGGAGAAAGAGGGAAAACCTCATGGGAAAAACCATCCCCTAAAAAGAGAGATGAACACAATAATAGAAAATGAGAGAGAAGATCTCATGTGAGGAAAATATCTCCCCCATAAGAGAGAAGAAGAGGAAGAGAGACCAAGTAGCCCCCCCTTAATGTAGAATGAACACCAATGGTTGATGCTCCAGGCTTGATGTAGAAACTACTCTAGGAGTGTAGAACAACATTCCTCCCCTTAGGAAGAAACAAGACCAAATGTGTATGTATGAATCCTCCTCCCCAATTTATAGGAAGAAACCTCAAAATGTATGGAATCTCTAAAACCTTCTCAAGTTTCCCCATGTCAATGTTGAAAGGTGCCTCCTCCAAATAATGTGTATTAAGCCACTCTATTGAAAAAGAAAAATTAGGATCAAATGAGGATGAATATAGAACATGTGTCAAAGACTCAAGTGTCTCCTCTAAAGATAAAGTGATCTCCTCCAATTGTTGTATCAAAGTATCCACAATCATGTCACCCTCAAAAGAATGATCAAGTAGAGAATGAAGATGAGGTTCAACATTCTCCCTCGCAACAATTGAAGAAGGATCATATTCAACAAATAGAAGATGAATGTCATCAATAGTGTCTCCCAAATCTAAAATGTAGGACTCCATAAACAAACCTGCAATTTTTGTCAAGTAGTCATCCCATGGAACTAAGTCTTGAAGATAATGAATATCCTACTACACCGAATCACCTGAACACATGGCTATAGGAATGCAAGCATCATTAGAAGCAAGAGTAGAAGTGGTCTCAATGAAATGAAATGGAAGATTCAAGAACTTGATCATGAGAGAGAATACCCAAGTTCAAGTAGCCAAAAATCTCCTCAAAATATAATCATCATTGGAAGTGTGATCATATGCTGAAGAATCACTCTCATTAAGAGGAAAAAAATATACAACTGAGAAGAGTGATCCACCATCCCAGTAGAAATTACTGCTCCACTCTCCAAGTCCTTAATGAAAACTAAATCAGGTCTAAATTCCATAGTCTTCTTTGTAGCACCATTTCTAATTTGATAAATAGAAAGAAGGTTATTGGTCAAGTGCAGAACACATAACACATCATTGAAGTGTCCCTCCCTAACATCAATACTTCCATTCCCAATCACATTCATGTAAGTGTGAATGCCCATCAAAATAGGTGGAACTTTGCAAGGCTCAAATGATCAAAACATGGACTGTGAAGAAGCCATATGATGAGAATCCCTTGAATCTATAAGACATCTACTTGAATCAGGACTTGAAGAAGCATATAAAGCTTTTCCTTTTTGTGTGATAAATGTGTGACCCTTTCCTTTATCTTTTCCTAAATTTTGTGAAGAAGAAGTTGAGGTAGACACTTTAGAAGGAAAATTGATATTATTCTTTACAAGAAGATTCTTTAATTCGTCAATGTCCTTCTTGTTACAAGTAGTAGTTGTCGTTACACCAAAAGATCAACCTGTTAATGCCCGATACAACCACTAGACTTATATAAGACACAGGATGCGGTTAAGCCATGTCACAAATCCTGAGGGGAGTGCTGACCATTTTGCCAACAATCTCCCCCTCAACATTACCTGAGGGGATTTGAACATGTGACCAAGCTTTGATACCACTTGTTACAAGTATTGGTTGTCATTGCACCAAAAGATCGACCTATTAATGCTTGATACAACCACTAGACTTATAGAAGACATAGGAGGCAGTTAAGCCATGTCATGAATCCTGAGAGGAGCACTGACCATTTTTCCAACACTTCTTATAACAAAAATATTCTTCATGTCCATCCTTTTTTCAATATACACAAAATCGCTTATCCTTCTTTGAAAATTCACCCTTTTGAGATGTTGTAGAAGTGCTTTGTTGTGTGGAAGTTATTTGTGCACTTTCTTGTTGAGACATAGGTTTTCAATTCTTCTTCTTCTTTTGAGAACTTTGACTTTGATGCTCTTGATTCCCTTGATTAGCCGTTAATGCTTTAGACTGTGAAGACTTGAGAATCCCCATAATCATCAACTTTGATTACTCTACCATCAACATCTCAATGAAGCTATCAAATGAAGGCATGGTATATGAATAACCTAAAGTCAACTTATGGGTATAGAAGCTAGAGACAAAAGTTGCATACTCTAATGGAAGCTTACCCAACAAACTATAGATTAGCTCTACATCCTTTTTATCAATTCCACAATCCTTGATCTTTGCTCTTAGCTCATGTACCTTTGTGATGTAATCTTGGATTGTATTAAAATCCTTGGGATCCAAATTCATGAGATCATTAGCAAGCTTGTAGCCCATTTCCTCGTCAACTTGAGCATACAAACTAGCAAACTTATCCCATGCTTCCTTGACTGTGGTACATTCTTCAATATGGAACATAAGTTCTTCTATTGCATACATAATCAAGGTTCCAAGAGCTATTTGATTTTTTTTACCCATTCTATATGAGCATTACGATCAGTTGGTGCAACAATGTTTCCATCAACATATTGAATAAAACCTTTTTCCATCATCTTACTCCATGCTTTAATTTTCCATGATGCATAATTATTGGGAGTTAAAAGTGGAAATCTAGGAGAGCCCATGATGAAAAATGAAAAAAGATCAAGATACAAGGAGACACAATCACACAAGACACCCCCCCCTGCCCCCCCATATCACTCAATCAAAGACCCCATCCCAAAATAAATGATTTTGGCACTTTATATATAGTGCATGTACAATTGCCACTTGTCAAAATGGACCAAAGTGGACTGCTAATTTTGGTGGTTACAACAAAGAATATAAAGCTATAGAAGACTCAATAAGATAAGACAAAAGATCACTTAAATATCTAATCAATTACAAGTGCCAACATAGGCCAAAATAGACCAAATTTTAAAAGTACTATGTCCACTCAAAATTTCTCCAAATTGATACTAGATCTAGAAAGTAGCCAAAAAATCATCCACTTTCAAAAAAAATTGCACCTGAAAATGTATTTGTATGAGCCTGAACGAAGCCTCTGAAGTTGCAAAAATAGGGATTAGAAAGGTACAGTCACCAAAAACTACAATTTCTACTCAATTTGTACACCAGAACTAGAAACTAGTTGCACCACTAGAAAATTCAAGAGATTCTACCTAAAATAAAAAAAATTGCACTCAATTTGGACTCCAAATGACCAAGTTATGACCTCCTAAAGTTGGACTGCCAAATCAAAATTACATATGGTGAGGGCTGCAAATTTTTCAAATCTGGTGATGTCAGAAAAATAGACATTTAACTTTGACATCCCAATGACCATCACAATTGTGCAAAAATGCCCAAAAATAGTAGTCAAATGATTGTCAATTTTAATCAAACATACTGCTGACACAACCACAAAGTTAAATTTGATGGCTAGATAGTCATCGACACAAAAGAAAAAAAAACAACTCTAGTAACATCCAGAAAGGTGTCAAATTTAACTTAGTAAAACTAGTGAAAATGAATTTTTTTAAAAGAAAAATACCTAATCTGTGTGGATGCCACGTGTCATATTTTTATTTGTTGGCTGCTAGCTGAGGTGGCACTGTGTGTTGGCGATTGCATTCTTCTGAACTTGGATCGCCAAGGCAAGCTCTAGGCTCGGCTTGCCATGGTGAGTTCTGGCTCGACTTGTTGAGGTGATCTCATGCTCGACTCACTGAGGTGAGTCCTGGCTTAGCTTGCTAAGGTGAGCTCTAGCTCAACTCGCCGAGGTGAGCTCAGGCTTGGCTTGCCGATGCAAGTTTTGTCTCAGCTTATTGAGGCAAGTTGTGGCTCAGCTCGTTGAGGTGAGTTGTGGTTCAGCTCATCGAGGTTATCTCAGGTTTTATTGCTAACACGAGATTTGTCTCAGCTCAGCTCGTCTATAGCTTGTTGAGGTGAGCTCATTCTCGGCTCAACTCAGCTCGTCTGTGGCTTGAATTTGGAGTTCGGATCGGGCCTTCATCTTTGATCTAAAGCTTGGTTTGGATCTGTAGCTCAAATCTGGAGCTTGTCTTGGGCTTGGGTCTAGAGCTTAGCTTGGATCTAGAGCTCGGCTCGGTGATATGGGCAAGTCAGACGATTTAAAAAAAAATTTGCCTCAATTTTGAATTTTGCCCAAGATAGGCAAATTTATAGTCAAAATTTATGGAAATGACCACTCAAATGCAATGACGAGGTTAGATCTTTCTCTAGATGCTCCCACAAGCTATTGCACCTCTGGATCTGAATCATGGCCCTCCAAAAGTTGAAACAATGAGCTCTCCAATGGCTATGCACTGAAATCTTCTATAGCTTTGATACCATGTAAGAATTTTGATATTGCTCTGACACCATGTAAGAATTTTGATATCTCTCTGATACCATGTAAGAATTTTCCTAAGGCAATGAATATAATGCCAAGATCTAGAAGCTCAAGAGACAACACAAGAGAGACAAATATGATATGATCAAATGAATAGCTTAATAATGATCAATAATCAAATGATAATGAATAATAGATTACATACAATGTAGGAGTTCCTAAATATATAGGCAATGCAATAAGAGTACATGTTAAAGAGATGATAAGATATCAACACACTAAGTTGAATCACATGTCCACCAAAGGTGGATCATCCTCCATTGTACATCAAAGTATGTGCAACATGTGCAACATTGACAGGATGATAATGTGATAAGAGCATTAAAGGTGGATCTCACACACAAAGAGGTATGAAATGACAACTATCACCATCTAAAGTAGAATTTATCCTAACCATATGCTAAAATGAAATGCAAACTCCTAGGTGTCTCAATGACAACTAATATACAAATGCATTATCCTAAGTAAACTTAAGTAAAGTGTAATTAGTAAATACTTAATTACACCAGTAGGCTTTTAGGCATTAATGGATCTCCCTATAGAAGTTATTAAGCATTTAAGGGTCAAAAAATGGGAATTTTAAAGTGCCTCTTGAAACATGACCCCTTTTGTACCATTATTCATTAACAAATACCAAAAAAATCACAAGTCCCCTAATTATTGTACATGAAAATAGCTATAAATTGAATGGACTATGGGCTTGCACACATTTACCACTTTAGTATTAGGAAGGGGCCCTACTAAAATCATTCAAAATCCCACTAAAATCATTCAACACCCTATCAAGTGCAGGAAATCCCACATAGATGGCTTTTTGGGGGGAGTGCGTGTTTAATGTTGAGCCCTAAAATATTTAGTTCTTTATTATTTTGGACAGTTTTTTCTCTGTGACATCCTATTTTATTTCTAGAAAGGCTTCTTGTGCTCAACTTCAAGTTTCAAGTAGTGCCTCTTCTCTTATTCACCTTTGCAGTTTGATGTAAACATTACTTCTACTCATTCCTACTTGCAACTTAATGTATGTTTTCATCATTTCTTTGTATGCCATAGAGGGTTTGACTAAATCAATTTCTTTAGCTTTATATTATGAAATAATTATATGGAATGTCAAATAAATATAACAATGCATTATTTTATTCAAAATATCTAGGTTTTTAATCATGAAATATAATTTGTATATGTTATTATTGTTTTATTTAAAATCTATCTTTTTAATCATGAAATGTAATGGGTGTGCATTAATGTAAAAAAAAATTGACTGGTTTGGGCATTCTTTTCCTCACATTATCATGTTCTACTTCTTGTGAATGCTCCACATTCTTGGCTTTGGGTTTCAGGTAGCACCTCTACTCTCATTCATCTTTGCAATTTGTTGTCAACATTTCCTTTTCTTATTACTACTTGCAGTTTGATGTATGTTTTCATCATTTCTCTATATGTTGTCGAGGGCTTGACTCTTTCTCTTTATACTATGAAATCATTACATAGAATGTGAAATAAAGATAATATTATGTTATTTTATTTGGAATATCTAGTTTTTAAATCATGAAATGTACTAGATATACATTATTGTTGTTTTAATTGGAATCTTTGGTTTCTTAATCATGAAAAGTAATGGTTATAGGTTAATATGCCAATTTTTCAATTGGTTTGAGAATTAGTCATAATAGATGCTCTACACACAAGTCAGGAAACCTCTACCTCATCATTTCTCATTTTTCTTTATAGTTAATGAGATAGGTTTTTTTTAATTGACTTATCTAGCCAATATCACATCACTTAGTTGGCTATATAATTGAGCCCTAAAATGTTTGATTTTTCATTTGTTTGGACATTCTTTTCTTTACAACATCTTGTTCCGCTTCTCACAAAGGCTTCCCACACTTGGCATCATCTCTAAATAGGTCTAGGGAGCACCTCTTCTCTAACCCACCTTTGCAATTTGTTGTCAATATTTGTTAGGCTCATTCCTATGTATTGTTTGATGCTCTTTTCATCATTTCTTTGTATGTCATTGAGGGTTTGAGTGAATTGATTTCTTTCACTTTAAACTATGAAATCAATACATGGCATGTGAAATAAAGACAACATTACATTGTTTTATTTAAAATCTTTGGCTTTTAATCATGAAATGTAATGGGTATACCTTATTGTGTCAATTTTTTGATTGGTTTGAGGAAATCTTTACCCATCATTTCTCCTTACTTTTTGTAGATAATTATATGGGTTTATCTATTTTTATCCACTTATTTTGTCAATATCTCATCACTATGTTGGCTAGGGTTTATGATAACAATGTATTATATATATTCTTTATTATAGCCAACCATAATTAAAAATATTTCAATTATAGTTGGCTATGAGTTAATGTCAATTTTTGAGAATTTGAGTGGCCATACCCACATTTGGTAGAGTGTTCAATGGTTCATACAGTCAAAAATTTTATATATGTTTGTGCATTCAACAATTACATATATGTTTACGCATTCAACCATTAGAGATTCAACAATTGTGTTTATGTTGTAATAAAATATATGTGTCTATGTTGTATACTTTACTAAGGTGTTAAATGATTTTAGTAGGGCCCCTTCCTAATGCTAAATTGTAAATGTAAGCAAGTCCACGATCCATTTAGCTTATAGTTAAGTATTTTTTTGTACAACAATTAGGGTATTTATAAATTTTTATGTTTATGTTTATGTTTATTTGAAAATTAATGGAGATACATATTTTATAAGGGTATTTAGTGTTATCTTAAGTTTCAGTCTCCCAATTTACAGTGAATAAATTATTCTTGCAACATAATTTAACCTAAAATATCTTTATAAAAATGTGTGTCCTCATTGTTGATCAACTATCCTTATTGTATATTCATTTTTCAAAATAAATAACCATAATCAATGCATTCTTTTTCCACATTTGAATGCTTTTATAAGATGTAATGATATTGTAGTGTATACATGTTCACAAAGGCTTGTATATATGTATACATATACATACTGTATGGATGTATATACATCTATCGTGACAATGTTGTAAGGCTCCCCAATAAAAAAACCAAATATTGAATCAAACAGAAAAATGAATTCTTTTAAGCCACTATATAAATCAGACATAAATGGCCACTAAGTGCAATATGAAATGCTCAAATTCTTTCCCACATATTTTTTTTGTATTCACCTTCAATGAGATATGCATTTACATTGCAACCTCATACTAGGTACTTCAAAATAGGGGTACACGTTCTATAAGGGCATTTAATGTTGAACTATGTTGTAGTCTACCAATTCAAAGTTAATTGTATTCATGCAACACAATTAAACACTAAAAATTTCTTTGTATTCATGTGTCCTTGTTGTTGCTTTACTATCCCTATTGTATATTCAATTTTGAAAATCAATGCATTCATTTTCCACATTCCAATGCTCTTATAAAGGGAATTTATAGCATCATTTTCATTATGAATTCTCCTTCATTTTAACTAAATATCCTCTACAAAATTTTGAGCTTAGGAAGATGACCCTAGCACATTCCTAATTGAAGGGAGCTTACTCAGGTTGGTAGACCCTAGCTTCAACACAATTGGCTGCAAAAAGTGAGAAAAAATGATGGGGTCCAAGTTTCATTGAATGATGTAAATCAACAACACTAAGATACTATTTAATTCAAATTTTCATTAATCAAACTACTTTTAATATGTATGTTTTCAATGTATGTACATAATTTTAATTGGCTAATAATAATAATCATAGAAGTCCAAATTTAGAAACATTAGCATTGTCATTTCTTCAATGCAACATTTAGATACTATTTACTTCATGTTTTTATAAATCAAACTATTGTTAATATATTTTTATTCAGTGTATACATTATTTAGAGGCATTAAATTGTCATGTTTATAGATAATTGTTAATAATCATAGCAATCCACATTTTGAAACAACGTCATTATCATTTTTTTAATCACATCACAATTACATCTTTATGTCATGCATCTTATCATTTCTTCAATCATATTAGCATTTTCATTGTTCATAACATCATACTTGTACTCTTACTTTGTTCATAAAAAAATATGTTTTTAGGTACATGTATGTATGTATGCATGTATGCATGCATACATGTATATATGTATGTATGTAGTAATGTTGCTTGATTTTGAAACTAGTCAAAAAATTGGGCAATAATATTCTTTTTTTCTAATGTTGCACATGCAATATTGTAAGGATGAATTGGTGTGGGATCATTACTACCCACTATTATTATAATTATTTTGTAGTTGTTGGTGTAATTAAATATTCTTAATTACACTTTACTTAAGTTTACTTAGGATAATGCATTCTCATATTAGTTTTCATTGAGACACATAGGAGTTTGCATTTCATTTTAGTACATGGTGTAGGATAATTTTCACTTTAGGTGTGAGATCCACCTTTAGTGCTCTTATCACATTATCATCCTCTCATTGTTGCACATACTTTTTTGTACAATGAAGGATGATCCACCTTTGGTGGACATGTGATTACACATTGTCTAGTAGATAAGTTATCATTTGCATCTCTCCTAGTTATGATGCATTGCCTATATGATCAGACATGTCTACTTTGTAATTAATTGATTTTGTATCTATTTCATTATTGATCATTATTAAATCATTCAATTGATCATATTATATTTGTCTCTCTTGTGCTATCAATTGAGCTTCTAGATATTGGCATTTTCATTCTTTGCCTTAGGCAAATTCTTACATGGTATCAGAGCCATAGAATATTTCATTGCATAGCCATTGGAGAGCATCTTTGCTTCATATTTTGGAGGGCCATGATTCAGATCTGAGATATTAGTAGCTAGTGGGAGCATCTAGAGAAATATATGACCTCGCCATTACGTCTAAGTGGTCATTTTAGTGAATTTTGACTATAAATTTGCCTATATTGGGCAAAAGTCAAATCCGAGGTAATTTTTTTTGCAAATCAAACTTGGGCAACCTGATCTGCACATTTGGTAATTGATTTTTGAAAATATTTTTCAATCTAATTTTTTTGTCTAATTTTCAAATCTGGGAAAATTTGGATTATTTGTCTAATTTCTAAATCTGGGAAATATTTAAATTTTTTATCAATTTTTCTACAAAATATTGGGGTTTTTGTGGGGTCCCTTCTCCTATTTCCTATCAGATCTTGATTGCAAGCATTATTAGAGAATAGATCCATATATACTGGGGTAGGGCAGTCACATCCATAATTACGGGCCCACCGACATCATAGATTGGGCATCAAACACAACGGGGAGATCACACTTTGCATTGTAATCACAATGGAGTTGAATATAAAGAAAACATTTCTAATATCCCAGTGAATGTGGGACTAAAATTCCCACATCCACCTATGAGAAAACCACTAGCGATGGCATCTTCCACCAATGGCTAGCCCAAGCTCCACCCAAGTTGAGGTCCCACACTAAGCTCCTTTACCAAAGTGGGCTCCTCGAGTTGGGGTCCTGATCCTGACGAGACAAGTTGGGCACCCCGACCTGCATTCATCTAAGAAGACATTTATCTCATCAAACTAGCTCCATATCAGCTTGCACACTCAGCCCTACACATCACTATGACCAATAAGTCCCTCCCATGTGCCTCAATTCCATTAGATGTGGACACAGAGTCATCAATTTGACCGCCGCTGGTATAAATTTTTTCCAAACGTCAATTTTCCTATACTTAAAATTGATGCCCATATAAGCATCATTGGGATTTTTTATTTTTTCATTTGATGACCACCAAAACGTTAATTTTAAGCCGAGGAATGCATCAATAATTTACATAGAAAATTTGACATCCTAGTGACCGTCAAAATCGGGCACTTTTATTTTGTAGTGACAAATGTTTGATCATCAAATTTAAGCTCATGGTTTGCTGACATCATTATTTTTTGTACAAGTTGAACCCCTCACCATATGCAGTTTTGATATGGCAATCCAACTTTGAGTGGCCATCACTTGGTCATCTAGACTCCAACTTAAGTGTAATTTTTTTAATTTTGGGTATAATCTCATGAATTTTTCAGTGGTGCAGCTATTTTCTGGGTTTGGTGCATAGATTGAGTAGAAATTATATTTTTTAGTGACTATACGTGTCTAATCCCTATTTTTGCAACTTCATAGGCTTCGTTTGGGCTCATACAGACACATTTTGAGGTGCAATTTTTTTTTGAAAGTGCATGATTTTTTGTATACTTTCCAAATTTGGTATCAGATTGGAGAAATTTTGAGTGGACATAATACTTTCAAAATTTGGTCTATTTTGGCCTATTTTGGCACTTGCAATTGATTAGATCCTTGAGTGATCTTGTGTCTTATCTTCTTGAGTATGCTATAGCTTCATATTCTATATTATAATCATCAAAATCAAAAGTCCACTTTGGTCCATTTTGACAAGTGGAAATTGTATATGCACCATATATAAAGTGACAAAATCATCTATTTTTGGGGGGGGTTCTTTGATTGAGTGATTTGGGGGGGTGTCTTGTGTGATTGTGCCTCTTTGTCTCTTGATCTCTTTTCATTTTGCATCATGGGTTCTCCTAGATTTCCACTTTTACCTCTACATAATTATGCATCATGGAAAATTAAAGCATAGAGTAAGATGATGGAAAAAGGTTTTATTCAATATGCTCATGCTCATATAGAATGGGTCAAAAAAAATCAAATAGCTCTTGGAACCTTGAGAATGTATGCAATAGAAGAACTTATCTTCCATATTGAAGAATGTACCACAGTCAAGGAAGCATGGGATAAGTTTGCTAGTTTGTATGGTCAAGTTGATGAAGAAATGGGCTACAAGCTTGCTAATGATCTCATGAATTTGGATCCCAAGGATTTTGATACAATCCAAGATTACATCACAAAGACACATGAGCTAAGAGGAAAGATCAAGGATTGTGGAATTAATAAAAAGGATGTAGAGCTAATCTATAATTTGTTGGGTAAGCTTCCATTAGAGTATGCAACTTTTGTCTATAGCTCCTATACCCATAAGTTGACTTTAGGTGCTTCATACATCATGCCTTCATTTGATGCCTTCACTAAGATTTTGATGGTAGAGAAATCAAAGTTTATGAGCATGGGGATTATCAAGTCTTCACAGTCTAAGTCATTAGTGGCTAATCAAGGGAATCAAGGGCATAAAAATCAAAGTTTTCAAAAGAAGAAGAAGAATTGGAAGCCTAAGTGTCAACAAGAAAGTGTACAATCAAATTCCACACAACGTGGCACTTCTACATCATCTCAAAAGGGGGGATTTTCAAAGAAGGAGAAGTGATTTTGTGCATATTGTAAAAAGGATGGACATGAATAATATTTTTGTTATAAGAAGGACATTGATGAATTGAAGAATCTTCTATAAATAATAAGATCAATGATGTTGGGGAGGGACACTTCAATGATGTTTTGTGTGTTCCACACTTGATCAATAACCTTATTTCTATCTATCAAATCACAAATGGTGCTATAGAGAAGACTGTGGAATTTACACCTAATTTAGTTTTCATCAAGGACTTGGAGAGTGGAGCAGTTATTGCTACTGGGATGGTGGATCAATCTTATTGGTTTTACTCCTTTGTAGATTGTGTTCCTCTTGATGAAAGTGATTCTTCAACATTATATCACACTTACAATGATTATTCAGATTTTGAGGAGAGCTATGGCTACTTGAACTTGGGTATTCTCACACATGATCAAGTTCTTGAGCCTTTCATTTCATCTCCTCCTATTGAGGCTACTTATACTATTTCTATTGATGTTGCTTTCATTCATACAACCATGGGTTCAAGTGATTTAGTGCGACAGGATATTCATTGTCTTCTAGACTTAGTTCCATGGGATGGCTACTTGATAGGCATTTCAAGTTTTTTTGTGGAATCCTACATTTCAAATTTGGGAGACACTATAGATGACATTCATCTTCTCTTTGGTTTAGATGATCCTTCTTCAGTTGTTGCGAGGGAGCATGGTGACCCTCATCTTCATCTCTACTTGTTCATTCTTTCAAGGGTTACATGATTATGGATACTTTGATATAACAGTTAGAGGAGGTCACTTTATCTTTAGAGGAGACACTTGGGTCTTTGGCACATGTACTACATTCATCCTTAGTTAATCTTGATTTATATTTTTCAGTAGAGTGGCTCAGTACTCACGATTTGGAGGAGACACTTTTCAACATTGACTTGGGGACACTTGAGCAAGTTTAAGAGATTCCATGCATTTTGAGGTTTCTTCCTACAGATTGGGGAGGAGGCTTCATACATACACCTTTGGTCTTGTTTCTTCCTAAGGGGAGGAATTTTTTTCTACGCTCATGGAGCAGTTTCTACATCGATCCCGGAGCATCTACCATTGGTTTTCATTCTACATTGAGGGGGGGCTACTTGGTCTCTCTTCCTTTTCTTCTCTCTTACAAGGGGGAATTTTTCCTCACATGAGGTTTTGTCCTTCGTATACTTCTTTGAGAGTTCTATTCTTGTATTCATCTCTCTTTTTGCAAGAGGGTTTTTCCCATGATGTTTTCTCTCTTTCTCTACTTTATAAGAGATTGCATATCTTTTGCACTTGCATATTGCACATGGGTACCTAACACGACCTAATAGTCTGGAACCATATTGCATTGTCATTTAGCCTTGTGAGCTTAAGTGCATTCCCCTAAGTTTCACTTAAGGGGGGGTGTTGGTGTAATTAAATATTCCTAATTAAACTTTACTTAAGTTTATTTAGGATAATGAATTTTCAGATTAGTTGTGATTGAGACACCTAGGAGTTTTCATTTCATTTTAGCACACGGTGTAGGATAATTTACACTTTAGGTGTGAGATCCACCTTTAGTGCTTTTATCATATTATCATCCTCTCATTGTTGCACATAATTTTTTGTACAATGGAGATTGATCCACCTTTGGTGGACATGTGATTACACCTTGTCTAGTTGATAGGTTATCATTTGCATCTCTCCTAGTTATGATGCATTGACTATATATTTAGGCACATCTACTTTGTACTTAATTGGTTTTGTATTTATTTCATTATTGATCATTATTGAATCATTCAATTGGTTATATCATATTTATCTCTCTTGTGCTATCAATTGAGCTTCTAGATCTTGACATTTTCATTCTTTTCCTTAAGCAAACTCTTAGAGTAGTTACGTGAGAGTGAAGAGGTGATAAAAGTATGTTGATGATATCCATATCAATGTAAATGTATTTAACACACTAAACTTTATTGGGAAATTTTTCCCTTAATGCATTGCATCTTTTTTTGTTCAATTATTTCTTGTTCCATTTGTTGCGAATATAAATGTATTCAATTTTATTATCATTTGCACCAATCTATATTTGAAAGGTACCGAGGACTTCTACAAGATTGAACACATCAACCATGTACTATAGGTAAAGTCTTTACAACTTTAATTTGGCAATGACCTATCAAACAAAATTTATTGTTCTGATTTCTTGTATGTTTGTGTACCATCCTAAAAAGTAAGAGCTCATAATTGGATTCTTAGTTATGCCTCATTTTGGTGATTTCAAGATTTCATGTCTATTATGCTTCATCTAGCTACATATTTCCCCTGATCTGGCATCTACCCTATCTTCCTGGTTTCCCATTTAAACTCTAGTATTTTTTCCTAGGAACAAAACACCTAGGACTTTTTGTTCCCCAAGGATTGGGCCCAAATTTAAACCAGAGCCCCATTGCAATGTTTCAATGAGAAATTAGATATGTTTTTTAACCTAGCCTAATTTTGAATCTTGAAATGTGTGATGATATATAAAACCCCACCTCTCCTCATTTTGGTAACCACGACTAAGAAGACATCTACACTCAATAATTTTGGAGATCAAGTGAATTCAAGATTTAAAGGAAAGCATCCATGATCTAGCATCTCTCCAAGCATCCAAGGCAATTTAAATGCAATATTCTACATTATATAAATTTTCTCCCATTATGGACAAGTAGTTCTCAAAAAATCAAGAAGATCTTTTTTTTCATTCTCATGCATTCTTTCATAGAAAGTTTCCAAGCAAGCATAACAAAATTGAATATTTAGGAGTGGAATTCATAGATCCATGCATTTGTGAAGGAATCCTTGATTCCTTTCTACATTCCAAGGTCAAAAAAGCAACATTCAAACATATTCATGAATATGTGTGATCTCAATATTTGTTCATGAAGGTATTGGAAAGGTAGGTCTAATATTTACCTTCATTATTTACTTTCCTTTATGCAAGGTTGATTCCTATACAAGGGGGTTGACGAAGGAAAACCCTTTTACACAACCTTTTCCCTATTTTTATATGTGTTAGTCAAAGTTTTGGGTATAACTCTTAGGAAAAGAATACCCCAAGCTTCTTGTTCCAACAAATAAAATGACCAAGGTGTTTTGTTCCTGTCAAAACATCTTCAAATTAAATTTACAACTCAATACATTTTTTGAGTCTCCATTTCAAGTCACTACAACTTTCTATTTATTTCTGTCAATCAATATTTTCCCAAAATTACTTATTTTTTCTTATTTAGTCATCCATATTGCATCATTAGATCATTTCCCTAAATCTACTGCATTCTTAATCAGTACAACGAAAGATCATTGTACTCACTTAGTTCTTAGATAATATTTAAGCCTATTGGGTCATCTTCCTTTTGATTGTGCACTATGAAAAGCTGGACAAATCTCTTCCATATCTCATTCTCCTTTTCTTTATGTATAGTTTGTTATGCATATTTTATATTATTGTATACTTTGTCATGAATTCTTATATGTTTTTTGTCAATTATATGTATGTTATGTATTTTTACATGTTGGTTGTCAAGATAGTATGTGTTTGTTATGTATAATTTAAATTCTTATATATTTATTATCAATTCTACATATGTTATGTATTGTGAATTCTTATATGTTTGTTCTCAATTATATGTAAGTTATGTATTGTTATATGTATGTTACTTTTGTTTATATGTGTGTGTGTGTTTGTAATTATATATATGTATGTATGTACACACACATATGCAATTGTAGAGCTTGCATGTTAAAATGTATTACTAAAATCATAATTACATTTGATTATGAATTAGATTTTATGGGAATCTTTACGATACAATTTAATTTTAATTTTCATAAATCAAAATATTTTTAATATGTATGTATTCATTATATACATTATTTAGAGGCAAAGATAAATTTAAAATATAAAAACAAACATATATGTTTTGTTGACAACATAAACATGTTTGTATTTTTTGTAAACATAGTCATATGTGTGTTTTTATCAATATAAACATATCTATTTTATTGATAACATAGATATATGTGTTTTCTATACAACATAAACATAATTGCTTTGTTGACAACATAAACATACCTATCTGTTATACAACATAAGCATATCTATTTTGTTGACAACATAAACATATATGTTTTGTTGACAACATAAATATATCTTTTGTGTTGACAACATAAACATATTTATTTTGTTGACTGCATAAACATATTTACAAATATTGACCCTCTCACATTTACCAATTTAGCATTACAAAGGGGCCTTACTAAAGTCATTCAATGCCTTACATAAACATATCTAATTCATTTTTACAACACAAAAATATAGAAAACAAATGTTATTGTTGCGAACACATAAGAAAAAAATATTAGAACCTCCTATTCACTTTCATGAAAAATGTGACATATGTAAGGTCTAGTTAAGCACAAAAACATCATTATCATCATTTATAATCATATCACAATTATATATTAACTAGAACTACAATACCATATTACACCCCATTGACACATTCAAAACAAGAATGTATGATCTTCTCTTCAAAGCATATCCCAAAATTATACTACTACATCGACTACCTTAGTCAATTCTCCATAAATTCTGTAAAAGGGAGAGGTGTCTCATATCTAGAGGAAACACCCTTCGCTCCACTTCTAGGCATTGTTAGTCAATTGGAAGAGTTTTGTATCCAAATTTATAGATGAGCCATCAATGTGTGGCTTACATATGCATTTATTTTCAATTGAAATGAGCACCCATGAGTCCTCCTTTGTTGCACATTGTTGATTGTTGCAAAGGACTAGGTCAAGAGGTTGAACGCCAAGTAGAACTGGGTGCTAGGAGGGTAGAAGAGAACTTAGTGTACTCTTGCTTTTTCCTTTGTCAGAATTTTGTCCTTTCTTCTAAGCTTCCTTTTCCTCTTGATCTCTCTTGGCCTGTTGTTATTTTTCTGCCTTCTCTAAGATCAAATTGACCTCTCCTCCACCTCTTGATGTCTTCTTTTTTTCCTCTCCAACCTATTTGCTTCTTCTATTTCTTGGTTTGCCTCACCATCTACCTTCCTGTCACTCATTTTCTCCTTCTTATGTTTTTGCAATTACTCATTTATCTTATTTTGTTCATCTTGTTGATTAAGAATGCCAACATAGGCATCAAATGTCAAAATTTGTGACTTCCTATTAAGACAAAGCATTCCCAAACAACATCTACATGATGATTATTGAAACCTCTACATTGGAAGTCTCGAGAATATGCTGACTAAGGTTGTTTGTTTTTTCCCTTCCTATTGTATGCATGACACGAAGTTAACATCCTAGTCACTTGTGTCATTTAGCTCCTCACAATTACCACTATATTGCTACGCTCAATTTGATGCATTTGTAAAGTAATGAACCACCTCTACTAGATAAGTTTATGTGAAATATGTCATGGAAAGAGTGACTTATTCATCAACAAAATTTGTAACCACTCCAATATTAGTTGGTGTTTCATTCAACCAATCACTTGGTACAAAATCTTGAGTTGGCTTTTTGTTGTGTCCATTCTCTCATTATGGGTTACTTTAACATCTATCATATCTTGTTCATATGGTTGTAGAAGAAAA
This sequence comes from Chamaecyparis obtusa, assembly GCA_027943335.1. NCBI lineage: Eukaryota > Viridiplantae > Streptophyta > Pinopsida > Cupressales > Cupressaceae > Chamaecyparis > Chamaecyparis obtusa. Next base: position 1,081,155 of record BSBK01003874.1, read on the forward strand.
TTTGAACCTTGCAATGTATTGTCTACCCTCTCCATGTTGTATGCATTGTATTCTCACACAAAACCATCAATTTTAGCCTCAACATGATCACATATTTACAGGAAGGTCTCTACTACAATGTATTGTGAATTATCTTGAAGAGTAATAAAATCACTTTTTAATCTAGGTCTTCATACCTCCTCTTTAGTAGCAAAGGCCTCGCTTGGCCTTATAAAATTCTCAAGTGTAGACCTATTTAGTAGCCAAATTTTTGTCCTACATAATCCACTTATGATATTGCATGGTGACAATGTCTAACTGAATGATTTTCTTCTAAGAGTTTCCAACTCTTCCTGTCTAAATTCAATCTTAGGGCAGTTTTCTATCTATGCGGTCCTTTGTTGTCTGAATCAGATTTTGAAAGGAGAGAATATGCTGAAATCTAATAGTTGTAGCTTGTGGCTGGTATGTGTAGGCAATGTCAGCAAGTCTATTCCCATTGTGATATTGATATTAGGATTCAAATACGTATTTTTTGATTCAAACTCATCAAGCCATGTTTCATGAGTGGCTCACAAGAACCCATCTCTAATGAGAATGAATGGAACACTTAACACTCATTACATCTAGGTGATACTCACAAAGGTGAAGAGAGGTGAGTTCTTATGAACCATTACTCATGAAACATGGGTTGATGAATTTGACTAAAAAACTACATAGTTGAATCTTGATAGCAATATCACAATTTGACTTGTCAGGGAATATATTTCCCACTTATTAGGTCCATTCTTAGATGCCTTGCTTATTCAATTGTCTTGAAGGCCACGTATCTGCCATGACCATCAAAGATAAGAAGGGCCATATTTTTAGGGGAAACCCTACTAGGGATGGAAGCTAAAAAGTATTCCAACCAATTGACAAGTAGTTCCTTTGTCATCCATGCATGTTCTTGGGCTACCATGTGCTCCCCTGGCTTACAATTAAAAATATAGTTCCTTATATGTGCCTCTTTGATTCAAACAAGTAAAATCTAGGTATACTACTTCTTATTGCACTAACACAAGCCAAAATTATAATTCACTCTCCGCTTTTGAGATGAGATGTGAGACACATCTCATTCCTAATATGGAAATGACTCTCATTCTACAATTCCTACCAACTTGCATGTCGGTCTCATCGTAGTTCCAAATCCTACTTGAACCATAATAGTTAAGGTTGTACATACTTTCTAGGTAGTCATATGAGGATGCCAAAATACAAGGATGAAGCACAATTTATCTATTGGTGTCCACTCATTTAGTTTTTCTAATTGTCAAATTTGAGTTCCTATGCCTAAAACTTGGCCAACACAATCTCTTTGACATGCTATTGTTGAATGGGTTAGGCCTTGTTGTAGTAATTTGGGCAACAAATGACTGTAGCTAAATAACTTGTAGACTGTGGCCAATATCAACTATTTCCTTGCACCACTGTACTACTCCAGCCTCCTCCTCCACACTTAAAATTGTTAATGGTCCATTCCTCTTTGACACAATTGTTCCCAGTAGCCACAAACTCAAACTAGAACTAGGTATATCCCACTTGATCATTATACCCCCAATTGACATGTCATTGTCTTTGATGTTAGCAACTGCAACTTCTATATCAATAATCATCTACTATCTAATGGGGAAATGTGAGGGAAGCTACTCTACAGTGCATGATTGATCAATGTTGTCAATTAGTTGGATAGTAATAGTGTTCACTGCTTGTGCTACTCAATCATTAACAACCTCATTGCTATGACATCCTTACTAGGTTGTGTATTAGTGAAGTGCACCCCACAAGTGACCCTAATTGTCCCCCTTCTGATTGATCTTCTTCCCTTTTGTCCATGTGCCATGATTATTAGTTAACCTACATCCACATTATAC